>SMGT01004683.1:180425-206618 GCA_004794575.1 Lanistes nyassanus
ACACATGACTACTGAATAACTCACAGTGCTGGGGAAGATGTCGAACAGAGTGTGTACCTATACTAATACATAACTACTTAATAACTCACAGTGCTGGGGGAGATCTCGAACAGAGTGTGTACCTATACTAACAAATAACTTCTTAATAACTCACAGTGCTGGGGAAGATGTCGAACAGAGCGTGTACCTATACTAATACATAACTACTTAATAACTCACAGTGCTGGGGAAGATGTCGAACAGAGTGTGTACCTATACTAATACATGACTACTGAATAACTCACAGTGCTGGGGGAGATGTCTAACAGAGTGTGTACCTATACTAATACATAACTACTGAATAACTCACAGTGCTGGGGGAGATGTCGAACAGAGTGTGTACCTATACTAATACATAACTACTTAATAACTCACAGTGCTGGGGGAGATGTCGAACAGAGTGTGTACCTATACTAATACATAACTACTTAATAACTCACAGTACTGGGGGAGATGTCGAACAGAGTGTGTACCTATACTAACACATGACTACTTAACAACTCACAGTGCTGGGGGAGATGTCGAACAGAGTGTGTACCTATACTAACACATGACTACTGAATAACTCACAGTGCTGGGGAAGATGTCCAACAGAGTGTGTACTTATACTAATACATAACTACTTAATAACTCACAGTGCTGGGGAAGATGTCGAACAGAGTGTGTACCTATACTAATACATAACTACTTAATAACTCGCAGTGCTGGGGGAGATGTCGAACAGAGTGTGTACCTATACTAACACATGACTACTTAATAACTCACAGTGCTGGGGGAGATGTCGAACAGTGAGACAAAGTCCTCAATAAAGTTGAGCCCCATGGTGAAGTTCTCAGGCCAGATGCTTGTAGAAGCGTCCACCACAAAGGAGATGTCCATGGGCATGTCCTTGCAGTCTGTGGCATGCCCAGGCGCATGTGCAAGGTGCAGAGTGGAAGCCAACAAGCACGCACGCAGGCACGCACGCAAGCACGCACGCACGTACGCAAGTTGTAAAATGATGTTTTCAAAAGTTGGAACAACGTTTTGTCCAAAGTCACAGGAGTGTTCATAATTTGTTCTAGAGCATGCGTGTCACTGAATACAGCTGTACGTTTAAAGCATAATTTATTACTTTTAAACCACGATAATCTGAAAACCATGTTTCTACATGTTGCTTCAAAAATGATCAAAATATGATGGTATCCACATATAGTATCAAAAGATTCTAGCATCCAACACTGAGGGTAGCGGCAAATACCTAGAGCCGATGTATACATTTTTAGCAGTTCCCAAGGCCTTGCAGACGACTAAAGAATGTGCAGTTTTCTTTAAAAGAAAAAAGAGTTCATGTAACGTAAAAGCTCTTTTCAGCATTTAACATACGGATTACGGAATAATTAGCTGTTACACTATCCATTCTATTTCTTTGCTTTATAATTTTAACATTTTCAGGGACCGTACAGCTTCCTCACTATCACTGCTGTTAGTGCCAGGTCCCAGTGTGCTAATCGTCACCGTGTAGGGCAGGACAATGTCCGGCTAATTACTGCCCCATGGATCTTGTGTCATGGTATCTGGGTATTTTTCTCGCTTCTTTTACAAATGCTGCTGGCTCTCTGAACAAAGTGAAAATTATCTGAACACGTTTCTATTACCAAAACTTCATACATTTTACACGTCTACGAGTGATTGAAAAGTGTATAAAATGTTACGGTACCACTCTACAGCACAGATCCAAACACATAGTGGGGATATAAACTCCTCTCAAAACACTTTTTGATGGACAAAGCGCATGCGATTTTGGTGACAAAAGAAAGTGTTGAATTCTCGAAGTTTCGAATTCTCTGGTATTAAAGTTAAAGTGAATAATAGTCGGCATTTCATTTTGAGAGTAGCTGAGACCGGGAAATTTACGTCTGAGCTGCCACAGACAGTCAGTCATTCAGTCCTCCCTTGTGTGCACTTCGAAAATACTGCGTTCGTAAGAGTCGGTACAGTAACTCTTACCTCGTGGACAGTCACGCAGTGGTCGTTCTAACGCTCGTAGGTTCCTGTAAATGAACACACACAAAGTAACACATAAAGTAACACACATAAAGTAACACACATAAAGTAGAGCCATAAAGCATAACGTCTTCTCTTGTCTCCCTTTCCGCGCTCCTTTCCCCCCCCCCCCCGACGCTCCCCCTCCCTCCCTCAGTCATGCGCACATGCTCGTAACCACGCACGCGCACGTAGACTGATGGCGACACTCACACGAGCGCACAGAGAAGCATAGGAACAGCGTGTATCAAGGGTTTTGCATCGTAGGATAAACAAACAAAACAAAAACAAAAAAATCCAAAAAACCTTTCATCTTGTGGCACGATTGGCAAATAGGTGTGAAAAATCCCGGGGTCTTTTTGATGCTACCGCTAGTTTTGATATTTTTTAAAAAAAATTTGGCTACCCATGCAGCAGATCATAGCAATATGTGATTATTATTACTGATTACTGATTATTATGTATTGCAACATCTCTCTTTTGCGACTACAGTAGCCACTTTATCAGATAACATTTGTGTTGCTGCACTTGCTGCCGCCAAGAAGGTTTCCACAGATCGCTTTTTATCAGGCATTCTAAACGATTTAATGATCACAATAGTCTGTCATACCGACATCGTGGTCGTTGTTTATAACTTCTAAGAATGAAAATGTTCTCTGGTTATGCACCTTGCTGTGCGTCCATTAGACCTGTCCTGCATCACGTTCATTTCTACAGACCATACTTTCTTGTTATTATTATTATTATTGTTATTTTTGTACTATGCCCGTATCTACTGTCAGCTCTACCCTTCCAGCCATCTTGGTTACAGAGACGTGTGATTGTTTATTCTTTAAATCGACCTTGCTAGTGGTAATCAACATATCATTTTTATCATCGTCTGAAGCCAACGTTTGGGGGTGGGGGTGTGCACGTGCAGACACAAAGACAAACACAATCCATGTCACACAGATAGGGTACAGCATACAAACCTTTCAGACTCTCTCCATGAGGCTGCTTTACATGCCAGCACCTTGAAAGAATGAAAAAGACCCTCAGTAAAAACATTAACCGTGAAATACACATTGTCGAACACGTTAGCCGGAGAATATGCGGATCCCAAAGGCACACACCGAGAAAGGTAAATATCAATTAATATGTCAAGAAATGTACACGATAAGAAACAAGGCAGGAAAAACATTTGAAGAAAAACAGACCACGTAATACCCTAATCGCGTACAACACACTTTACTGAAGTACAGACGCCAAGAAATACGCAAATCTGAATTTATAAACGTCAGGAAAGGGATAGATCACAATATACACACGTCAAGAAATACATAGATCACACAATAAAAACACACACAATAAAAACACACATAGATCAAAATGTACAGGCTTGAAGAAATACAAAGATCAGCAAATTTCTAAGAACGAATATATTGGATATATTGGGATATTCATCAAGAAATTCAAACACCAGGAAATACGCCCCCACCCACCACCACCAAAAAATTACGTAAAGAAATGCGCTCTTTAAAAAAATGCGCATACCAAACATGCCATGACAGACAAATAACAGAACAATGTCGAGACAGTAAGAGCCATACTCGTCAAAACATAAAACATTTATAGAATATGATTTCCCAGGAAGAATTAAAGATGAAAAGAATAGGAATTTCCTAGAGGGGGAAAAAGGAAAACTACGACTTCCCAAGATAGACAACCGTTTTAAGAGATCATGGTGAATGTAGAATGACTCCCTCTTAAAACTAAACAAAAGCACCCCTTACCCCCTCATTTAAAGCACCTGACGCCAGCGAGAAGCTGTGATAAGCAAAGCCAGATGTCTACACTTTATATCAGAAGAAAACTACAGAAAGGGATGTCGGTCCGAGAGCCTGAGATTGTTGGCCGACAATTTCAGACTCTCGCCCAACATCAGCTTGCATGGGAAGAAGACTAACCGAGATGCAGATGACCGCCAGATGACGCCACATGTTGGACAAGACTTCTGCTCCGGTTCCGTTCAGATGCTGAGGGCGATAAGAGAGACCGGTGAACACAACAGGATATGGTCAGAATTTATAGTGCACACATTTTCTTAATGAAAATCATTAAGTCTTGTTATCATATTATTGTTAAGTCTTATTATAAAATTATATCTCAGTATTTTCCTTAATTGGAGACTATTGTCTAATCTGACGAAATGACAATGAAGTTATAATTACACGGTGCGGTAGAAAATTATCCGATCTAGCTAGGGAAGACATAATGAAGAATTCCGTAATAAGTCAATTAGACTAGCGTAAGCAGTTCACGTCGAGGGATTTTACTTGGCAAGGGTTTCCCGTCGGTTTTGTCTCCATTATTTTCCACGAACCACTCTGCCAACAGTGAGTCGTCAGTTTCACCGGCCAGCCATGTGTCCCACCTACGTCCACCATCAGGGGACATTAAGCATCATAACATCATTACTTAGGATCGACTTCGTGCAGTTTGTGTAACGCATTACTTTTTGTGCTTTACACAGTCAGAAAACAAGCATTCAAACCATGGATGAACACATTAAATGCATTCACATGCGTGTGCACCCCCTCCCCCCACACACATTACAACAAAACAAACACACACGAGAGTGCGCGCGCGCACGTTTCCTCTGCGTAAACACGTGTTTGCGCAAAGGATCTGCATGCTTAGTCATGTCTGGCAGTGATGCAGCCGGTAAAGATGCACGTGCATGCGGAGCTCCCTGCAGGTGGTTGAGGACACATTTCATTTTCAGAGGCGTGGGGGTATCCCTCCACATGGACGGACTGTGGGAAAAGTTGTCCTGGCAGATAGGAGTGGCTCTCTCACGACAGTCCTGTTGAAGCGTTCTCTCCCTCTCTCACCTCACGAGAAGAAAAGTAGCCATAGTTAATTACGCCTTACTGCATCTATATGAGAAATGTAATATATAGCGAATATCTTTTTGTGCACTTTATATGAAATCACTCTATACTGTGAATGCACAGAAACACTTTCATCTATACACAGCTGAACTTGCAATGCAATGAATAAACATGCAGTGGTACTATACCCAGCGCCACCGCCACGCACCCACGTACAAGAATGCGTGACGCTTTCGCCCTGAACTGTATCTAGTACGAGGCTTTTCAAATGGTACTGTAATATCAAAAACCTCGACTAAAAATTTAGATGTTAGGGAAGGGAGAGAGAAAGAGAGAGAAAGAGAAGCATGTAGCAAGACAAACATTGCAGACAGTAGGGGTGGGGTTAGGACAGGATGAGGACAGGCAGACATGGAAAAAATGATTAAGCAGGCTTGAAAATTGTGATGATTTATTAAAGAGACAATGGGAATGAAAGCTTCGATGAGGTTTATCTGCACAAAGTCAATCTGACTTGCAGTAGGTCATCTTGACAAGGAGATGAGGCTGTCGTTTGGCTGGGATGTGAAGGTCATGCAGTGAAGATTTGCTTTGTTTCCTCGAGCTTTTG
Organism: Lanistes nyassanus; assembly: GCA_004794575.1. Classification (NCBI taxonomy): domain Eukaryota; kingdom Metazoa; phylum Mollusca; class Gastropoda; order Architaenioglossa; family Ampullariidae; genus Lanistes; species Lanistes nyassanus. Next base: position 185,973 of record SMGT01004683.1, read on the forward strand.
GGACAGAAATTGGTGATACCAACCTTCCAAACTGCTTTAATTATAGTAATTGCATTGGTTTGGGGATGGCTTTTTTCTGGAATAGTGGCATTCTCTCATCATTGCCTCTGTGTCAAACATGTCAATCTGACCTTGACGAACAACACGATTCGCCCTTTAGGGCATATATGAGCAGCCAACCAGAAGTGTATCTCAGAATAGCAACGCGTGAAAATGCCACCGTAAAGTGGATTGAAGGACATGTTGTAAAGCTTTGGACATTCTTAAATCGCAGTCTGAATTCCCCGCCCGAAACGTGCGTTCACGAAAAAACATCAGGTTTGGTTTAGTTTTGTTGCTCAATGTCCAGTCGCAAACTAGGTGCATTTCATAATGATGTTGCTTGAAACAAATTAATTAACGTGTTGCAACACTAGGACCGCAGTCGCAGGACAGGCTTCAGTCCCACCCAGTCACTCTATACTGACACCGGGCCAACCAGTCCTAGTACTGTTCCCTATAGTGCCAGGCGTCTGGCAGGGCAGCTACTAGATTGTTGACTTACCACCCCTACCCCTGCATTTAAGGTAGCTGTCGATTTTTGAGTCTTAATTATGACTCGGCTGGGGTAAGAAATGTCGCGTTCCCCCTTGGGAGAGGACCATTTATTAGATCACCGAGGCAGTTACGGAAAGAAAAATCCACGCACATCCTGCATGCATGGGTAAATGCCTCGCAGAAAACTTTTGACATTTCGACATCTTTATTCCTCTGATGAAAGTCCGGACCACTCACATCTCACAGACAGAATGTCATATTCTTTTCTTTCCTTGTGTGAAAACCATTTTCTGTGTGCTTATTGCAAAAAACCCCTTGCCTTTCCTAGAATAATATCTGCACAAAGTCTATGTGATTTTGGCGGGATTTTGGCGTGATTTTCGCACAAAGCGAAGTGTCTAGAGGTATTACAGTTAACTCTAGGAGCCCTGACGTTGCAACCTAACCTCACTCGTCAGTCTAGTGCTGCAGAACTCGCCTAGTTTTAACAGGAAAATAGTCTGCCAATACCAGCACGTAAAAGCTCTAATTCACTGGAGTCAATCAAATGCGAGCTCTCTGGGGTCTTTCTTAATTAGATGCGCGAAACACATGCGCGGCAAATCTGGAAGTGTCAGAACTTTCGCTCCAGGAACTTCGCTATGGCCGAAGCACCATTTTGCAAAATTGCTCCATGGTTACCTTGCTATAATTGTTTAGGGAGATATACATGTTTACTAGTTTGTTTTTTTTTTTACCTGAACAAAGAGTGATTTTAACTATACATATTCTATTTCTGGGTTAAAGGTTTGGATTACTTCTGTTGCTGTAATATCATTCATAACCTAAATTGCTATCCTTCGTTAGTTTTAGTCTACTTTAAAAGATTGGCGAGAATTTGTAACCCGTAAATGGAATAGGATCTGTGGTGAAGTTTATTTCTTGGAGGGCAATCATTCCTAAACTAACAAGCCAGGGACTAGGGTACAGTTTGTCTCGGTTAATATAGCCGAGCGGAGGATGCCATAGTCAATGACCCCTTTCCAACCCTGACCATCATGCTGGAGCCTGCACTGAGCAAACCACAGGAAGAGCAAGCTAAAATAAATACCAAACGAACGAACTGGGAACAGTATATCCTAATAGAAATAAAAGATGTACGGCTAAAGGAAGACATTTCCGGGCCCTGATATGATGACTTACCACACAAAGTTGATCCAAAAACTGTACCAGATTGGGTCTCCTTCGGTAATCCAGCTCATAGATTCTTTTATGACAGAGGAAAAAAATCATAGAGGACAGGATCTTCAAGTAGGATACCCTGGAGAATGGAGTACCTCAAGGTAGAGTTGAAAATTATGAATGCAGACCTTCCCAAATGTGTCGAATATGTCAAAATAAAACAGTTTGCTGACGTCACGACCATGTTAAGAAAAGTGGAGAAAAGCAAAACTTCAAGCCTTCAGAAAGCTAGGTGTTATCATCAGTGAAACAATTAAGGTCTCACTTACACACACACACACACACACACACACACACAGATTTTGATATCCAAGAACACTTTATTCAGTACGTGTAGCTTCCAGTGTTTAGGCCCCAACCCTTCCCGGCAACTGGCAACCATCCTGTCCTCTTTGCACTAGGTTGTCCTTACATTTGCAGACACTTCACACACGTATCTTCACACACAAACAACACTGAATATTTGAGCATTATCTGCCCATGTGGGATATTTAATTACTGTTATAGCATGTTTACTGTCGGATAAGTGGACTGTCACAAACAAAAGGAAAAGCCGTCGTCCAACCAGAACTGTCGGGGTTACTGTCCAACCATCAAACCCCCGCGCTTACAGTCTGTGTTCACTTCACAATCACAGGGATCTCCGTATGGTCGGTTGGTGCTGACCGCGTTAGGCTGCAGTTGTCCTGGTTGTCTCTAACCGACATACATGTAAAGCCTCCCCCCTCCCCTGCCACCAGCCTCACTACATTTATCTCTTTCAAGGTGGTGCGTAGTCTCGCGAGCGTGCCGTGGGAGGAGGGGCAAGCCGTTCGAACCTGCGGCGAAATTCTTACACCCTGTAGCCTGCAGCCTTCTGGTGTAGGGCGGTCATGACTGGAAAGAAGAGAATTTAAGAACGTGAACGACTATACAAAATAAATTTTTATACAAAATAAATGTTATGAAACCCAAGCGACTATATAGTATGTCTTTTCAGGACCAAGAAAGAAGAAAACAATTGAACAAGATAATTTAAGACTTGGCAAGATAGCTGACAGTAACAATAGTACACCTCATGTACCATCTATATACAACACACTGACAAATTTCTTAAATGACTCACAGAAGATTCTTTTGAAACATTATAGCTAGTCTATATTTTAAACAGAAAAAGCGTTTTCGAAAAATGTTTTTAATGGCGTGTCTTCGAAGTGATGTCACTGCGTGCGCGATTCGATTCCCTGCTTCCCATGCCACAACAACGTCTTCATGTGATACTGACTGCGGCGTGCAGTCAGTGTTAATCACACATCTACGATTATCCAATTAGGATGTGCCAATGTTGGCTGACAGTATAATGGGTATGCCAAAGTTTAGCCTAGGATGAGCCAGTACTGGCTGCCAATATGATGGGAATTGCAAGGTTTAGCATAAGATGAGCCAATACTGTCTGCCAATATAAGCGGAATGCCAAGGTTTAGCCTAGGATTGGTCAATGATGCCATATGCCAATGATGTCATAGATATGCCAAGCTTCAGCCTAGGATGGGCCAATACTTGCTGCCGGTATCATGGGAATGCCAAGCTTCTGCCAATATTGGACGCCACTATGCCAATAACGGCCATCCCGTAGCCAAGCCTGGCTGAAGGAACAGCGTGGACAGAGAACTGTTCCACCAGCTAGTGAGAATGCGCTAAGAATAGTGAGAGGTTGCGGTTAATTGTTGAGGTATCAACAATGGGGCTATGGGGCACTGTAACGAAATTGATAGTAGGGGCGTGTAAGACCAGTATTATTTACTTAGATTTTATTTACTTAGATTAAACCAGTGGGTGACTCAGGAGCCAGAGGGTAGTCGCTCAGTTCAAGGAAGTAAATTTCGTGCTCTCCCAGAGAACAATACGTACTCCCGGGTCCCATTAGTAATGTCCGGTCGCTGGCCTTGGAAACTCGCGATGCTGTTTACAAGAATAGACCACGTGATGTAGAGGGCGCTGGAGTAGGGGGGATAAAAAGGGGGACTTGACAGAGGAGAGGAGATTGGGATTCAGATCAGACAAGAATTAGAGAGAGAAGGATACAGACGGAAGAAGTTGCTCGGGCTTACGCCCAGCCCATAGGGCTTATGTGGGCTTGGCCATGGGACTTAGAAGTTTGACAACAGAAGGCCCATAGTCAGAAGACTGAGGGGCACAGTGGAAAGGTGCGCTACAGAGCTGCCTTCCACGTGCGCCTCCGCTGCAGCTGTACAACGGAGCTTTACTCTGGAAGAAGCCGCTGCCTTTAGCGGCCAGGAAAAGTTAGAGAATAGAGAAGGCCAGGCTTCCGTCTGTGTCACAAATAGGGTAGACAGTAGAGATAGAGAAGAGGTCCTATAAGATAGCCACTAGACTATGGAACTAGACTAAATGGAGGATACCACCTTAACCGTAAAGAGCCAGTAACCTGTAGTTGTGGAGACAGACTAAGTACACCACATGTACTGCTAGAATGTAGCCTAAACAGTCAGGAAAGAGAAGAGCTAAAAAATGCTATGCAAAATCTTAATCTAGTAGTAAACCTAAAATCTTCTCTTAGCCCTCCAAAAAATATAAGACAACACATAATGGAACTGACAATGCAGGTAGTTAACGCCCACCCAGATGTTAGATATATCTAAACAAAAAAAAAACAAAAATCAAAGTGGGAATTAACCAGCTAAAAACAGCAAATAAGCTATAGGACAGAGGATACCAGTAAAACACTTAACATTAAAACAGACTACATCAAAGTAAACTACTATAACACATAGCACCTTAGCGGTAGAGATAAAAAGAATGTAGGGATGTAGCAGCGGTAGGTCTGACCAGCGAAAACTCCACCACTCCAGCTACTCAAGCCATCATCAGTGCGCCAGGAGAGAGGCCATGCAGCCAGCGGGACCATACATAGCCACCACCAGTCCAGGACACCAAACCGCAGACCCCTTCCCTTTCCCCTCACCCATCTCCCCTCCCCTTCAGTGCGAAATCACCGCGAGGTGGAAGCACTTTCCCTTCCAAACCAACAACAACAACAACAACAACGGAACAGGTTGCATGGTAAGCCGGCCACCACCTGCAACTGTTTATGTTCAACAAATAAAGTTTGGGACGATCACACTATCTAGTTGGATGAGTCTGGTGGAAGTGTTACAGCACTCACTTCCGGAGCACGCGATGTTGGTCAGCTGCTCGCGGACGGTGTTGAGTTTGGCGTAGTTGTCTGCTGTCACCACGCGGCTGCTGTCCCCTGCGATGCCGTTCAGCTCGTCTCCATTCAGCTCCTGCCCTATGCGCCCCACACCCACAGCGTACATCACGATGCCTCGATCTCGCGCAGCCTTGGCCTCTTCCTTCGTTTCCTGCATGATAAACACTAGAGCTTAGTACAGTTAACTTGCCGGAAGTTGAGGGGCTGCAGGGGTTGACATGCAGCAGCAGAGAGGTTTTGCGTTGCTTTGATTTTCAAAATTATTTGTTGTTGCCTCTAGACATCCCTTGCAGCTCCTCTACTTCCGCCATGACTGAAGAAACAACTTGTACGGTATTTGGGAAGCGGCTTTTCAACCGGCCTGTAACTATTCAGAGGAGTTATGTGATTTCCTTCGTCATGCACGAGATTTTGTAGTCCGTTTATATATACGAACATCTATAAAATATGTACAGCTTATTTTATAAGGAAAGGAGATATAATAACTACACTGATGGGGGGTGGGGAACCCTGGTACTGATGATGATATGAAATGATGAAGAAAATACATTGATAAATAAAGCGAAAAGTCCGAATAGTCTTTTCTTTAAAAATACAAACTTGAAATCTACGAATACGAATGGATACTAGCCCACCAAGGGAGTGAGAAGAGAAGGATCTGCCTATGATAAGAACTGCGACTAAGGACACCCATAGTTAGGATCAGCACAGACGTCATGGACTACAGTCCTGCGAGCCATCCAAGGAACCCACCATCCACTTCTGTGACTGGCCGTCCGTGATGACGATGCAGACGTGCGCGGCGATGGGGCGAGCTTTGGACATCTGCGAGTCGCGCATGTACTTGATGGCGGCGCCCGTGTTGGTGGCAGACCCGTGGCGCCAGGTGATGGCCTGCAGGGCGTCCAGCAGGTCTTTAGAGTTACTGAACTTGCTGCACAGAGCACCAGACTGACACGTCTAGACTAGGTTTGTCCCAATGTGCTTACAAATCTATACACAAAATGTGAAAGCATCCCTAGCGCCCTGCAAAGAACTGCAATAGGATCAGAACATTCCATCTATCCAATCCATCCAATCCATTCATCCATCGGCCTTCCTTCCTTCCTTCTGCTTTCTTTCCTTCCCCTTCCTACTTTTCATGCCGGTTCCTTTCCGCTGTCTTTTTTCCTCCCGTTGTCCATTTTCCCATCCATCCATCTACTGTCCTTTAGAGTGCTGCTGGTGATTTCTTGCTGAACATTCGTTTAAAAAACAGTTCGTACCGTACATAGATAGACTTCGTACATTAATTCCCGTTCACGAGATAAGAATTGTGCCTCAGAGGTAACGACAATAGGATACGAACTAATGTCTTCGGATCTCTTACTGATATACGAACATGTTGATGTGCAAATGGACCCAGATGAGACTACCGGAAATGAAAGGTCACTTTGGGCACATCACAACTTCCCAAGACTGAGGAATTAGAGCAGTAACGATCAAGTAAAGAAAGAAAGAAAGAAAGAAAGAAAGAAAGAAAGAAAGAAAGAAAGAAAGAAAGAAAGAAAGAAAGAAAGAAAGAAAGAAAGAAAGAAATAGCAAACGACAAGAAAATAGAAAAAGAGAGACACGAACGGATGGACGGATGGACGGTCAAAGTCAAATTACGTCGGACTGAGAAACAAGGGAGATAATTGGCTTGGTTCTCACTCAAAGTCGAAGGCGTCTTCATAGTACACCACATTACCAAAGGTGACCACAGACACGCGGACGGTGCTGGGGCTGATCTGGAAGTCTTTGACGAAATTCTGCACGAAGTCCATGCCCACGGTAAAGTTGCTCTCGCCGATGCTCTGCGACGAGTCGATGACAAAACTGAGGTCCACGGGGTCCATCTTGCATGCTGGCAGCGAACACGACATAAAAAAACAAAGGTCAAAGTGCGAAGAGACAGGCAATATGTCGCTAACTATTGTGAAGCGACTTTTGAAATGAAAAATCACCGGTTTTACATCTATGTCTGGGAACTTCTGTTAAGTTACTATGGCTTTTGTCCGTACAAATATTGTGGAGAATCTGTCTTCTACAGATGTGTGTGTTCTCTTAAAATAGTCACTTTTGTTAAAGGTAAAACGTGTAACGAGGTGAAACGTGTTTTCAGTTTACTTACGTGGTACAGGAGTCACTGAAACAGAGAGGGAGAAGACGTGTGTAATAAAATTCTTAAATTTTGAATCGAAGAATTTGAGACTAAAATGAAAAGTGAATGAGAAGCGAAAACTATATGGTACCGCGCACGCATACGCTTCCTCAAACACAGTCGCACTCACACACTCACATGTATTTGTACACAAACTCAAACACATCTTTAGTACATTTAAAACCAGTCGTCCACTCGCGAGGTCTCCTCTGCAAGTTACAATTCATGGTCGACAACCCCATGGCTAGTCCTGTTTCACACCATTCTCTCCCTTCCTCTGTCCACCTTTCTTCTGCGTATTTCAGCCTGGGTTAAGTTACATGGACGTTCGTATTTGCATCTGCACGTTTGGTCATAAAAAGGTCGTGTGGCCTTTTCGGCCTGTGTATTTTACGTGCACTTTTAAGTTTCAGCGGGAGATACGATCGTTTATGCAAGCCAGCCCTACGCCATTGTCTGCAAATAAAGGGACGTCACTCACCATCACAAGCTTCATAGGCCAACCGCTTCTTGATGTCTTCTAGCATTCTATAGGAGGACACCACGAAGACGTGCCTGAAACAAACAATAGGTACAAGTACAATTAAAAAGATCGTTCTGTGACGCTCAGCAGGGCTTTATATTCAAAAATCTGCGAGTGAAAATCACGGGCAGCAATAGGTGAAGAACACTCTACGTGCTTTACAAAGCAATGTCCATTATACCCACACTATAATCTTTCTCTTTCTCTCTCCCCCGCCCACTCTCCACACCCCAACCCCCTTTTCGTACCCACCTTGCGATTGGCTGCCCCTCTTTCTAACCCTTCTTACTCACTGTCCCTTGGTCTTTCTCCTGCTTTGCAGCCAACGCGCCACATCTACTGCAGACAAGTCTTTTTCCTTTTCGTTTTTTCATCGTTTTGTTGTGTCGTCCTGATGAAGGGGTAGTGCCCCGAAACATCTATATTGTCTTCGTCTTTGTCCATTTTCTAGCTTGGTACAGTTCCCTTGTTTTACATTTAATTTGGGTTTATCCTCCAAGCGGCAGTCACTTGTTTTTCTTTTATATTTTGGACAATATTATAGCAAGTCGGCAGTTTTTAGTCTATCGGCCGACAGCTCGCTTGGTGAGACACATGTACGAGACTGTTGCCAATAAAATTAAACCATACAAGCAACCCCTTAATCAAGCCTGTTGTTTCACTACAGCTCATCTCTAGTACCGTGCACAAGTAGACAAAGCTCACCTGTTGTCTCACGACACCTCCTCTCTAGTACCGTACATGTGCACACCGCTCACCTGTTGTCACTGGCAATCCTGTGGAGCTCCTCGGGCGACACCGACTGCCCGACTCCGATAGCGAACACTTCCAGCCCCAGCTCTCTGCCTCTGGCCGCCGCCTGGGCTGTCAGGTCTGGCTCCTGAGAGTTGCCGTCAGTCAGGACAATGACCACCTGACGGACATTGGCTCTAGCTTCCGGCAAGTGGTTGTTGAGCATGAAACTGACAACATATATTGTCGTCATCATCGTCGTCATCCACCTAACGTTCACAAAATTCACGGTCCCAGAAATATCTAGCAAACTGTATTCCCGAAGTGTCAGATGCACCGGGTACGAACAGCTTAGAATTTTCCAGCGTAACCTTCTTATCTTGACGTATCTTGATTTGAAGTTGCAGTGAGCACACTCACAGTTCGGACACGTAGCCCAGTGGTAGAACGCTGGTTTTTAGCTGCTGGAAACCTTTTTGAGGTTCGATTCCTCTCTTTTCATTTTGTCGCGAATGTTTTAAAACTTTGTTCGGGCTCGGATTTGTGGAGAGAGGACAGGAGGGTAAGGGTGGAGTAGGGGTGGGGTTTTAGTTTAAGAACCGACTTGTCTACATCCCCCCCAAAAGAGTACAGTACTGTAGTGAGTTAGGAGAGCGAACACGCTAGTTTTACGGTACCACTTCCGCCAATTCCTTGATGCATCTGAGCCGAACAGGATACAGTTTACAAAATATCTCTGGGACTTTTGTAAGCATCGGGTGCATCATCAGTGGTAAAAAAAAATGATAAAAAAAGTCAAGGGGGAAAGAAAAGCAAATAAACAAGCAGAGAAAACGGCAATACAAGAAAGAGAAGACTAAATATAAACGAAATAGAACAAGGAAAGCCACGCCAGAAACAGAAACATCAACGAAGCAACAACAACAGCAAAGACGGAAAGCCATCAGCCATCACCTACTTGATTCCGCCACTGGTGTTGGTTTTTTGGCCTGAGCGGTACGGGATGCTAGCGATGGCTTGTACCAGCGACTCTTTGTCAGGGTAGGCGTTGAACCCAAAGGCGTCTTGACCATATGCAACCTCACCGTACGTCACGAGGGACACTCTGACCTGTTCAACCGCCAGCCGAACAGATTGTCACTCTCGTTTGCACGACCGACCAGTCAGTCAGTCAGTCAGTCAGTCAGTCAGTCAGTCAGTCAGTCAGTCAGTCAGTCAGTCAGTCAGTCAGTCAGTCAGTCAGTCAGTCAGTCCGTCAGTCAGTTTGGGCTGATTAACTCTTTATAATCCCAACGAAGTACTGGCAGCGCTAGACACAACCGTATGCTGACGTATGCGACCAAGGGAGCTTACCGTACCCAAACACGTAGCAAAGAGAGATGTTGAACAGAGTGTGTACCTATACTAACACATGTCTACTTAATAACTCACAGTGCTGGGGGAGATGTCGAACAGAGTATGTACCTATACTCACACACAACTACTGAATAACTCACAGTGCTGGGGGAGATGTCGAACAGAATGTGTACCTATACTAACACATGACTACTTAATAACTCACAGTGCTGGGGAAGATGTCGAACAGAGTGTGTACCTATACTAACACATGACTACTTAATAACTCACAGTGCTGGGGGAGATGTCGAACTGTGAGACAAAGTCCTCAATAAAGTTGAGCCCCATGGTGAAGTTTTGTGGCCAGATGCTTGCAGAAGCGTCCACCACAAAGGAGATGTCCATGGGCTTGGTCTCGCACTCTGTGATGCAGAGCATGCCCAGACGCCACGTGCCCCAGGGAGAGAGAGAGAAAGTCACACACACACACACAAACACACACACACCGAGGCGGGAAAATGACGTTCGCAAAGTTAGGTACAGCGTTTTTTCCAAGCCTCACGAATGCTTATAGTTTGGCTGTGTCCGAGCTCTTTCACCATTAATGCACGTCACTGAATACAGCTGTTCCCTTAAGTCATGTAAACGTTATTCCTTCTAAACGAAGTTAACATCATTAGAACACCAGACTGAACTGTTTCTACAATTGAAGTGTTTGGAAAATGTTTAAAATACCAAATATGATAGTATCAGTCCAACACTGAGTATAGCCACAAATACCTTACATTTTTAGCACTTCTCTAGCTCTGGCAAACAAAAAGTGTGAAGTATTTTTTTAAAATGTTCATTTATCTTTAAAATTCTCTAGTATTTGACAAATATGGAACAATTAGATTTTTTTAATTTTTAGCTACTTGAGCTGGTTCACAGCAGGATGGCAAGCACGAGTGATAGAGCTGGACAGGTTCCTAGTGGCATTCAGTACTTCTGTGTGTGCCCTACATTTCGCGGACAAATCATTGATAGAAAAACATTTCTTCACATTACCAAATAGAAAAGAAAACATTGCTTGGCAGAAAAAGGTGAAACTTGTGGGTTTGGAATATGGAAGTAAAGAATCTTGTGCAGTGAGTATTTCGCCCACAAAGAAGATCCCCCCTCCCACACCTCAAAAAAAAAAAAAAAAAAGGAAAAACAAAACAAAACAAAACCCACACACACGTTGCCATTGTTGTTTCTGAGATAAGTGTGTGTATGTGTGTGTGTTTGTTGGTGTGTGTGTGTGAGATTGTGTGTGTTTGTGTGCATTTGTGTGTGTGTGTGTTTGTTGGTGTGTGTGTGAGAGATTGTGTGTGTTTGTGTGCATTTGTGTGTGTGCGTACGCGCGCTTGCGCATTTTTGAAAGCGAGACATTGCACTGATATGCCGAACCCAGTTATGCACAGCGTACTAAGCGGATGTGGTGGCAGCTACGGGGACCAACTCTTTGTAAGGGACTTAAGAACCCCTTCTGCAAATGTCCGTAGGGCAGAATAATAATCTCTCCCTCATGGGTCTTCCCCTACTTACTGCCCCTTATATGATCTATAATCATTGTTATAGTGTCTGGCGTATGTTTCTTCTTTTACCAACAATGCTGCTTTCTGAACAAAGAGAACATTATCTGAACACCTTTCTATTACGTACACTATGTACACTTTACACGTCTACGAGTGGTTGAAAAGTGTATAAAATGTTAAGGTACCACTCTAATATCTAGTACGGATATGAAACTCCTCAAAACAATTGCAGATGGGCAAAGAGTACCGGTTTCGGTGACAGAAATTCATTTAGGAATTCTCTGGTAGTAAAGTTATAGCGAATTATAGTCAGCATTTCATTTTGAGAGCAGCTGAGGCCGAGACCTTTACGTCTGAGCTGCTACTTACAGACAGGGGCGCTGGGCTATAAATTTTCTTATATTTTCTTGTCTGTCCGTCCGTCCTTTCGTCAGTCAGTCATTACGTTCGTCGGTCCGTCCGTTCCTCAGTCCGTCCGTATGTCCGTCCGTCAGTCCTCTCTTGTGTGTAATTTAAAAATACTTCGTTCATAAGTGCTCCGTATATCAGCCCCTACCTTTTGGGCAAGCAGGTAGTCCTTCCAACGCACGTAGGTTCCTGTAAATGAACACACATAAAGTGACGCCATAAAATCACGTCTTCTCTCGTCCCCCCCCCCCCTTTTTACGTTCCTTCATTGGACTCTAGCCCTCCTTCACTTACTCAATCATGTGCGCATGCATGTACTCACACGCATGCACACGTGTAGTGAGAGCTACACTCAGATAACCACACAGAGAAGCATAGGGAAAAAGTGTATCAAGGACTTCGAATCATAGAATATACAAACAAAACAAACAAAAGTTCTTAATTTTGTGGCATAATTACTAAAGGTGAGAAAAATAATATAGTTGTATTTTTTAGATGCAACCTTTAGGTTTGATATTTCATTGTTTTGTTAAAGTTTGCTAGCAGTAGGTAGATAGTTTTAGAGGGACAATGCTTACACATGTCAGTGATTTACTTGCGGTGGGGTCCTATTACTAAGCTATGCACTTTAAAAAATCACCAGACTGATAGCTGCAATAAGACGGTCAGTACAGAAAGTCAGTTTTACGGATGGCAATGGACTCTGCACAACATTTATCTCCAGGAAATAATCTTCCACCACTCGACACTTTAGTCTGTAGAGCTGTCCAGCCCCTCCCCCTTCCCCCTACTAGCAGTACTGCAGATCGCAGCAATTTGTGGTGATGTATTTTACAGATTGTTATTTTTGCAATATCTTTCTATTGCTACTACAGTAGCCACTTTATCAGTTAACATCTGTTTTGGTGCAATTGTTCTCGCTCTTTTATCAGGCATTCTAACCAATTTCATAACCACAACAGTCTGTCGTGAATACTGTCGTAGTTTCTTAACTTCTAAGACTAAAAATCTTCTCTGGTTACGCCCCTTGCAGTGCATACATCGATATGGACACAAAAACGGACACAATCTATGTCACATGGATAAGGTACAGCATGCATACCTTTCAGTTTCTCTCCATGAGGCTGCTTTACATGCCAGCACCTGAAAGGCATGAAATGGATATAACACAAATTATTTAGATAAGGAAAAACACCTCCGAATAGCATTAATCGTGAAATACACATCGGCGAATAGTTTTGTTGGAGAATATGCAGATTCCAAAGGCAAACACCAAGAAAGGTAAATGCAAATTAGTACAAGAATTTACACGTTAAGAAAAAGAGAAGGCACGAAATAAATTTGAAGCAAAAACAGACCACGAAAATACTCAAATCAAATGAGACAGTGTCAGGAACTAGACACAACACAATATACACAAGTCAAGGAATATTACAGATCACAAAATACACACTTAAAAAATATATAGATCAAAATATACAGACGTCAAGAAATACATAGATCAACAAAATGCTAGGAACGAACATATCATGATAAACACCAAGAAATGCAAACATCATGAAATACCCATCCACCACACCCACCACCTTTCGCCTCCCCCCCCAAAAAAAGACCATTAAGAAATACGCACACCATACATGCGATGACAAATAGCACAACAGTGTCTAGACAATGAAAGCCGTTCTTTTCAAGACATAAACAGCTTCAGAATAGGATTTTCCAGGAAGACGATCTAGAGAATAAACAATTCCAAGGGAAAAATCAAGAAACTAGGACTTCCCAGGAAAGACAACGATTTTTAGAGAGAATGGTAAATGTAGAATGACTCCCCACCAAACCAAAGCAAACCAAAAACAAAAACGAAAAAGGCTCGCTGGCACAGGACACTGGCACAGGACACAGTCTAAAATTATCGGCCATCGGCTATGATAAGCAAAGCATATAACAACAAACCAGAATATATCTTAACTTAATTATAATGTGAGAAGAAAAGCACGCAGGGTGATGTCGGTCCGAGAGCCTGAGATTGTTGGCCGACAATTTCAGACTCTCGCCCAACATCAGCTTGCATGGGAAGAAGACTAACCGAGATGCAGATGACCGCCAGATGACGCCACATGTTGGACAAGACTTCTGCTCCGGTTCCGTTCAGATGCTGAGGGCGACAAGAGAGACCACTGAACACATGAAGAGTTGATCGGGATTTATAGACCGCATAATCTGCTAATGAAAATCATTAAGTCTTATTATATCTCAGCATCTATCCTTAATTGGAGACTATTGACCTCTCTGATGAATCAAAATGACAATGAAATGATCATTACACACTGCGGGCAGAAATATTATCCGACGCAATTAGTGAAATTTATAGAAGCATTCGGTAATATTGTAAGTCAATTAGGCAGATCATGATAACGTTGAGGGATTTAGCTTGGCAGGGGCTTCCCGTGGTTTTGTCTCCATTATTTTCCACTAATTACCGCACCACCCAACAGTGGTTCATAGATTTTTCAGAGCAGCCCTGTCTCCCGCCTACGCCCACCATCAGTGAAAACTAAACATCATAACATCGTTAGCTGGGATTGACTTCGTGCAGCTGGTGTAATGCATTACTTTTTTTCACTTTACACACATCCGCACCTTGCATGAACACATTAAATGCACTCACATGCGCGGACGCAAAACGCAAAACACACACACACACACACACACACACAAACACACACACACACACACGCACACACACACACACACACACACACACACACATTCAACTTTATATATTAGATGCACAAAATGATATTCACTATATACTATATTTCTTATATAGATGTAGCAAGACATAATTATGGTTACTTTTCTTCTGAAGCGAGAGAGGAAGAGAGCACTCTAACAGGACTGTCCTGAGAGAGCTACTCCTATCTGCGAGGAAAACTTTTCCCACAGTCCGTCGATGCGGAGGGACGCCCCCCCCCCCACGCCTCTGAAAATGAAATCTGTCCTCAAGGAACTATACAGTAGACTTGCTCATGCAAATCTTTTGCTCCAAAACATACGCATTTGCGCAAAGAGAAAACGTGCATCTCCCGAAAAAACGGAGGTCGGCGTTTTCACTCAAAGTAAACGTTCATTTTCGGTCAGCGATGAAAGCGGATCCAGGTGTGCAAGTGAGCGCCCCGTGTGGCCAGGCAGCGAAGGACGTGATGCTAACCTATGATATACGTTACAAAAGAAGAATAACGTTCAGCACTGAATCATTTTTTTCTCTCAAAATTCCGCCATTGTGTAGGAACACTTTTCACCTTCGCGTCACAGAGTTCACTGATGTCATTCGGAAAGGCCGGATGAAAAATAATACTATAGAAGTCAAAGCGAGGTAACTGCAGGTGGAGAGGGAAAGACAGAGGGAAAGACAGAGGGAGGGAGGGAGGGAGCAAACGAGATTATGAGAGCACTGCAAGGACGTGCCCCATATTTTCGCTATATGAATGTACTGGATCTACTGAATGTTTGTTGAGTATGTCTATTTTATTTACCTTTAATAATTTGATGTATGTGATACTTAATCTGTGCAGGATTTTCGAACATGACCAGAGTGACGTTAAGCCGGCCTGCGCGTGTTGGTGTTTATGTGTGCATGTGTGCATTTGTTTGTGTGTGTGTGTTGGTTTGTTTCTTTGTTTGTTATGCAAATCAGCACGCCTGACCCGATCCACACCATGTTCGGCACGCGGGTTCCTGTTCAACCACAGATGGGCAAAGGCCGTATTTCGACCCTGTATCTAGGCCTAAACAAAAAGGAAATAGTATGACGACGCTCTTAACAAGTCTTAACAGGGATCAGAGGGAAAGGGAGATCACCACTCTCTGTTCTCTTTCGTACGAAGAGTACTTTCCCTTGCGTGCTTGACGACAGGGAGACGAAAGGCAAGGGAGGGGCTAGGGAAGGAGTAGGGGTTAGTGGCGGTGGTGGTGGTGGTGGGGGGTAGTAAAGGGGTAGGGGTGGGGTTACTGACGGGGTAGGGTTGGGCGGATTTAAGAAAAACCCTGGCAGAGTCGGGTCCCCTGGCTAGTTATATATATTTATAATCCCTCTATACTGTGAATGTGAATGCACAGCTACAAACACACTCCACGCTTTGATCTGTACAAAGGTGAACATGCAATGCAATGAACAAACAGTAAACACACAGCGGCACGCATCCACAAGAATGCTTGACACTTTCGCTTTAAGCAGCACCTTGTATGAGGCACTTCAAATAATACTGATCTATCAAACACTTCGATTAAAATTTAGAGGTTACCCCAGTAACACACCATGGTTGTGCCGACCTTGGCACAACCTTGGATGCCAAGTCGTGCCAAGGTTGGCAGCCAAGCTTGGGCCAAGCTAGATCTGCTCATGAAAAGCTTGGCGTCCAAGCTTGGCTGCCAGGCCTGTCCCCAGCTTGGATGCCAAATCGTGCCAAGGTTGGCAGCCAAGCTAGATCTGCTCATGAAAAAGCTTGGCGTCCAAGCTTGGCTCCCAGGCCCGTCCCATGCTTGGCTGCCAGGCCTGTCCCCAGCTTGCCTGCCATCCTCGGCATGATCCTGTACCCCGATGATCATGTATCCTGTCCTTGCTTATATATATATAGATTGTTTCATTGCAATTTAGAATACATATTAGTTATTACTTTGTTTCTGGTAAGTACGTGGCAGTGAGTTTTACTCTGTTCAATCTGCATTCTTACAAGTACACACACAAATAAGATTAAACTTTATTCTTTTATTGAAAAGCAAGATAATTTAACAAGTTAAAAAACAAATAATGACAAAGGAAATAAAAATAGTTGCATGTGGTAAGTCATCCTATCCGCCAAAAAAGTACAAAAAATGTGCTGATTGCTAACATACCACTAAATACAGTATACGTGTATAACTAATACATTATCAACTCGACATACTACGAAAGCCACTACATACAAATACATTATCAGCTTGACAGCCCACCAAATATGAAAGGTTTGTAATGATATAAAGGCAAAAGGCAATGGAGATATTAAGAATTCTTCTTTTTAAAATTCCAGACTACAAAACCCCCCAGTAACATAGGACGATATGTTTAGAGAAAAAGAACCAATAAGTACATAAGTATAAATGGGCTATATACTCAATACCCAATACTAGAGCCATATCTCAGAAAAGTCCACATACAACCAAGATTGGCCTCCCAACCCCAACTACATGACATACAAAATGGGAACAAGCTAACAGATTTTTTTTAAAAGTCAGGCAATTGGAACAGAAGATGAAAAACAAGAGATGAAAAAAAAGAGAGAAATAAAAGATAATGGATAGAAAAGTGTAACCAGTGGTTACAGTCAGATGGCAGAACATCTGCAAACCCAGCCTCACTTTGGGGTCTGCATGGGAAGGGAAAAATCCAATTTACAGAGTTGATGAAAAAAGTAAAGATTAACTCACTCAATAAAAACTGCCAAAGCAAAATGCTTGCAACAAAATTTGAAAACAAGGGTACAAAAACAGGAAACTCACAGACAACTTACATCAAGATTATCAATTACCATAAAAACTACTAAACTTAAAAAAATGAGGAAAATTCTATCCAAGCCAGAAACAATAATTAACACCACACATAACTTAAAAATGAAAAAGTCCTATTCCAAACCAGACGCAATGATTATTCACAGCACAGATAACCTTAAAAAAAATTGGGGAAAATTCTATCCAAGCCAGATGTAATAATTAACACCACACATAACTAAAGAATAAAAAAGTCCTATTCCAAACCAGATGCAATGATGATTCACAGCACAGACAACCATAAAAAAATGGGGAAAATTCTATCCAAGCCAGATGTAATAATTAACACCACACATAACTAAAAAATGAAAAAGTCCTATTCCAAACCAGATGCAATGATTATTCGCAGCACAGATAACCATAAAAAATGGGGAATATTCTATCCAAGTCAGACAGCATAATTAACACCACACATAGCTAAAGAATGAAAAAGTCCTATTCCAAACCAGACGCAATGAGTATTCACAGCACAGATAACCTTTAAAAAAATGGGGAAAATTCTATCCAAGCCAGACGCAATAATGAACACCACACATAACTAAAAAATGAAAACGTTCTATTCCAAACCAGACGCAATGATTATTCGCAGCACAGATAACCTTTAAAAAAATGGGGAAATTCTATCCAAGCCAGACGCAATAATTAACACTACACATAACTAAAGAATGAAAAAATCCTCTTCCAAACCAGATGCAATGATTATTCACAGCACAGCGAGAGCGAGAGAGAGAGAGAGATGCAGCAAGACAAACTGCAGACAGACGGCGGAGGGGAGGGGGTTCAAAGACAGGCAAACGGAGAAAGAATGGATAAGAAAAAAGACGCTTTAAAAATTGAGATGACTTATTTCAGAGACAATGGGAATCAAGCTTTGACGAGGTCTGACTGCACAAAGTCTGCGTGACTGGCAGTATAGGTCATCTTTACAACGAGACGAGATTGTCGCTTGCCATGGATGTGGAGGTCATACAGTGAGCTCCGAGTGCTGTTCTGTAATTAATGAAAATTGGAGTTTATTTTGACATAGCTAATGTACGGGAACAACACTTTATTTTTCAGCTACCGCTCACTGATTAATTAATGGCTGGTAAACAGAAATTGCCAGCCTTCACGCTTTTAATATGTGCTTTGTTTCCTCAACATTTTTTGGACAGGAATTGCCGATATTTCTCAGGAACTGGTGATACCAACCTTCCATGCTACTTTGATTATAGTAATTGCATTGTTCGGGGGTAGCTTCCCTTGGCTGACATTCTCTCAACACGGCCTCCGCGACGAACGTCATTCTAACCGCCAGGAACGACACGATTTCGACCTTTAGAGTGTACATGGGTAGTCGACATTAACATCTCTCAGAATAGCAACACGTACGTGAAACTTTCACCATAAAGTGGATTGAGGGGTGTTTTGTAAAGCTTTTAACCATTCGTCAATCGCAATCTAAATTCCTCACCCGAAAATTTGCAAAAAAGGTTCGGTTAGGTTCGGTTCGGTTTGGTTTGGTTTAAGTTTTGTTGCTTAATAACGTCCAACCGCAAAATGTAATAGGTGCGTATATAAGGACAGTTGCTTGAAACACAAAAACATGGAGCCACGTACACCGGTACTGCTGCCGCAACACAGGGTTCAGTCCCACCCATGCATTGACACCGGGCCACCCAGTCCTAGTACCGTTCCCTATGGGGCTAGGAGTTGGAAGGACACTTTCATAGATTGCCAGATTGTTTTAGTCTTTAGGTTTGACTCAAGTGGAATGTGAAGTTCCGACCTCACGGAGTGTTATTCTTATATATTTATACATACCTGTATTGAATAGCATTGCCCGTGAGCAGAATATATAAATTCATTCCCTTGCCTTGCCTTAAATAGTGCACATGTTCTGTCAGGGCACGCACACAGCACGCACGCACGCACGCACACAACACGCAATAACCGGTTTTCGGAGACACTTATTTCACTGGGTTTCCAACCTACACCAAGCCCCGTATGCATGTAAACGGCATTAGATTTATTTCCGAAGAGCGGATTTTTTCTGTCTCTGAAAACGTTGTTACTCCGAAAGTGGAATAAGCTATTCGTTCCTGGGACGACAGATCACCTTGATTATTACAGAATAACGAGGGGAAAATAGGCTATTCGGTTTTAGCGCATGAGAAATTTGAAGGAACTTATTCCTGTTTTGGCGGATAATCTGGAATAAGTAATCTACTTGGGTTTCTTTGATACGGAGCCAGGTCGCGCATGCAAGATAACCAAATAGCTGAGACCTATTCCTGTCATGGTGGATAAACTATAATAAGTTCCTTAAATTTCCCATGCACGAAATCCGAATAACCTATTTCTCCCTCGTTAGTCAGCAACAAATAAGTTAATCATTCGTTTGTCCTAGAAGCGAATAGCTTATTCCACGTTCACAGAACAGCGTTTTCGGAGACAGAAATAGTCCGCAGTTCGGGTATAAATTTAGTACAGTTTACATGCACGCTGTATAATTTTAATATAATCCACGCTTTTGCTCTCTGGAAAGTTCAAAAGGCCCCAAGACTTCACACACATCGAAAATGTTGTCAATTAATTATGCACAAAGCATGATACAATTGTGATGGAGCAGGATTGCTCCGCAAACTTTCTTCTCTCTCCCTCTCTTTTCCAAATCAAGAAAATCTTTCTGGGAAGCCTACTACGTGTTTTATTTGAGGCCACCGCTGCTGCTGCCCGCCTTCTCCTCTGCTCCCCTCGCCTGCCTCTACTGCCCAGTCTTAGGTCTCGTGACGTGACGTCTTACATCATCTCTTCTGCGCCTCTGCTCGCTTCATGTGAGACGTCTCTTTGTCCGGCCCGCACCCCGCTTTTTCCGGGTGAGAGCGGGCCCCGAGGGGAGCATTGCCAGCTACAGCAGCAGCTAGCGGTTGGAAGTGCGGCGGATACCACATTTTGTTTTTCTTACACGCACAAAAGTTTAGGATAAAAAGCAAGGAATATATGTACAAGAACATGAAAATATGTGATTCATAGAGTGCGCTCTGCTCTTCCTGTTAGTGTTAAGGAAAGTTTGGTAGAGTGAGAAGGAAATAAAGATAATTACGTTAAAATACAGTTTTGCTCGCTACGGTGAACAGGTAAAGATAAGAAATATGCATACAAAGTACAAACTGACCTAATCTATTAAGACGTTTGATGAGTTTACTATATGAAGGAAGAGTATATGGAGTAGAATCAGAAGATGTTAGTTGTTAGTATCTGCAACTATCCTAGAAGGATATAGAAACCTTTAAAGAGAGTGACCCTAGCACAGCAGGCTGTAAGATGACAGCGCGTCACAGCCACGGATCGCTGGGTACCCCCCCCC
>SMGT01004683.1:241956-255920 GCA_004794575.1 Lanistes nyassanus
AAGACTAGGTACCCCATTCCCCCCAACGCAAGACTAGGTACCCCATTCCCCCCAGTAAATGAAAACTACAAGTCAGGGCATGAAGAATCACAGGGACAACATTCACCTGACCATTGCAGGGAGAGTGGTTTGGTTTACCATTGAGATTGTTTTCTGTGGCCAGCATCGTGAGGGCCGTCCCCATCTCCTCTCCCCTGCTGCCTTACCCTCCCTGACCCATGGGTCAAGGACCCATTACCAGCTGGATGAATGGGGAGAAGTGTGGTGCAGGGCACAGGCATCGACTCAGCATCTTCAGATTCGGAGGCCACTTGGCCATTTGCTTACCCATAGGTTGTACCATACAGAAATATGATATTAAAAGGTGAAAAGCAATAAGACTAGGTACCCCATCCCCACCGATCCCTCCCCACACACACACACACACACACACAAAAAAAAAAACCCATCCTCAAGTCAGGGCACACATATCACACTTCCAGCTTACCAGTGTGTCCAGTTTGGGGACGTGTTTGACCACGTTCTGCACGTCCTCTTCAGTGACTTCGATAAGCATGCAGTGTTGCACTTCTGGTAGAAGAGGAAGTGTTCCATGCATTGTCACCCAGGGATCCACCTGAGAACACACATTACACATAAAACACACACATATGCACTCATCTACACAGTAATGATGCTATATCAGTACAGAGAGTTTCTAGTTAAGATTACCAGGGAAAAGCAAGCTAAAAACAAATTTCTCACTACCAAACGAAAATCAGCAATGACCCTGACCTTGATCTCAGGCAGTGTAATCCGAGTGGTGGGATTCTTGTCGAGCATTCGTAGAATCAGATTCTTGAGTTCATCTGATATCTCAATGCTGTCAAACACAAACAGCAAGGCTGCTGTGAATACATGCAACAATGGCTTTGCTCAGGATAAAGAGAACAATGGGAGTGTCAGAGATTTACTGAGGTCTACCATTTTGAAATCTTTCCATGGCTTTACTTCCATATTTTAGGTCCATCCCTACTGATAGAAACTTAGCCATTGCTTAGGTGCCAACATAACTGTAACCTCTTGTACAAGCGAGACACTGACTATTGCCGGCTAGCTCAGCTAATAATGAAAGCTACTCTCTGCCTTCACCAACAGACACATCATCCTGGCTCTATTCTATGTAACTCCATTCTACGTAGCTCTACTCTACGTGGCTCTATTCTATGTAACAATAACACCTCATGTGGAGGAAAGGCAGTACATATATTATACATAATCAAGAAAGTCCCATCTTATGGAAAGCATGTTCTTAATTCAAGCATGGTTTTAAAGATCACTTCATGGCCACAGAATGATCATCTTAAATAAAAAAAATTAGATTACTATATAATATAAAACTAAAAAGGTGGAGATACAAAGAGTTCAAAAGTAAGGTGGTGGCAGTATTGCCCAATAGGGACAACACCCTACTGTAGACATGGTGAACCACCACAAGAAGGTTCTCAGACAGCTAGCAGGCCTCCAGCACTCTACCAATATCAGCCTGTTGTAGTGTGTGCACTATCTAGCTGAATTTTGTTTTCTGGGGCTTTCAGTTCCAGAGTAATGAATGAAAAATAACCGTGTGCTGCAACAATATTCACACAAGGCCCTTCCCCAAATCCCCTATGGTGCTCCCCGATCCTATAGTGCAGAAAGACTGCAAAGTGGAAACAGCTTAATTCTGGCCAAGTGAACATCAACAGTCAAATGATAAACAGACTTACTCTTCTGGGAAGACCACGGGGTCCTTTAAGATTTTCTTGTGGAGTCCCAAAATGTATTCTTCTTGAAAAGGAACCTAAAAAACAGACATCCACACATGCAAAGTTAACACACAATCAGATCTGAATAGGTAACCAAATATAAAGCTGTGACTTAGATTCCGAATGTAAAGATGTGGAAAGTTTCATGTTTAGTGGGATATATACCCGATACTGGTTGACAGATAGATGATTATCTGCTGTGCAGGTTGCTGGAATGGACATATATTTTAGGAAATGGGAAAAACCTGGGACATGTTGGATCCTGTGGTTAGTGCTCAGAGTAATTGGGTGTTGATAAAATGTTGTCAGGGTTTCATGTTAAGTACAACCAGCTTGTCAGGGTTTTATGTTAAGTACAACCAGCTTGTCAGAGTACTAGTTTCAGTATGCAGCATGAGTCTCAGGAACTGAATTCTAAAGCAAACAAAATCTGGTGGATAATTTGCAGTCTGCAAGAATCCATCTAGTTCTGATGTGTTTCAAACGAATGAACGTGCTGCAAATTCTGTTTGTTTTTAAAGAAAATGCTGATGTCATACTTTCCCAAAGACAAAACAGTAGAGAGTGACCCCCATGGCCCAGATGTCCAGAGCCTTGCCGTGAAACTGAGGGTGGTTTTCTGAAACAAAAGATCATGTCTGGCATGTTGCATCCATCATCTGGTACCTGTGTATTTCCCTTAAGTCCAGAAGTTCACTTTACACCGAAAGCAATGTCATTTAATCCAGAATCTGCTTCTGCTTTAGTTAATTTTTCTGAAACCTTTTCCACTTGGCATTTCATATCACCACAGACATGATTCTCTTAGCTGACTGTTATTAAATGTAAACAAATTAAAAAGCCATAAGCTAAAGACTTGCTGGTTCTATAAATAATTTATTGTGATCTTCACCTCTTAAAGTCTCTGGAGCCATGAAGGCTGGAGTTCCTGCTGTGTTGGTCAAAAAGGCATCCGTGCCCTTAAACTCATTGCTGACCCCAAAGTCTGCAATCTGCAGGTAAACACAAGTTCAAATCATTACTTAATGCATGTTCATATCAGTGTTCAATGCATGTCAGTATTCAAGGTATTTTTGTATCATTCTTTGTGACAGAACCTGCAGAAATTGAAGACTTCAGTCCCCAAGCGCACACCTTTTATTCTTATTCTAACAATATACAGGTATTTACCTTAATGTGGCCATCATCCGCGAGAAGCAGGTTGGAGGGTTTGATGTCACGATGGATTATCCGCTGATAGTGCACTAAAGATATCACACAAAAAATCTTCCAATGGTTTTAAGTTTGAAAAAATGGCAAATATTTGTATGTGCACATGGATGTGTGTGTATGTGCGTGCATGGGTTCTTTTGCGTGCCAAGACATCTTAGCATTTGGAGTTGAGAAACAAATATTTATGCACAAGCAGCCCCTCCCACTAGCAATGACAGGTTGGTTGGTTGCTTGGCTGGTTATTGGTTGCTTAACGTCCCACCACAAACTGGGGATATCAGGACAGTAGACTAAAAGGGGGATGGGGTACTATTACCAAGCTATGCACTGAAAGAACCACTAGACTGATAGCTTGGGTAAGATGGTCAGTGCAGACAGACAGTTTGATGTGCAGGGAATGGCCAAATGGAGTTTGCACAATTTATAACTTCAGGAAATAATCGTTGTCCACACCAGGATTCAAACCAGCATCCTTCTGCCTGCTAGTCTTCAGCTCTACCAACTGAGCTATCCAGGCCCCTTAGCAAT
This sequence comes from Lanistes nyassanus, assembly GCA_004794575.1. Lineage (NCBI taxonomy): Eukaryota > Metazoa > Mollusca > Gastropoda > Architaenioglossa > Ampullariidae > Lanistes > Lanistes nyassanus. Next base: position 245,484 of record SMGT01004683.1, read on the forward strand.
GACTGAGTGGGACCGTAAAAAAAATGAGTGTAATGTACATGTATCCTCACATAATTCAGATGCTTGAAGAAGATGTGCAGCCTTAGATGAAAACACATAAAAACTGCTACTGCCAGGCTATATGAGCAACACACTTCATTTTCTGCACTGAGGTTTTCATGATAAATTCAATATCCAATTTTTCTGATCACTGTAATATCTGTATCTTCTAATCAGGTGTTCCTTGTGTGCATGAACTTTGCTTAAGACTAAATAGCTAAATGAGGTGGTACAAAATGTAAGAACTCACAATACTCGATGCCTTGAATGATGTCATGGAAGTACCCCCTGGCCACATCCTCAGAAAAGGGCTCCCGACAGGGAACCTCCATTACCTCACTGTCGCAGAAGAACCAGAAAAGTTTACACTCTGGATTGTGCATTTGTTTCATAGACTTGAAAATAATGACTCCATTTACAGGGAAAAATGAGTGATGGTGCCTATGATGCACACTGAGGACAGTGTGATTACATTACACGTAGGAGTGTACCTATCGCAACAGCGACTGTTGCCATACTCATACCGTCAAAATTAAAGTTTGAATAAAGAAACTCACCCTTTCTCCACCAGCTCAAACACTGCAAACAGAAAGAGCATCCATCCATCACTCACCTCTTAGCAAGAATTTTACCCGAATAACACTCATATAGCTTTGAAAGAATTCTACCTGGATAAAAATACCACAGGTATGAAAGAATTCTATCTGAATAACAATACTACAGGTATGAAAGAATTCTATAGTACCTGAATTATAATCCTGCATGTATTTTTGAGTTGTAAAAAATGTTGTCTTTTGACTGTCCTTTGATGGGTGGATTTGTAGAGGAGAATTACATGAATTACATGTTAGTGACATAAATGACTATTTATCACTTCTATTTAAGTCAAATTGTAATTCTAATAATGATTTTAAAAAAAAAGAAAATCTGTTTGTGAGGATCCCTTTTCTGCATGAAAGAAACAATCAGCCTTCCTCGTGAACAATTTAGCCAAATAAATGACATGAATAACATAGCAACATAAACAAAATGAATGATATAGCCAATTAAATCAAACACTTTCCAAACTGAACAAAGCCACAGCTTGCTCAAGAAATAAGCACATAGAACAAGGGGACACAACTCATCCTCACCAAGGTACAGGTTGTCTTCTTCCGGATCATCCAACACCTCAACCAGTTTCACCACATTGGGGTGATCCAGCTTCTTCAGAATGGCAATCTCTCGGTAGACTCGTTCCAGTGGGTTGGCAGGGACACTGCTTTTGCCATCACGCGATGGGGGTGGCCTACCTGCATGCCAGCAACACAGGTGTTAACAGGTGCACACCCAAACATGTTTCACAATACTTGGCTTGGAATGCTCATTTTATTTGATTATATACTTTTATGTTATTTTATATTGTATTTTTTATTTTACCCATATGAATCACTGTCACACACCCACACATATCCACATAAGCACACCCCCCAGTATGCATACCTCCTTACCACTCATGCACACATACATACTTAAACTTTCCAAATTATTTGTTCCTACAATATATGAAAATTTGCATGTGCACAAACAACACTTGGGGTTTATTTTTCCTGCCATTGAAAGCATCACTGCTGAGTTCAGAGTGTTGGAAGAAGGATAAAGTACAAGCTACACATCTGATGAAAAAAATCCACAATGCTTACTTACGGAAGAACCCGGCCTTTTTCATCAATCTCTTCTTGGACAGTATTTTCATGGCCTAAATAGGAGGGAAGGAAATGAAAATCACACACAGGCACTGGTCCATAAAAATATTTAAAAATTTACAGATGATGTCCTTTCCTATTTAAGTTCAAAGACACATTCCTGTACACTTACACATATTTATCACTGTGAATCTCAATGCACAAAGACACACATTCCTGTGTACTTAACACACATGCTTGTGTTCATCTCATCCACATGTTCACCACATAAAGTACACTGAACTGCACACTGCTCACCCTATGATCATATGTACACCTGACTATCAGAACTTGCTTGTGGTATACATGTAATCATATCTACTACATCTGATCCTCACAACTTGTCATATGATTCAGATCTACATCAGACCCACCACACTGGTCCTCATACAGCTCATCACATAAATATCACCCCATGGTCAGATATGTCACCCTATAGTCCGATATACTCCACCACACATTCTACTGAAGCTTACACACACATATGCTGCCTTATTATATGTGAGCAGCAAGTGGGTATCTGCACATGGGACAGTGAGGGAACTTACATAATGAACATCGTCTTCTTCGTTGTAGGCAAGCTTCACAATTCCATAAGATCCCTGATTAACAACAAACATTGAAAAGGTCAGAGTACAAAATGCTCCAAAGATCCCTGATTAACAACAAACATTGAAAAGTTCAGAGTACAAAATGCTCCAAAGATGCCAGAAAAGCAAATGAAAAGTACATATTAACTTTCTCAGGTCTTGCAAAGTCATTGCTGCATGTAACGGAAGAGAACAGGGCACAGCCTTAGAGGAGATTCTTGCTTCTACTACTGTTGTTGTTACAATTCCTGCATACCATGTACGTGAAAAATCTGTCAACAGTAGCCTCACAATACAGCATTTCGTAAAGAGTTCTGTGACAGATCACTCGTGGAATTCAAGAGTTCTGTCGGATGCCATCAGTGTTGCCTACGATTATTTTTGGCTGCTGTATGGATGTGTTAACAACCCGAACAGTGTAATGAAGCTGTTCTTCAGAAAACACCTTTCCTTTATAGCTTACATATGTACCTGGATGCTACACACATTGTTCATGGTGCAGGGGTTGACTGTATGAGCATTGACAGCTGCAGTTCCAGTCATACAGGTGGTCGTATTGTCCATTTATCCTATTATACACACACCTTTACACGTGAATAGGAGATATGAACGCTTCTGCAAACCAGCCCTGAACCCAAGCTTTAGAAGCTATCAAAATGCCCATACACTCACACTCATCCACTCCCACCCCCACCCCCCACATAACACCTTGCTACATTGCCACCCCCACCCCCATGCCCACCCACACGCGCATACACAGTTGACTGCATGCATGTGCATACACATGAACACCAACATATGCATACACATCCAACATACTTGCATACACATCCAACATACCCACCCACCCACCCACACACATCCAACATACACACATACCCATGGTGTACCCACACACATCCAACATACACACATACCCAGGTGTACCCACACACATCCAACATACACACATACCCATGGTGTACCCACCTTGCCGATCTCATCTTTAAGCCGGTACTGGTTGAGCTGCGTGTATCCATCCCCATCCGAGACCGACACTCGGTGGGTTTCTGTCGTCGGCTGTCGGCGAAGGCGGGGTGAGGCAGTGGGTGACACGTAGGGCGAGTAGGGCAGGGAGGGAATGATAGGCCGCTGGTCGCAGCTCTGGGTGGTCAGGCGGTCCTCAGAATTGCTGTACACGACCTTGGGGGCGCGTTTGACGCTCAGCTGCGCCAGGTCGACCTTGTCGCCAGTCACGCTGGTGCCGTGGGCGTTGCACGCGGAGTGGGTCCGCCTCAACTCGCAGCCTGCCCCCGCCTCCCTGCCCCCAGCAGCGCTCTCGCTTCCAGGCACGTGCAGGTAACTGCTGGCCGACACGCTCCCGCACAGGCTGTGGCGCCGGAGGTTAACGTCAGTCTGGCTGTCGTGAAAGCCACAGTTCACCTTCTCGCCTGCCGTACTTTCAGGGATTTTGTCGCAGATGTTGCTGATGTTCGACGGTTTTCGCTGGAGAGGGAACTTCCGCCTGTTCGTGTCGAGGGCTTCCCCTGGCACGTTGGTAACGACGCTCTCGGCTCCTGCCCTCTGGTTCTCTTTCGACTCCCGGCAGCCCCTCCCATGGGACGAGATGCTTCCTCCGGCAGTACACTCGCCCTCTCTGCTCCCCCCGCTGTCAGCAGAGCTGAGCCCGACTGTCCAGCTCCGGCCCCCTTCCCCACCCGTCCCCTGGCTGGCTGACAGGGAGTGGATGATGGGACCGACAGCATTGCACTTTTCCACCGACTCCTCTCGCACTTCGGTGCCTTTGTACACTGGACAGTTCCTGTCAGGTACAAACAATGCAGACAACCTTAAGAAATCGGAACAACGGCTGGCGACACAAGATGGCAAGACATGCCTATGGTGATTTGTATGTCACAAAATAAAAAGGAATATTATACGTCCTGAAACAACATCTTCACGGACCCTTCAGTTCCGAGTGCCAAAAGTGTCCATGTTCAGACCATGCATTTAAAAACAGATTGTAGGGCTAAAAACTACAAGCCAGACTATATCAGCTCGGCCTTGTGTGATGACATAACCAGATTAAAAAAACGGAATTTCTTACATATATCTGTCGAAAAGTCTAGCGCACACTAAAAGCTGTGGAAGATTTTCGAAGGCCGAGCAGCCTTGAAAATTCCCAATTAAAAAAATGCTGTTAAAAATGTCGTTGGCAAGCCCATGTACTGCTAACCTTCGTTTCTCTGCCTTGCAAGCAATCCAGCATAGAATGTCTCAGTTCCAAGTAAAACAATCACGTCTCCGCTCTCTATTACATTGATTGATTTCATAATGTCGCAAATGCTCGCTGACATTCTAGATTCGGTTGCACAGTGTCATGAAACCCTGACAGTGATAAATGACTCATAACGATGTTCAATGGCGAGAGAAACTAGCAGAATATCAGAAGTTGTGGTCGCAAACTGCGCTGAAGGGGTCACTGTTACCATCCCTTTTCAGACAAGGCTCTCAGGACAAAGTACACCGTGGACAAGGCACTCAGGACAACGTACACTGTGGACAAGGCACTCAGGACAAAGTACACTGTGGACAAGGCTCTCAGGACAAAGTACACTGTGGACAAGGCACTCAGGACAAAGTACACGGCGGACAACGCACATTGTCGACAAAGCGTAACAAGATGAGCTTTCCGACCGGACAGATGGAGTTGCCAAAGTGTGGTTTCGCGTGGCAGCAAATCTTGATGAACTTATTATTCGTGCTGTTGCTCTCCACCCCCGGCCCTAGACCGTACAAGCCATGACTTTTGCGTGGCTGGACCATATGTTGTGTATTCTGTCTGCAAGAGAGCTTGCCACGATTAAAACCTCCGTTGCTAAATCGGAATGAAGCACCAAACTGATATTTTGCCCTCTGCAACCCGTCTCTGTAAAAGTTAGTAATAACGACCCTTTCGGTGCAAATCACAGCTCAATGCTAATCTGCACACATGGTTTCAAATCAATACAGACACCCCACTCCCGCAGGTGACGATACCCCGGGTGTTTCGACACTGGGTTTGGGTCAGATGATGAATAGTTTATCAGGCTGGCTACTGACACGGATGAGAGACGGGCTCAAAGAGAGGCAGGCCCCATGCCGACAGCCAGAACAATGGCAGACAACGCCTGCCTCGCTGATCGATATTCATCAGCCTCGAAAAGCTCGTCACAAACGAGGGGGCAAACCATCTTCACCACAGTTATGCCGCTCGTCGCCTGTAATAACCTGTCTTCTGTTCTTCCTAATGTTTCTCTACCGAGAGTCTCACATCAGCTCCATCACCTCCATTATTCTCGCCTTTCTTTCAAACGTGGCGTCGTTAACTCTCCCCCCCCCCCCTACACACACACACTCCTTGCTTCCCCAAGCAGTACTAGTTGTTGGCAATGACGAAGAATAAGAAAAAGAAAGAAAAAACGAACGAGGGAACAGCCAAACAAACGACCAAACCATCAGGAGCAAAGAGGACGGGACGGGACAGAGGGTAACACAAGTGTGCGTATGTACCCGGAAATGATCCAATGAGCAAATGCGGGTACGTGCATACGAAAGATGGAGACATACACCCACTCGCTTGGTGACTGATTCTAAGTCAGTCCGTATTCATACCCGTATTTACACCCATTTCTGATAGCTTCGCCGTTCATTTCCGTCATCACCGCAGCTTGTCAAATAACCTTGCCCTTCCAAAAAAAAGTGCGTTTGTGTAAGGAAGCATTACGCACACACTGACTAAGCGCTGATGCCGCTGCCTGATGGGAAAAAGTCTGGTCATAAAGAAAAACATAGGACTTTTGTACGCAAACACCATCCAACAGCTGCCCACGAAATGCGGACTGTTGTATGCACACTATGTAACAAGGCAAGCAGCCAGGAACGTAGATTTACTCGTGACGACCACATTTGCTAACTTGCTGAACACACCGAAGGCCATGTTTGAAATGCTAGTCATCACCCGACGAAACGACGGGAAAAGGTTTAGCAAATGTTGAGCAAAGTCAATCTTACGTCGCAAATGTTGAGCAAAGTCGATCTTACGTCGCAAATGTTGAGCAAAGTCGATCTGACGTCGCAGCACGCTGCTCTGAAGCAGTCTGGTTGTGCTGGTGTTTACGCTGCATCCAGCTGTTGATGTCGTTGCTTCTTTTTACACCCAGTCTCCTGATGATGCTAATTTTCCACGTGCCGCATGTGATGTTACACAGCCTTGCAATGTAGCAATAACGGCCCTTTAGTTATTATTCACTTTCGCCCCTTTCCCTACTCAGACCGCCTTGGTGGTCCAGTGGAAAGATTCCACTTCCGAGGCGGGAGGTCGGTGGTTCGCACCCCGGCCGAGTCATACTTAAGACTTAAAAATTGGCAATCTAGTAGCTGCCCTGCCAGACGCCTGGCACTATAGGGAACAGTCCTAGGGCTGGTTGGCCCGGTGTCAGTATAATGTGACTGGGTGGGACTGAAGCCTGTGTTGTGACAGCAGTTCCAGTGTGGCAGCACGTTGTCTAAGTAGCACTGTCCTGCAGTGGGGAGCCTCCCCCACCCCACCCCCCACCACCACTGTCATCATATTTGCTTTTTACAACACTTGCCAAAATTTATATAATGTTATTATAACTGCAACTTGCCATTGGTTCTGTCATTTACTACACCCAAAGTCTGAGGCGGATACTATGCAGCTATACTGTTGTTGCTGATACAACTTCGGCAATATGGCCCGAACTGGATATTTTTACTGCGTGTTCTACACTAGCCTTTGACACTTTGGCTACGTTATTTCTACGTTAATGCCCACTTCTTTCCATGCGGCTGCTTTTCTAATTTGGTGCAACACCACTGTATTTGAGGTTCCTACTATATTTAGCATCCCAGTTTTTCCTTTGACGTTGTTACTACTTTCACGCGTATCTTCCCGTTCACTGCTTTCACACGTATCTTACCGTTCACACTTGACACACGCATTTCCTCATCACACACACACACACCCTCCTCCGGAGAGCGCACGCTTTTACGGAAGTTTCTGCCGCGTTTGTTCTGCTAAAATCATGTCCGACTCTACATCAATCTCTGTTACGAAGGAAGGATTTGATAAACTGCACGGAACGCGTGAACCTGCAACGTTGGGTGCGAAGGGAGGGCCAGGGGCTGGCGCTCATCAAAATTAGACGAAGACTGCAAACAACTGCTTCAGATAAAGACGTCCAGTTTGAGGGGTTCAGCGGGAACGCAGCCAGTCATAGGAATCCCCCCGCCCCCCCCTCCAACCATCTCCCCCGACTTCGGGGTAAATAACGTTATACAGTGAGTGTGGCATATGCACGTCTGTGCTTCTGAATGAAAAGTTGGAAAACGTCGGTTTACATCCTCACCTTAAAATCTGAAAACACTGTTACTGTTTTCTGAAATAAAAATCGAAAAGAATTTGGCTGATAAGCTCACAGAGCTCTTGCGTTCATGCCCTGTTGGTTTATTTATTTATTTACTGGTAACTGCGCTGCGCTTGGGCTATTATAGTCACCCACCAGTTGTCCAGGTCATCGTGCATTGGTGAGTTCAAAACATTGGTGAGTTCAAAACACAAAAACGTCAGGATCGAACCATTGTGCGAGGCATGTCTCAGATCAAACCACAGTCCTACGAGAAGTCCACCAACTTCATGGCACGTCCCACAGCAGACGACGCACTGCCTCGAGCTTTTTGGTGAGGCATTGCAACTATCAGCAGGTACATCGGCAGACCAGCGGGAGAATGGTCTTTTGCTGTACAGCACCCGCACGTTCGCCGGTGTTGTGAGAAGAGTTTTCTGCGCATGTGTGACGGCCAATGCGTGTGTGGATTCGGCAATGAAAAATAAACAAATTGAAGCTAAATAAAATTAATTATGCTTTTAAACGTTTTGTTACCACAGCAAGCTAAAGCAGTTCAATATTACATTTTCAGATTAATTGCAAATAAACGTGTAATGAAATGCACGGATCCCAAGCGAAAACCAGTATTTCGTGTGTATTTAAAGACAAGGAACAAAACGGGCAAATGGATCGATCAGATTTTGCGGAAAGTTGACGGACATACATTTAAGAACTCTAGATCAGTGTTTCAACAATTAAAACTCAGTAAATGGATTGGGAGTACCGTCAAGGAAGTACATGAACGTGACGAGGGCATGCGCACCATAAGGCTCCCGGATAGTCGGATAACTATTCTCACAATACTGGAGCAACAGATACCAGCAGCAAGACACTATATGTCCCCAGGTACAGCGCACTTGGAACGGAGTGCAGAGGTCCGGACTGTTACGAAGTGTGCTGGCAGCATGACACAGCTTTCTCCGTGCTCACGCCGACGGCCACAGCATAACAAGTAGCAACCCCGTGATCTTTTGCAGACAAATGCGAGCTCGGATCCTAAACTTTTCCCGGGAGGCCGCTCATCTGACGAAGCGATTGCATGCTGGTTCCCCTCCCGCCTTTACAATATGTGGAATACGGACCTCGTCATCGAAAAAAAGGCTGTTGGCAATGAAATAAAAACGATGCTATAGGTCTTTTGGTAGTCAGACGCGTGATTTCATGCTTCGGTATAAGAATCCTTTCTTTCTTTCTTTCTTTCTTTCTTTCTTTCTTTCGTCTCAAAAGCGCCCACGTACGGTAGCGCACACGCACGTATACTCCCCTCTCTGTGGATCTTTCTGAATGCACACATGCGCATGAGGTCATGGGGTCAGAGGGCAAAGAACTTACAGACAACAGCAGCAGGCCAGCTTACGCAGCACGGAGCATCTCCATCCTGGCCGGTACCGCTCTCCCTCCCTCCTGCCGTTGTCGACGTCCGGTGCAGTGGGGTTGTCACCCAGCTCCTCGCCGGCACCCCCAGCCCCAGCCCCACCCCCACCCCCGCCGACATCCAGGGCCATAGGTGACGTCCCCGTCACACAGTCAGCCTGCGGCTAGACATGGCGCCACAGGTTTTCGTACCCAACGTACTTCACGCGTGAGGTGACGTCACGCAGGGACTGATCACAATATCCGCGCGGGAACCGTAACGACTCCGTCACACACGACTGGAGGGAGTCGCCCGTGATAAGTTCGTCATCCTCAGCTGAGCAGCGATCAGCAGCCATGGTCAGGGTCACATAGCGTCGTCACCCCAGTTCTCCCGGCCAGACGTCACACATGACTCACCCACAGTGACGTCAGAACTGCTATTGTTAACCACACCTTGCGGCCAGGCCAAGCACAAAACGTCGCCGCTCGCACCAGCCACCAAGTACCGTCACCCTGTCCCTGTCCTTCGCTGCACGTCACTTCCTATCCCTAAACGACGTCACGCTGATGCCCCATGACGCGCAGTCTTTATTCTGGTTACGACCAGCTGTCTGCTGCTAGCAGAATGTATACCGAACGTCTGCTACACCAAAAGCCAGTTGCAACTCGGATGTCCGCTGGCAATTTGAAGCAGTTGTTAGCAGCCAGATACTTGTACAATCATGTCAGAATGCTAGTTTGATTACGTTCAGTTGGTTAATCGGCAGGTGGGCATATCCACTATATATCCGCTGGAAGTTCTGAACCACCCAGAAAGCCTGCCACTTGGCAGTTAGAAGTCTGATGGTCTGACGCCTCAGCTGGTAGTTGAAGTTGTCACCTGGTGGCTGAGTATGCCAGGCTTGTCGGGTCTGTGGCCACCAGCTATGCAAGCTAGTTAACTGGACGTTTAGGCTGGCAGGCGTCACCTGGGGACTGAATCCGTTGGCTGGAACCCGAGGCTGTATCAGCTGGTCTGCAGGCTATGTCGCCTGGTAGCCGACTACATTGTATTTTCTGGCTGGTAGCCGGCCCTGTCAGCTGGGAACAGTTTGTCACGGGACGCGTCATCTGGGAACAGGATGCCAGCTGGGAACAATTAAGATGCGTCAGCTTTCTGTCAGCTGAGCGCCGCCGCCGCGTCGCACAAATCGTGCCGAACACTGACGTGCAGCAAGAACCCCAAGGCAACGGCAACCTGCGGCAACGTAGGGTGAGGCGCACGCCCGCTGCTAGCTCTGCCCCCCCCCCCCCCCCCCC
>SMGT01004683.1:257066-274479 GCA_004794575.1 Lanistes nyassanus
ACACACTAGTCTCTACTTCCCAGTGTACAACACACAACACACAACACACTGTGCCAGTGTTCAAAGTGCAACCATCACAGTCACGCCGTGTGCAACACATCACTGCACGCGCCCCGCACGTAGTCGTAGTGCCCCCTGCACACTCTCACTGTATCGTCTATCGTATGCCAGCTGTGATTTTCTGGTGACGTGGAGAAAGGCTTGGTGGGAGCAAGTAGTCCAGCCTCTACTGCGACGATGAGCCAATCACATCTCCTGTCCGGCTGGCACTTGGACCGATGCGACTCTCACTGCGTGGTCTCTGGTCATGGGGTCTTATGTATGAACTGCACGGCACTATGGAGGTCCCGGAATTTGACAACAGAATATAGATGGAGACTCTGAAACACGAGGTTCGATGTTCAGATTGTGTCAGTCACTGTGACCTGTCGATGACTGGAATGGTCATGTGGCCCGCTTCTTTGACCTGTCCGGCGCATAACCAAATCGCCTCCAACTACACCAACCCTCCATCCCCACCATGTAGTCTGTGATGCCCACCGACACCAGTAAACACGCCGACGTCATTAGAAGGCCGTGCGTCGCGCACGTACGGCGCCAGACCAGAAGTCTCGGGGGTAATAAATGTGATTTACCTTTACCACCTCGCCTTCATCAACGTTAATCCCTGGATCTGACCGCTAGTTTAGGGGGAAAAATCCTCAGCAGCAGACCCCCCACACCTCTCCCAAACATCAAAGCCTTACCGCAGGCTACACTCATGCCGAGGGGGGCTTTGGTGCAGGGGATCCCAAGTCAATAACCCAATCAGTCGAAGACACAGGCCGTCCACCCCTCCCCCTTCTGCCCACCCTCCTCACTCACATACACTATGATAACGCACAGTTATTGCCCCCTGTGTATCAGTGTATATATGCCATCAACTCTGTTCTTTTAACAAGAACACCATGACCAGATTTGTACTCTGCAACTGAACTGGGCCAAATTACTCTCTCAACAACAACAACAACAACAACAACAACAACAACAACAACAACAACAACAACAACAGCGCCTGCAAAGTCTATGTCCTTGTTCAAGTTAACTTCTGCCTTTCAATCTCTACCCAGTGTTAATTCCGTCAGACGCTCCAGAGAGTCTGCAGCTAAACGTCCAGCTCCGCTTTGGCTTGTTTCGGTCTGACCTCGCCCTCAAGTTCTCCCAGCGGCACGCAGATGCCCAGTAACGTCCACGGCTGGACTGCAGGAGTGTTCGTGCGTGCGTGCGTGCGTCTGCTCTTTCTCGCTCACACAGGCACAGAAGCCTAAGTACTCCAAGTCACGATAGCACTGTAGCCATAGAAACCACCCAAGCAATCTTGTTGCCATCTCGAAGCACGGGTGCTAATTAAGTTTAGGGCCATGAGGCAGACACTATTACAGACCAAGCCATTTTCACATCACCGGAGAAAACCTTCTCTCCCTTTAAACACACACACACACACAACGAACGAACGAACAAACAGACAAACCACCCGCACTGGTGCTAATTCACGACCATTTTTTGTAACTCTGTATCAAAGTACATGGACATAATAGTAAATACAGACACTAAGTTGACACTAAAGTATTTAGACACACGACAAAGAATATAGACACACCAGACTGAAGTATGGCTATGGGCCAACGACCCATTCCCGTAAAAAAAAAAAATTTGTTACAGAAACCACAACGACACAACCAGAAAGCAATTTGGCTGGCGACGATTTCTCTCCAGCAGAGCTTATGACGCGAGCTGGTGAAAGCCTTAGGGAAGCCAGTGCGCCGATAAATCTTCTGTCAGCCAAGGAAGAAAGTGGGGCTGGATAGGCCACACCCTCAGAAAGAGCTCTGACAACATCACAAGGCAAGCCCTCGACTGGAACCCACAAGGGAAAAGAAAAGTTGGCCGGCCAAGACAGACATGGAGGAGGTGCATGGAGGTTGAAATAAAGGCAGCCGGATGGACATGGGCTCAGCTGAAGAAGACCGCCGCGAACCGAGTCCGCTGGAGGAGTGTCGTTGAGGCCCTATGTTCCCCGGAGGAGCAAACGGACTAAAGAGAGAGAGAGACTGAAGTATATGGACACAGAGACTTAACTCTGTAGACGCTACAAATGTAAACAGACACTACAGACCAGCTAAAAGCATGGAAACTCCGTGCCATGGAGCATCGTTAGTGAAACTATGAACTGCAGAGTTCCCTTCCGCAGAGTTCAATCTGTATTTCTCGACTGTATACATCTGCACGTGAGCCGCCCAAAGGCTTCTTCCCGTCGACAAGGGACTGAAGTGCGCCAGAACGGCGGAGTAAGTTGACGTCGTATGCTTTCGCACGTAAGACTTGGTTCGAGAACCTTCTCAAATCCGGACTTACAGGCAATCAGGTGACATCTCCCCCCCCCCCCAACACACACACACAGACACCCTTCTTATCATCTGAACACGAAGAGAGAGAGAGACTAAGAGAGAGGGGAGGGAGGGAAAGCTGGAGTTGTTGGGAAAGGGGGAAGAAAAAACAGAAACTGAATGTCTGAGGATGCAGAAAACTGCGCAGAACACGACTAGAAGTCGGGTGGCAGCACGCCCCTAGCACGCTCCTCTGGTCACGTGGGTGAAATTGTCACTGTCCGCGTCTGTTATCTGCGACTGACCTCACCAGCCAGAACCGTCAACACTGGAAGGAAGCTGTAATAAAGCCTCCAGCAAAAAAACATCCTCCCACCTTCCCCCAAGCCACACCCTCACCAACGTTTGTTTACTCGCACCAGGAAGCCCTATCTTCCTCGCCTGCTTATAATCTGCCGTAAACCCAAACAGCGTCTACCACTCACTCTAATCATGCTTGCAGGAAGGGCAGGGTGTGTAGGGTCAGACACACTCGTTCCGCTACGGCAAGAAGCTTTGGAAAGTCTGTGACTGGAATAGCTAATCGTTTCAAAATAGCAGACTCTTTACATTCATTCCCGTGGGTATCTGTAGGAAAATTATAAAATAGCCAGCCACCCTGCAGTCGTGTTAATTCGCTGGCGACCAGAAAGTTAATATGAAAAGGCATACAAGACCCAAAACGATCTTTCCTCAACTCAGGCAACTGCAGGTAGCTAGCCAAGCACACATCGCTTGGATATAACGTACCAGTCAAATGTGTTTATACTGTTCTGGGAAAGGATGTCAGTTCCTTTCTTCTTAAATTTATTAGAAATGAAGGTAAAAGGACCCAGAGGCAGCGATTTCTTTTACAACGGCCAGCTGCTGTACGACTAGCATGGCGTATTGCGCAGTCTTGGCTAGTACACACTTCATGGTCGCGGTAAGCAGAACCTAAACAAAGTCAAAGCCCTCTATAAAGTGTGAACAAGAGAGTTTTCTTTTTAAGATGATTTTTAGTGCGTATGGGCGACCTTTAACAGACCAGTCCGAAGCTTAGGTCATAATATAACTTCTCTTTGGCGTGTCTCGTCTTTCTAGGACAGCGCTTTAAAAGATTATTCTAGACACATCTGTTACGCACTTTCCCGAGCCTGTTAGTCAGAGATATCTGATATCGGTTAAAGGTGGGGAGATGTTGCCAGCTGGTCAGCAGAAGGCGATGCACTTTTCACAAGTCACAGAGTTAGCATTATAGAGCTGCATACGATATTTAACAGTGCAGTTACGACACTCGCCTTAGCGAAATCTCACTAGCGAGTTACTAGTTAATGTCAACGCTGTCGCTCCGAATTTTACGAAAAAATTGTTTTCCTCTTCCTCCCCTTTCTTGTCCTCTCTGGAGGACAGGGGGTAGCGAGGGGGAAGGAGTACAGGGACGGACTCGAGGAAGGGTTAGGGTTTACAATAAGCAGATTTATACCTACACGTCTGTAAAAGGACGTGTACATTTGACGCGGTAGTGGCACCAACGGTGTAGAGTCAATGTGTGCTCATGGCCACATAACAACACCGGTAAAGCGAGAGGGATCGAAGGCTGGTAAACAAGGGGAGTCGTGGGGGGGGGGGTAATCCACTCCTGAGGGAGGGACAATTAACGAGCCAAGCAAATAATGTTATTTAAGGTGGACGGCGATTATATCTGCAATGTTTACGCGGAAAGCAATCGACCAGGACATAAAAAAGGTGCAGCTTCCAGCGCAGCCCATCAACCGAGATGCAGCTGTCCCTCTCTGCTCCCGAGTCCAGCATCCCGTTACTAAGGCTGTCCGCTGTAAGGAGAGCTCTCCCAAGGCCAGCACTTGGTGCAGACCACGGGACGAGAGACGCAAAGTGAGTTGGCCAAGCGTCCCGCACGTGCGGCCTCGACGAACGCTATTAAGTCCGACTCGCTTTCGGAAGTGTGCGTGCCGCGCATGCGTATAGCGTATCACGTGTGACCGCCTCGGCGGAATCAGCACTTCCAGAACAGTATCCATAAATTTGCGTGCATACTTTGTGTGTGTGTGTGTGTGAGAAGCAGCAATCTGTGGCGTGAGGATAAAAATGTGAATGCATAAGGAACTGCGCTTTGGGAAATGTTTTCTAATCTGAAAACTGAATCCAGCACCAACACTTCCCAGATGAGTCGTCTTAATTTATGCACATCCTTCACCCCTCCACCTTCACACGCCTAGTGGCATTATACCTACATACACCATCGGCGCATATATGCGTACTCGACACATTCCCACTTTTTTCTTGTTCTGCCTGTGATACTTGCGAGGGGCACTACAAGTATTTATAATATTGATACTGTAAA
Source organism: Lanistes nyassanus (assembly GCA_004794575.1). Lineage (NCBI taxonomy): Eukaryota > Metazoa > Mollusca > Gastropoda > Architaenioglossa > Ampullariidae > Lanistes > Lanistes nyassanus. The sequence continues at coordinate 261,816 of SMGT01004683.1, forward strand.
TCGTTTACAGTTTTCTTAAGGGTATACCCCCCCCCCCGGCTGGTAATCAATAAACAATAGAACAAACAAACCCCACCCCCTCTTTCTGTTTGTGTCTGTTTCCCTCTCCCCCACTTTCTCCCCTCTTTCTCCTTACTCTCTCTCTCTGTTTCTTTCTTTCTCTCTTTCTCTCTCGTGTGACAAAATGGAAGAAACTGAAATGCATGTACTGTACTTTTGTCGTAAGTATAAAGATAGTCCAAAAGAGTTAGTCCGTTCGAAATATACAACTCAGCCGTCAACTTTCAAAAGATCATCTTGCTCATGACAAATTCTAATGTTAACATCTTCCTTGCAAAGTTTTGACACTTTTACAAATAATATTAAAGCTCTTGAGATAGGAAATATGTCGCTACTTACAACTAAATGAATTGCACGCACTTTTAAAACATAGCTCCTTTCTCCCTTTTCCATTATTTACCGGATATTCTACAACTGTTATTTTTTTTAGCACGAAATTTTATTTCAGCTGTTCGGTTCGATCATTTGTAGGATTTTACCGATTGCCAGAGGCCTGGAGATTTGGTCGTTTATTCGTTTTCTCTTTTTCTTTCGCTCTCTCTCTCTCACGCGCGCGCACACACACACGCGCGCGCGCGTAAGTGCAAAGAACAGACACACAAGCACCTAGATAGGCCCCTGGAAGATAAGGGATCCGCAGGTGGAGAATGAATCAGATATCGTGTCTCGCCTGCAGACAGATATTGTGTCACCCCTGCTGGATCAGAAAAAAATGCAGAACCAGATATCGTGTCTCGCCTCCTGGGGACCTCGCCGTGTCTACCGTCAGGGTTGACTGGCGGCCAGCGCTGCAGGTGGAGGTGCAGGAGCGCCTTTGATTAATTACTGCGGGTCCCTCGACAATTCTCGTCAGCTAGATAGGACTTCCGCCCCAGTCTATCACTCAAGTTAATGTGTTTATTTCCTTCCTTCCCTTCCTAGCGTCGGTTGTATTCTTCACGTCTCTGGAGCTCCGCTCAGTCATCCGCCTCAGTCTGCGGTTCCATGTCTGACAATTAGCAGCCACCGTGAACATGAAAAGGGACACAACTCTTTCCTAAACGTTACGATTAAGCCCATCCCCTAGTCGCCATGCAGTAGACCTCGATTTACTGAAGAATATAGCTGGGTCTCAGAATCATCCATACAGTCAGTTACCTTCGTCTGCAAAATCCGAGTTTGTGTCACAAGAAAACCTGGAATGCGTTCTTCCGTTAACGAGACCGGGCATTAAGCAGCGCCGGACCTGTGTATTCTGCGTGCACACTCATGTGTAGAGAGGACAGAAATGGCGCGCGATTACAATCTTCTGTGTCAAATGCGTCCACGTTACACAAACACACTCACATGATCGTTAGTAGCGAAGTGTGTAATGCAAATAAGAAAAGCGAATGTTAAGAAGCACAAGCCCTAGGGGCCAAAAAAAAAAAGGGCTTGCGGGAGGACCCGCGTTACTCAGTACGACGAGGCAGTCTATTCCCAGACAAATTAGTTCTGAAGATTATGCGACCCAGCAGCTCAGCCCCACAGCCTAGCTGAACCAAAGAGGAAAGTTCACTACCGGTTCCAAATGACCTCTTAAGCCATTTTAACCCTTTGCCTAAGCAGCGCGCGGGGAATCTGGAAGCCGCGTCCCCCTAGCTGAAGAAAATATTGACCCGCCAGTCTGTTGACTTAAAACTGCAATTAACAGGCACTTCTCCGACCCTGGGTGATGTAGGCACATAAGCCATTTCCTTGTGTCACCTACGTCCGCCCTGGAGCGCGTTCTTGACGGTCTGACGCGAGGCGACGTCTGGGTTCCCATCAACCTTGTCACCTGAACGTCCATCTACGTGACCGTCAGTGCAGCTGCTCTAAGGCCGGTCTCAGAAGGTTCGACCACGTCGACTGCATTTGAACGACACGCTTCAGCCGTCTGCAAGTGCAACTGCAACTGATGTCAGGGCGGTTACATTTGTCTGAGGGACACAGGGTTCGTTGAGAAGACCTCGATCAGATTAAATCAGACGAAATCTCTGCTGCAGACAGCTTGTCGCTTTATCACTGTTTTCTTTCGATGCGTCAAACTGTCATCGCCAAGCGGATAGTTCAGTGAGGTTACAGCTGCAGTCCCTTTCCCATACATCCACTCTCCCACTCCACTCTCCCATACACGCACAAACCTTCCTACACGCCCCCAACCCACCCACACGCTGAACTGCATGCATGCACGCACGTACACCCAATGACAAACACACAAAACGTGATGCAGCCAATAAAAGTCCGGAACTTGGAACTCTGAAGCCCTATCTACAAGTCTCTAACATTTCCGTGTTAATGCCTTCTATGCTGAATGCTCTATTTTTTGTCCCGTCACTTGTCAGTTATGGCGCCAGTGTTTAATTCCACGATACTGTAAATACACTTGTCTCCACAAGAAGGAACGAATTCAATATGATACCACAGATCAAGAAGTTCACAAGAAACAGCCGCTGCTACGACCATGAGTAGAAGCTATACAGATACTAATGAAGTGGCAAGCATGCAGAAATAATGAATCCACGCTTATTTCATAAGTAGTATTATTATATACACTAGTAACATGATTCACGCTCATCTTATGGTAGTATATTAATATATGGGTGTGCATAGAAATAACAAAATCTATGCTAATTTCATAATGTAGAAGTAAAAGAGCCTGCGCTTAACTCAGAAGTTTGAAGAAAATTTAACGTTAGCAATTCGTAACAAGAGCCTTGGTTAGCATTTGTAGATTTATATAATCATGCAAATAGAGAGCTAAAAGACCTAATTTTTGTTAAGACACAAAATACCTGTTTTTCGTTAATTTTTTTAATTGAAGGTAAAGTTATTGTATTGCAAATAATGGCGTTTTTAAAAATAATTATAGTAAGATGCATATTTTACAACCAGTATTGTATAATAAAAAGCTGTGAGCGAAACAAGATTAGTGGTGAAATACTTCCAGCTCGCTGGAAAAAATCTAACAAGAGGGGATTACATTTTGGCCAGAAAGTAAGAACAGATATGACAGACGCCTTTTCTGCATGCGCGATCTGATACCCCGTTACGTTCTTCCCCAGTCCCACAAAGCCGGGTTTGCAACAACAGTAACAGGTAAGCACAGCCACCACCAGTTAAACTTGCCGAGCGATGGGCCTATCGCAAGCTGAACAGAGGCAACAGATGGTTTTGAAAAAAGCACACCGAGCACCCTGACCTTTCTGTTTTTCTTACCGTCAAGATAATTATCTTCACGGCAGAATAGAGGGAAACACTGTTATCAGAACTAAATAAAGTCTAGCAGGTGTCTATACATTTTCCAGACAAAGCACACTAATGATCAGAAGATTTACAAAACGTGGCAACGTGGACCTTAGTTTATTTCATTGCTCGTCAACATTCAACTGCTGTTTTCACAGCCTCGCCAAGTTTACACAGGCTACTATCAACGGTTGCTGAAACTGAACGTCACGTGGGGTGTGACGTCACCGCGCGTGCAACAAAAGATGGGAAAAGATCAAGGTGTCGCTTGTTCGGTGTTGCTCGGCGGAAGCTGTTAAGATGCGGAAACACTCAATCTGTGTGTTAAAACGACTTAATAATTTAAAGAGGTTTTACTATAACAGTAAAAAAGGGAGGGAGTATTAGTACAAAAATAAAAATAAATAAAATAATTTTAAAAAATCCACTCACTGTTTGATCGTTTGACGACTTAGCATCTCAGCCAGCTGACGCGCACTATGACAACATAGAGGGATAGGGACAATCACGACACAGACACACCTGATCACAGGTAACACAAAGGCGAGCTGTACAGACGACAATGGTGACAGCGACGCTACTGTAACATACAGATGTTATTCTGTTCACTACCCAGCGACGAACGGGTAGGCAAGGTTCTACGTGACCGATGTTTCTTCAGTTCCCACCCAACAAATGGTGGGTGAGCAATATCCGTTAATGGAAATGCCCTCTATTAAACATGCACGATCGTCTGGACACACCTGTGTTACATGCACCGTCAGTTCCAGCCCAGGGCAGTGAGACTGAGCGTTGGTAGTTATGGTGGGGGTGGGTGAGGGATGTTACGAGTCTCGTCATCCCACAGCCTCAGGGAGAACAAAGCTGAGAAGAGAAATATATGAATTAAATTTGAGGTCAGACTGGAAACGGAACTACTTACGTCTAAGGGTCTGTAGTGTCGGCCAGGAAGAGCAGCCTGTGGTCGTGCAGTGACGCTATTTATTCTAAAAGTTAAGTGATGTTGAACTGATGAAAGAGAACCTTATGTCAATAGACCACTACCATCCTGTGTGTGTGTGTGTGTGTGTGTGTGATCGGAGACACGTAACACTGTGTGAAGACGGAAACTGTAGTGCGTACAAGATGTGGCTGAAACTTCCTGAGAGGAAATGGCTGTAAAAGTTGTGCACCGCTGGCTGTGGCCGGAGAACTGGCTACGCAGCCTCTTTCTTGTGAAATCACTATCACCAAGCAGCAGATGTCCACTGTTATGTGTGACGTCACTGACTCTGGTGTCGAACATTAGCAAAGGAAACAAATCGAGATTCTGCGGCAACAGGGACTTTGCATATCTTAAATCTGAACTTCGTGTTGCATCGCGGGACTCTCTCTCTCTCTCTCCCCTCCTCTGTGTGTGTGTGTGTTAAGTCGGGACTCTGTATTCAATAAGGACAATACGGGCTCAATCGTGACTCTGTGTGTGTTCAAATGGGTATTTTTAATATTCAGTATAGACTGCGTGTGTGTTCCATGCAGACTGCGTGTGTTCAGTCAGGACTCAATATGCGCTCAATAGGGACCCGGTATGTATTCAATCAGGAATCTGTATGTGTTAAATCGGGACTGTGCACGTGACCAAACCGGACTGTGTAGCGGTGTTCTGAAAAGAAGCGAAACCAGGATAACAGTGAAATAGTGGGGAAATACAAGTAAAGAACACTGTCAGCTATGTGGCTACTTTCATTTCTTATACGCGAATCATACATTTCTTGAAATTATCCTCCCTAAACCATTACGTACACTATAATAGTTTTTTTTCCAAATTACGTTTCATTTCTTCGAAGAAAAAGCGTCTTCCGCTGGTGGCCAGCTGTACGTCACGGCAGCAGGTTTCTGTTGCGTGAGCGACCTCTGCCCAGCCCTTAAATTCTTCCCCCAAGGAAGCTGTCAGATGCGCAAATTCCCGGTTGGCGACTCTTTGTGGGACAATTAAGGGTTGCATCATGGTGTCTGCTCCCAGAAAAGGCTGACACGGCATGCACCGGATGTGTACGTATATTTCTTCTTTTTAAATTCTCGCACCACGTGGGATCTCTAATGTCTCGCCGAGGATCCTGACGTGGCTAAATATAGGCCCTACTGAATGTTTGAAACGTGCCTGGTTGTTGTGTTTTATGTTTGTAACACCTACGCGATCGATCGAAAGAGTTTTCGCATCATTTAATCATCCGCGTTCCTTGCTTTCCTTGCGTCTACAGAACTCGCCTCAGGGTTACACAGTGAGCGTTCTGCACTACATTCACTGCAAAAACATTTACCACAAGACTAAAGAATAAGACAGCAGCTCTCAATTGTCGCACACTACACTCAAACACCCCAAAACTATAATGGCGTTTTGTACTACATGTTTCTGCGTGATCAGGCAGACACAAACACCACAACCGTCAAGTGTAATGCACACAATAACGTACAACAATTTTAAACCATGCAAAGGGCCACATGCCACTATGAACTGTCGCAGTCTCATGCGCTTGCAGCACGCCGCACGGCAGACACAACACTCGACTTTCTGGTCTCTCGGTTTGTAATCAATAATAAATAAAACCGTTAAAAGAAAGGTCAGTAGGTCAAACACGGTCACCAGCCTAGCAGCGGTCAACCAGCAGCAGTCAAGTACACGTGTGGTGGTAGTGGAGTGGGGAAGGTGGCCCTATTATAAGTTGCTGGACGGAAGTGACGCCAAACTATGGCGGACGCGTCCTTCTGGCACCATGTAAAAGCGCAGAACTACTGGAGCCAATCAAATGACGAGCTCTATTTAGGATGTGTAAAAAGCGGAGCCAATCAAATGGCGAGCTATATTTCGAAGGTCTTTCCAGGGGCGGGGGGAAGGGAGGGAGAGGGGGATGTTCCGAGAGGAGGGGGATTTAGGGGAAGGGGAAGGGATGGGGTTAGGGCGGGGGCTAGGAGTAGGGGATAGGTGGGGGTTGGGGGAGGGGTGGGGTGGGGTATAGGCAGTAAAGATCTTCCAGGAAACTGCAAGGTTTTCAGTGGTGACCCTACGAGATTAGCATATTTTACGTGATACTGTATTTTGATTGGCTCCAGTTATTCTGCGCTTTTTCATGCTCTCTGGCACGCGCAAGACTCGCCAATGATGCTGGGTAGCGACGTCACCTTACCTTCGTCTGTGGGATTTCTGACGTCACATTTCAGGTTTTGGCGTGACTCGCATCGAGGCGCACGTGAGGCCCGCGAGACACACGGCTGTGATCAGTGACGCGGAAATGGGTTGCACGTGCACCGGCGTTTCCGTTTTTTTTTTCAGCCATGTGCCCGTTCAGCCTGTGCGCTCTTTGTCACTCACGGCCACTCTCCTGGGTGGAAGGCGATGTACGATTGTTACGCAAACCTGCTTCTTGGTTCGTGAAATGTATCGTAAAAAGCCGAATGTGCGTGCTGTAGTTCGCCGAACCTAGCTCTGTGGGGCGTTGGACCAATATATTTAACAAATCATTTTCACCTGTGGAAAGGAGATTCCACCACCCTCCTTACCCAGCCCCGTTTACAGGATCTACTCAGTGGTCGTCGCGGTTGGGTGAGCACCGGGCACCTTGTTTCATCACCACAAAGTTTTGGGGACAGCAGCCAAGGTCTGAGAATAATTCTCAGAGAATTTATTGAAACAAATAAAAATTAAACGAAACAAGGAAACTGGGAATTACGGGTGGTTTTAGCATGCTTCAACGGTTACACGCCATTTCACCAGGGAAAACTGAAGCAAAAAAGGGTCAAAGTCGTTTCTGGACAAGGCGCTGGGGGTGTGCACTCTCAGCGGACAAATCTAGCTTAAGGAATCACCGACGCGGTCTTTTCCATGATTTCACCGGATTCGGCACAAAGCATCAAAGCTGCAGCCATTGCTTTCGCCTCGTGAAGCTCAAGGTTTATTGCTGCCATCACAGATGTTTCTCACATGGAGTGGACTGGGATTCGGGGAGTGCCTAGTCTGAAAAATGCTGCGACAATGACCCTTTCAGCACAACTGACCAGTACGTGGAGCGGAACGACTGCATTATAGGTCAACATAAAAATAACGGCGTGGCATGCAGCACAGCAACACAGACTTGCAGCAAACATGCCGCAGCTGAACCTCGCCACATGCCAGCCGTCGTAAGGTGACAAAAACTGTACCAGCAGAAATGCCACAGCCTGACGCCCAGCCAGGAGCGCGGTAAAGGCTACAGCAGTTCCACAAGGCGTCGGGACAAGCTATAGAGAGACTGAACCAACGCCCGTACTCATTAAACTACTCTACTCGGTACTTCTTTCTGTGATAACGTCACGACTTTGTGCGCTGCTAATCATTCAGCGGTCAGAGGTTACGAAGCTCGCTTATACGAGTTGAGCGCGGAAAATAACGACGGAGGGCTGTAAACTCATTTTGGCAAATATTTTCTGTCACATATTATTTCATATGCAGCCTGATGGCAGTGTATCTTCTGCACGCATTGGAGCGGTTTGGAAAAATAGTTTCATGAGTTTTAATATTGGAGCATTGAGCCAGCACACCGTCCGAAGTTTGTCTCAGCCGAGCTGTCGTAGTCAATCAGCATTGAGCCAGCACACCGTCCGAAGTTTGTCTCGGCCGAGCTGTCGTAGTCAATCAGCATTGAGCCAGCTCACCGTCCGAAGTTTGTCTCGGCCGAGCTGTCGTAGTCAATCAGCATTGAGCCAGCTCACCGTCCGAAGTTTGTCTCGGCCGAGCTGATGCAGTCAATCAGTTGTTTAACAAATCATTTCCTACGATGCGTAATTCTAGCTTCTCATGGACAATGAAACTTTGCCGATAGTTGCCTGGGGCGAATGATTACACACTGACATCATTTCGATCACTATAATGTTGTCCGAAGATAGTTGGAAAGACGAAGGTTGTACAATAATTGCGTTCGATCATCAGTGTTGACCCGATGTTGACAGATTAAAGCAGCAAAATGTCAGGAACTCTCTAGAACTCAACAATAAACTTGGGAGAGACGGGGACAAAGGCAAGTAAACTGTGCGGGATGAAAAAACAGAACAGAAATGCTACTCACTCTTATTTATACAGGGAGCAATCACAATATCATCTGTGTATGCAATCGCTTCCATATAAATTAAATTATCCCTACAAGCCCGTCTCAATACGTGGCTGAATGCAGGTTAGCAGTTTATGGTAAACGTTTAATTCGATATTTGCGCAGCAGTACACAAACATGCCTCACAGTAACGGTTACGTTAACGGCTACCACTATTGGAACAATCTCTTTAGTAGTGGTTAAGCCGATTTAACTCAGGAATTCTCGATTTCCACATACAGTTGATTAGTGATCAGGAATGTGACCATTTCAGCCAATGGGCACTATTTTCTTCGCCCGAAATTCCCAGTTTCTGGCATGGCAAGGAAAGAAGAAGTGCATGCGCCGCGCCGCGCCACATTATGACACCTGCTACATAGGTCACACGTGGCGCGTGCAAAATCTGCCAAATTCTGCGAAGGCAGGTGACCGTGACCTTCTGACCATGACCTGACAAGGAGCATGCAGCGAGGACGGCGGCGCTGGTGTATCAGTCCACACAGTTCGCTATGCACCACGCACGACCACTCACCTGATCAGCCCTATCTTAGGGGGCTTTCGAGGCGGGGCAGGGGGGTAGGCCGCCGGTCTACCCGGCATTCGCGATGGCTGGGCAGGCGGCATGGCGTCTGGGGTAGAGCAGAAACCACTGGTGCCTGCAACATGGCGCAGTATATTGTTTCAAGTGACACCTGGGGTAGAGCAGAAACCACTGGCGCCTGCAACATGGCGCAGTATATTGTTTCAAGTGTCCCCCGTAAAATTGGACACGGCTGTGTCATGCTGGGATTACACAGTCTGAGTACATCCAACGACAACTACGAGTTTTAAAAAAATAAAACCGCATAGTCCTGCCCTAGCGTCTGCAACAAAATTAGTTTAGTTTGTCTAAACTACATCAACTCTCCCGTGCAAACCCACTCTACACCCTACAGAGTGAAGAGAAGACAAGCGGAAAATCTCTTCGTCAAAGTCGGTGGAAATCCTTATTTTAGAGGGGTGGACTACTTTACAACAGTTTATATTTCAATCAGTCGACTTCTGTGATTCTGGAACATGGAGATGCTAAGTCTACATTGTCTGACAGTTCCAAAGGAATTGGCAAATACAAAATCAGCCCTCGCCATTCAGCTTAAAAGCCTCCAAACGAACAATAAAAATCAAATAAACAATGGCGAAAAAACAACAACAAAGGTGGAAAAAACGAACTGATTATATTTTTCGTCTTTGCAGGTAGGTACGTAATTTTACAGGGACACTGGTTCCACTCGCGGTGATTTCTCAGAATGGGGGAAATGGGATGGTATCACTAAGCTATGCACTGAAAGAACCACCAGACTGGTAGCTGCAATAAGATGACCAGTGCTAAGAGGCAGCTTAATGTTAAGGAGATGGCCGAATGGAGTCTGTTCAATATTCAACTCCATGATATAATCCTTGGCTACACTAGAATTTGAACCAGCAATATTCTACACGCTAGGAGTTCTACCCGCAGCGCGTTATAGGCCCCTTTGTGTTTGCAGATACTGAAGTTTTATTCCACGTTAGGCGTTTTCTTATCATTGGCGTCTGAATACAAGTTCCCCATTGCTTGTTCCATTTTTGTGTTTTTTGAAATTTAAATAACTGTGTCATGTTTGTGTCAACAACGCCGGTTTTCAGGATGAAAACAGTGGTATTAAGGAAATTGTCCGAACGCTAAAACAGTAAAAACGTTATTCAATTTTGGCTTGAAAGATTGATTCTGTTGTGCAGACACATGTTTTTGTTATCGGCTTGTAGCGAAATCATGCGGAAAGTCGATCGAAATTTGGAAGAAATATAGGCTGCAAGCGCCTGAATTAGTATTTGTCATTTTCATTCGACTTTTAGTGGATCGGTGTGAGACAGGCGTAACTGCTAATCTTGTGGCCTGGCCTCTGTGCAAGCGCTGCTGATGGCTCCATCTTAACGTGATTCTATTATCCGCCCCCTCCGGCCCCCTCCGCCCCTCCCATCCACTCCAGCACGTCGGCCACGGAGGCCCAAGGCAAAGGCTATTTCGTTCGATCGGTCCGCGTTCTGTCAACGGCGCATTACGCCTGCACCCGATCTTGTTGAGGCAGCGACATCTTTTTTCGGCGTGACGTCCGCGACGTGAGGCTTCCTACGAACACACAGCATCCGAAAACACGAAAGTTCGCCACACAATATTGGCTGCGCACTCAGGCACGCAAGCACCCAAGCATGCACAAGGTCCTCACAAAGGACAGGAAACTGGATGCAAGCACGCGGAGGACAAAATTTGTCCGTGCATGTTCCGTGCAAGGACGATGGGGTTGACTTTCCCACAATGTCGGTATTTACAGACGCACTTGTGCAAAAGTTCGCCAGCCATATCCCACTATCGGTTAGTTGTACGCTACCTTCTCATGCGGCTACCGGCCCCTTACCCATCCCAACCCAGCATTACACTGATCAACGTCCTGCACGCCTTCTCTCCTTTCTCCAGCAATTCGATCCAAATCTGCACGTTAGCTGATCTCCTCTTACCTGACTGCAATCCATTCGCGTATCCGGGGTTCTTTTCCCTACAGGTCATCTCTTGAAGGGTTTTCTGAAACGCTTTTCCCGACCTAAAGCTTTTTTTGTGAAACAGCTCCGAGTTCATGGCATGAAGCTTTTTTTTCCTGAAGCTCTGAGTTTCCTGTCTGCTGCCAGCACCACAAACTGTCCCAGAAATCAGTTTCAGGCACTGCCTCCGTGTTTGGTCTGCTACGACAGGTTTCTAGAGCCGTTTCTAAAATAAAAACAAAAACGTTCCTCCACGTGACAGGACCAATTCAAAACTTGCTTTCGAAACATATTTCCAAACTGTTCTCGTTGTGTTCTGCGATCCACTAGTTTTGAAAGCACGTGTTAATCTGCGGAAGAATCAATGGCTACGTGTACTTGTCTTCTCCGCGAGACGAGAGTTCATTTCCTCGCGAGCTAAATGTCAGTGCCTGGATCTGCTAGCTGCTAGAAGCTGAAGACGTTCGGCAATGGAAATGGAAGGCGGTGTGGGAGGATGGGTGGAGGGAGAAGAGGTCGGATCTAGCTGCAGCTGTAGTGTACAACAGAAAAGACGTGGAATCAAACGTTGCATTTTTCCCCTCTCAACAAAGGGAGGCAACTGCCATCCCCTTTATGTGGAGTGGACCCTGTGTCCGTCGCCAGCTTTTCCTCGGTTCCCAATCGATGAGAAGTTTTCAGTGGCCGCATTACACTGATTATGTCAACGCGATATTTACAAAACCGCATTCTCCCGTCATAGTTGTAGCTGCTGGTATAGGTGGTTGATATGGGGGTTGATGGAGGCTGGAGTCTGGATGACTTTTGCGACAGATGGTATTACGTTTTTTTTTATTTAAAAAAAACTCATGGGAGCCTGGAAAACTAAGGGTGGTGTGGGATAGTGCAAGGGTCCCGCATTTTTATCCCAGTTTTCTTCGAACAGACTCTCTCTCTCTCTCTCTCTCTCTCTCACACACACACACACACACACAGTTCCAGCAAAAATTCCCTAATCAATGGGTCTCACGAATGCCATTGGAGAAAACATCTCTCCCTCTCTCTTTCACTCACATGCAGAGAAAGAAAGAAAGACGGACGGATAGCAGGGTTTCGGCTTCTCCGCATGTTGTCAGGTCCGGCAGTGGGTTGAAATTTCAGCACAAGCCAAAGCTATTTATTTGTGCCCGCTTACCGCACCAATCTCCGTCGACTTATAACTGTGTCATAACGAAACCCATTGCTATGCATCTGTACCCTCCCGTTTTCCCACCCCACTGCACGCATTGTGCCTCTCCTCAAACCCACTCAGAACTGCCCAGACGTTCATACTCTCACATAGCAAGGTCTTCGATGCAGCGAAAACATGACTCACAATGAGCGAGCAAAGTAGGCTTTATCCATTCCTTTCTGCCTGTTCTGTAACGAAGGGCGGCATTTAGGCGACATTTACTGACGTGATTTCTGTTTCTGCCAGCGCTTCTTTTGTAAACAGCAGCCACAGCTGGTCACAATGGACTTTTCTGCTCATCCTAATAAACACGAGTGAGGTCATGTGTTGATGAGCTGTACAGAGAGTATAACGCGGGGTTCTGACTGTCGGCACAGAAAGTCATAACATTTAGCCTGTTGGTTGCACGTGCTTTGTTCAGTCAAGGCGACATCGATGTGAAGGACTGGTATAGGCAATATATCTCCTTTTTTGCGGGGGGGGGGGGGGGGGGGGG
>SMGT01004684.1:0-17445 GCA_004794575.1 Lanistes nyassanus
CCCTGTATGCCGGAAACGCCTGGTCGACGCCAGTAGGACTGAAGTCTCAGAGCCTGCAGCTATGTGTCGGCAGGTCTGGCAGTACTTACTGAGGACAGAGTGTCAGGAAAGGATCAGGTACGGCTAGAATTAGCTGTGGTAGCCCGAGATGATTAGTCATCCAAGCATCGCTGTGTCTACACTAATACAGTATTGTATTAAGTGTAATAACGTCAGCAACGAAAGAGCACAGTGGTTAAATACTAAACTCTTTGCTAGCTCCTAATAACTCTTTCTGTTTTGAGAGGCAGTCACAAAACTTCCTGTATAAAAGGACAAATTGCTTTTGGAGATTCCAAGAAATGACTGGTGCACTTAAATAAGGTGAAGTTACTAATTTGTGTGACCACATTTATTGTTAGAAAGCCTAGTTGATATTGTGCGTTATTCATTGTAAAACCAAAGATTCTACCAAGTAAATACATTAGAAAGGACTTACCAGTGTAACCCTTACAGACATTTTGTTACTGCTTGGGAAAGCTTGCTTCTGAATTTCCTTCATAAGCACATCTTGATTTCTTTTCATTTATCTTGGATTTTTCACAGTCTGTTCTTTGGGGTGATATGGAACTGCGAGGAAACTATACGTCACTATCCAGTTTAATCGCTATCTTGCACAGCTGTCCCAATGTCTGTTCTCAAAATAGTCATTAAAAAGCATGCATCCCTTGGATCCAATTTCAGCTGCCGTTAGATGTTCAAGATCTTATCTCTCTGCCGTGAATACTCAGCATGGTAAAAAATCAAGAAAGTTAATTACTTGACACATGGCATTCGTACACTGCACAATATGCGTTAATATACATGTTCCTCAAAACGTACGTTACATTATACATAGCCGTACTGACTAGGAATAATTCTACACGCATACAAATACAGTTCTGTTATAGAACCTTCCATACCTTTCCCTCTGTGGGAATCCGATCATGAACTCTAAGCTGCTATGACTTAGTAATGTTTCCCAACTGTATTTTGTATTTTACAATGAAAATTTGTTATATATATATATATATGGGTGACCTTTGTACACTGCACAATATGTAGTAATATATATGTTCTTCAAAACGTACATCACATGCTAGCCTACCGGACTAGGTGTAATTCCACACCCATACAAATACAGTTCTGTTATATATGTATCGTCATTAGGCCGCAGCACCTACTAAACCTGATTAGAAATTATTTCATATCATGAAACGCGATGGATTGTCATTTTAAATAGAAGTAACACCCCTAATAGCACACTCATATAGGGCGGATGTCAGGCACACGTACCAGGCCTTGTAGGGCGCACATAGGCGGCTCACATCAGTCCTAAGCAGGCGATGAAAATGGGATTAGGGTCGGCCCTACGTGAGATCCTATATGGGCTCGGTATCGGGAGGATGTGGGGGGGAGGGGGGCATGTAAGACCCAGATAGGCGATGAATATGGGACGGGTGTCGGTCCCACATTGGTATTTTATATAGGCTCTGTATCTGTATGGGCAGCATGGAAGACCTAGATAGGCTGAATATATTATACATGGGTTCAATATAGGCTTCCCACATGCATCCCACTTACCCCAGTGCACACCCCCACCCCTTTCAAACTTCCATATTCTTTAGTGTTGCCTGCGAATGTGTTGCCCCCCTCTCTCTCTGTCGGACGCACGCACGCACGCACGCACGCACGCACGCACGCACGCACGCACGCACGCACGCACGCACGCACGCACGCACGCACGCGCGCACGCACGCACGCACGGAAATACTAGTTTGTTGCAAATTTAACTTTTATTCCATTGTTTGGAATGCAGTTCACAAATATATACCGATGCATTATGGTCCATCATTTCTTTTGAATAAAAGGCTTAAAACTGTGCAGCATGTTGCTCGACACTGGAGTTAAATTTGTACAAAACTTTGGCTGAAAAAAAAACAGATTGAAATATAAAACAAAAGCAAGTGTTCAATATATAATAAGTCGGTTGAATGTAGAGCTCAAAGGCTTTAATCGACTGCGACGGCCATATTAGGACTGCACAAGTATAAAGTCATCAAACAGAATAATTCCAAATACCCACTGTGAATATACAAATATTTAATGTAACATCAGAGTAATGGCCGTCCGCAAAATCTCCTAAAGGGAAATTCAGAAGGGCCACATCAAGCCATCCCATAATCAAGCCCACCCCTACCCCTAGAAAAAATCCCTAAGCAGTTAGAACTACTGATCAGCTGTCTGTGTTCTATCACCAGCCCTGGAAGACCTTGCCAGCTCCCTAAGTTTCTTTCCCTGATCTCTGTCTCTGCTTCCGGTCAACCTGTGGGAAATTATGTCCTGGTGCCCTGTGTTATCAGGGTACAGCTTTCTGGCACTCTCTGCAACAAACATAAGACATCACTGAGGTGTTATAGAACAAGTGCAATATAACATATTCAAGACAATAAGGCTGCTTTAGGTTTTGTAGGAGTTGCCCATAAAATGTTTTTAATCTGATGCATGGCCCTTTATAATTTCAAGAAATGAAAAACCCAGATCTTTTAAGGCCAACGTCACTGAAAAAGTGAAACTATGTACAAATGTCACATATAGATTGATAAAAGTGTATCTTTCAAAATACATTAATGTAGATTACTGCACTTGTGGTAGTTTGCAATCAGCATTTATTACAGTGGTGGCGAAATCTGTGTCCCCATGAGTTTACAATGGTATCAAAAGATAACCTTATTACGAAACTAAAATAACTACATGCATCTGCAAAGAGAGCAGAAGGCACTCCCTCCAACGTTCTAGGATTTTTCAGATGGTGTAGATATGTGTTCATTATCATCATGTTCACTCCAGGTTAGTTTCCATAGGTCTTCTTAAAAAATCCTTAAAGTGTTCGCTTCGCTCCGCCATGATGGCAAAGTACAGATCAACTGAATGGTTCAATCATTTGAGAAATGGAAGATTCGAAAGAACCATGTGCTGAATGGGGTGATAAATTGACCGTAATAAAGCTGACAAATTCTTTTTTCGCTATTGTCATCACCCCCCCCCCGCCCCCCAGGGAACCTTTTGGGGGTGGGGAAAGCAGTAAGTTTCTGAAAAAACTCTTCTGAAATGAGGAAACTTCCATTAAAAGTTTGGGTTTTTTTGAAAGGAAAGTCCCACCTGGATTCAGGTCCCAGCAGTCCCTTGCTTAAATAGACTACCAACGGCCTCTCTAGTCCTCTTTCGCTTTCAACAGTTAACGTTTTTTTTTTTTAAGTTTTCAACTAGAAAAGTAGTATCTATTTTTTGGTTAGTTCACATTAAATCTAACAGATTACGCGGCCAGTTTTCCATCTGACATATCAAAGTTGACCATAAACGGATTTGGTCACAAGCTAGAGTTCTTTAAACTTCTTTTACCCTTCAGCCCAAAGAAGTAAGATTGTCCGGTCAACTGGTTTGATATCACTGTTCTTCTCACACAGTCCATCGGGTCTCTCCCTCCAACGGAAGCTAAAAATGGCAAGTGGCAATAAAAAAGGCATGTTTTTGATATTAACACGAAGCCTTTGTAACTAATTTCAATAACGAAATTTCCCAGTTACTTAGAAATATTTAATTGGTACTGGAAGTCCTTCTCAAATGCCAGCAGGTTAATGATTTCTTCTATGTGAGTGACATGCTAAAACTATACTGACCAATCTATTACCAGTATTTGCGCCTATACTGAGTTGATAGTAATCTGATCACTATCCTGAGCACTTGTGGAAGGTGACGGTGGAGGCAAAGGCAAAATGAATGATTGCCTGGCCGTTATACTGCAAGCCTGTACATGGGGCTTAGGTCTTGCTGCCAACACAGTGTGGGAGGACGAAAAGGACCTTGAATTTTGGTGTCCTTCAGTTGACAGAGGCTGGGCAATCAAGTCCTCTTCGTCTGTGTCGTAGCTGAGGCTGGTGTCGTTTCCACCATTACTGCCAACTCCTGGTGAAGACTGTCTCACGCTCTGTACAGGACTTCCGTACAAAAATGTAGTTTTTTACTATTTGGTTAGCTTTTGTATTGTCAATCGCATTCACTATTTTATATATGTACTAATGTACTAATGTACTAATTTAAATGCTAATAATCTTTCTTACTGTTTAAATCGATCCAAATGTTACAATATTATGAAAATGGATATCAGTCTTTAGGAAGAGATTTTAAAATGACATTGATAATCACACAGGATTTGCCCAGCTCAAATTCTCTGAAATGTACTGGTCTGTGGTCCACTCAGTGATGAAGTATAAGCAGATGAAGCATTAATACCACTGTTAAAATAGGACACTTTGTACCTTTAAGCAATATACATCACCACATCCGAAACAAAATAGTAAATAGTGTAAAATGTCAATTTGCCCAAAATGTATGAAATGAAAACTTATAATGGCTCGTGGTCACTGGACTTTTTTTCTCAAGCTCCACTTAGAACACCTATCAATGAATGAATCGACTAGTGCAGCTATACATTTTGAGTACAGTTTTCAAAGGTCATGAAACAGGCTAGTGTGAAAAAAATTTAATATCTAGGAGGCATGCTCCCTTATAAAATCCACCTTGAATAGATTTAAAAGTGACTTTCTTAGGAGTTTTCAAAAATCTTCTGGAGTCTTTTGGCAGAGATGGATGGAATACTCTCAAAATATTTAACAGTTCTGAACAGCTACAGCTGGTATGTTAAACTTCACTGCCCATAGCACAAGTTCAAATGGCAATGAGTTCTTCTGGTCCATCTGAATCTGATTCCGTGCCCATTACTCTCTCATCAAGAAACTCTGATTTATGAGAAACTGGTTCCATTTAAAACTAAGGGTATCACTATCAGTGTCTGTCAGATTGTCAATAACCTCAGTCAACTTGCAAGAAGCTGAGGAACAGTTAGTTTTAAAGATAATGGGCTCACACATGGAGCTCTTCATTCTCATTAGTGGAATATGTCTCACTGCTTTCTAACTCTAAGTCTATCAAGCTGTACTCCGGGCTTTCAAAATCTTGAGTTAATTGATCATGGCCTGTGGAACACCTACTGTCCACACACTGCATGTGTTCACTTATATTTTTTTCTAGTTTTTCGTCTTTTCGACTGATACTCTGCATTAGTATTCACGGTAAATAATGAATAAAAATAAACAGACCTTGAAATGCTTTCCCAAACGACGATGAAGAAGGACGGATGGCAAGGAATGCGAAGGATAAACAACAGCGACAGAAACTGTGCGCGACTAACGGTACCGTCCATTACAACGGGATTCAGCAGTTTCGCGTTTAAAAATTACTCCCGCTCATTTCAGCGTCAAAATATTATTCTAGCAAAACAAACACGTATGAAATAGTACTTTAATAGTATCTTTCAATATCTTTCTTTTGTTAGTGAATACGAAACTGCAGCCAGTTTGTCTCCGCCGCAGAGGCGTCTTGCGAGTCGCTTGCACTGGGTCAAAGTTGACGCACCCACGCGGGGCTAACGTTTCATTTGCATATCTGGCGAACCTCAGTAGGCCACTTACACATTTAAAGTAAGAAGCGCATGCAGGAATGACCTCCAGATCACATCCGATAAGCCAGCCCTACTTGCAGATCGGAAATCTGTGTAGGACTCAGTTACTTTGCTGTCAGGGACCTACATACATGTTGACTTTAGTTCCGTGGTGCCGATTACCCTACCCGATTGTGATTGCCTAATCAACATTGTTTACACAGACAAAACTTCGCTAAAATCATATGCTGATTTCTTATCATCAGCTAGTGAGCGACTGCAGTTTCTTCTGAAAAACAGGGTCAGCCCGAAGGTTTTTATTGTCATTTTTCTCAGTCTCTACCGCTTCAGTCTCTCCCTCTCTTTCTCTCTCTCTCTCACGAACACACAAACCAAAACACACCCACACACCCACCCATATCCACACACACACACACACTTGCATGCACAGACACAAATACACAGATACAAATACACCGCGAGAGTGGAGACTGAGTCGAGACTTCATTCTAATTCATTTGAGAATAGTTTAGCAAATCAAACAGCCTACATTGCATCATGTGCAAAAGAACATCATACAGACGAGTTACTGCCCACCGGCCTTGTTAAAAGATTCACCGTGAATATATTGAGAAGGTAAACATCAATCGGCCTCAGTTACTGAGCACTGTAGAAAGACATTACAGTCTGATTGCAATGTTATTATCAACAGCAATTTATCTATACTAGTTTCAAGACATTTAGATAAAAGACTTACAGAAAATGTTTGAATAAATTTTCTTAATAACTTGGTCTGGGTAACCGTTATACAAGTTTTTTCTTCACAGTTTTGCACTGGTCAGCAACTCAGACAATTAATGAGTATTAATATGAGCATTTACGTCTGCTGAAACGACTTACGAATGACAATGATTTCCACACAAACCAAAAAAAGTTCTTTTGGTGCAAACGCTTTCAAGCATTGATCTCACTAGTACCAATGAGGTGTCAAGGATTTATCCAGAAGTCCACATTGCTTTGAAACGTGACCCGTCAAAGTTGATTCGACATTTGTGATTGATTGGCAAGCTCCGTTCACCCACCCCCCACTAGAAAAACCCTTCAGTCTACTGCAGTTTTTTTACACTCGTGATGAAATTCTAGGGAGAGGTCTGTGTGAAGGTTTCATGTTAAATGGGCGCCTTCGGCGCAGACGAATGTTACAGAGTGTGTTTATGGCTTAACTTCACGCTGTGTGGATGTAGTGTTGTAAATGTTGTCAATGATGGGTTGTCGTTGCTGCTCACGCTGCAGAGTATGGTAAATGTCCTCCTGTGGTAGACTGTGGTCGTATATAGCACAGGCGTCAGGGGCAACGCGTCCCTGGGTAGTGTCCCTTCTAAGGTTTAGCGTTACGTATGTGTCGTCATACCTCTGTCTTGGTATGGTCAAGCTCGCCACTGTTTCATCCACACTTTCATATCCGATGCCTGTCAGAGGTCGGCACGAAGTGTCGATTGGCGGTGCGGGGTCTGTGTTTAGAGTGTTGGACTCACCAGCCCTGCTGCACGTCATACGTGACGTCATAGCTTGTACACTTTCCGAGGTCTGACTTCTGTCTGCCAACGGTTTTCTGTTCCTCCTGTCACAAATCCAAACGTTTAATTCTTTCTACCTGTTCTCAGCCTCTCTCTTTCTGTGTGTGTGTGTGTGCGTGCCTGCGTGCGTGCGAGTGCATGCGTGCGTGCGTGCGTGCGTGTGTGTGTGTGTCATCAGTGACGTCATAGGTTGTACAGTTTCTGAGGCTTGACTTCTGTCTGCCAACGGTTTTCTGTTCCTCCTGTCACAAATCCAAAAGTTTAATTCTTTCTACCTGTTCTCAGCCTCTCTCTTTCTATGTGTGTGTGTGTGCCTGCGTGCCATGTATGTGTGTGTGTGTGCGCGCGCGCGTGTAAGTGGGTGCATATTTGTTCATGGCCCCGTGTATTAATCTACGGGTATGTGAGGGGCTGGGAACCGGAGAAGGAGGCTGTTAAATTAGAAAAAGAAAATCACGTTCGTCAATGCTAAAAAAGTGTAAATATTTGAATTCAACATTTGGAGAAAGTAACCTACCCCCTATGACTATGAAACATCCACACCTCACCTCTTTTTAGTTCCTTTTTCGCTGCAACATTAAATGTTTTTCTACACTTAGCTCGGGAGATGCGCGGGGGGGGGGGGGAACCCTCAAGCATGAACATAGATGGAAATTCAAGGAGAAAATATGATTTATGAATAAAATACGATGTCTTAATAAACCCTTTTGCATTTTGTCCAGTCGTACAAGTTGAATACACGTACTCGGGCACCCCCCCCCCACACCCAAAAAAAAGCCTAACACTATTTTTAATAGTCTGAATTCTTGCAGACAATATAATTATGGTTGAGTGGTCCGCTCCGGATACGGTTTTTGTGATACATGGGTCATTTGTCATAATTTGTCGTGCTTCTCTCATGTAATGCAGATGAAAAATGGGAGCAGGAAGTTTTGACTGAGGCGCATGTGGACAGCAGCGAGTCCCCTTTGTTAAAGTAGATCGGATGACCTCGTTGTAGGCAGACTGGTGGAGCCTAAGTACATCTGTACCGCTAGCTGTAGTTGTGCATGATATTTTGTCGCGCACACTTCGTCCGACATGCGTAGGCTGTGCTGGTGATCTGGTAATTTCCGTCAGCTGTACTCGTGCATAAACGCCTTGGGTGTGACCATTCTGACAGACTTACAGTCAAGCACACTTTCTGGAAAATTCTGTGACTGATATTGACTATTGACTTTTTTGCGTTCAGCAATGTTACAAAGGACACATTTGTAATAACTCATGTAGTGTTCAGCTATAATAAGCAAGCCAAGCTCAACTGATGCATCTAGTTTTCAGATATTGTAATCAAACCCAGCTCACCTGATGCATCTAATTTCCAGGTATTGTAATCAAACCCAACTCACCTGATGCAGCAAAAGGCACCGATAACCAATGCTGCCACTGTCCCCAGCACAGCGCAGGTCACGCCAATTACGATATCTGCGACAATATTTTCAACATTTTCAAAAATCACTGATATAAAAACCACAATGGTGAAGCTATGCCTAAAATGGTGGCTCAGTTATAAGACTATCTACCCTTCTGATTAACTATAGGTTAACAGTTTTTAATCTCATAACTTACAGCCTTTTCCATCTTGTGTTTAGCAACGTCTTATTGTAGTTTGTTCTGGTTTTATTGCGGGGGGGGGTGGAATCAAATTTGATACATAAATTCTATTGTCAGCTTGTCCTTGTTATACACTAGCCCCCATATGCAAGAAAATAGAAAATCTGTCAGCCGTGTTGCCTGATGTGAACTTTCTATCTGACAGTCCAAAGAATAGGGCAATATGTGTTTCTGCTGATGAGCACGCACTATGCACGTGCTGGTGTTTCTTCGTACAAGCGTCTCTACCCGCTAGGAGGAACTAGCGCTTGCACAATGATTATTAAGAAACTTCCAGATTGATGGATTTTTCCAAGTTGAGTCTTTGGACAAAGACTATTCACAGTAGACACAAGGTGTGTGTTTGTGTGTGTGTGTGTGTCTGTATGTTTGTGTGAGTATTTGCGTGTATATATGTGTGTGTGTGTGTGTTTCTGAGAGTGTGTTTGTTTGTTTCTGTTTGCGTGTATCTGTGTGTTTGTGTATGTGTATGTGCCTGTGTGTGTGTCTGTGAGGGTGGTTTAAATGTTTTATGTACGGAATAAATTGTCCTGTTTATTACCTTTCGACGAAACTTTGTTCCCTGGCAGCTGAGTTGTGTAAACTGTTGATAATTTAATCGGATTGCGTGTGCTTCGTACCTGGCGTGAGCACCTTATGCTGAAATGCTTGCTGGCTATAAGCACATGAAACAGACAAAGAAATTTCTCTGAAAATGTATATATAAGCAAATACTGTACACTTTCCTTTGAATGTTTGTGAGTGAGTCTCTGTCTACTTACTGTGACAGGTAATAAATATAAAATAGTTGCTAAGAATTTCGGAGTTACTTTATTACACACTAGTACTATACACCCTTCTATTTCTGATAAAAGACTCCGAATCTCTTTTAGAGACGGTTTGATACAATGAGGTTATAAAGTGTTACAGCTGGACGCATTGTTTCTTTCTTTCTCTGTGACTGTGATAGCTTAATGCTAGTGGAATGTCTGGTTTTGATATTTTTTAATACTGGAGTTTTTAGTGAGTGTTTTAATTTCTCGGTATAAAAGGATAACAAAGAGAAGTTTTAAACTCACTATTTACACTTATTTCCTTTGTTGACATGGGAGGTTGAATAACTAGCCTAAAATGGGTGCCTGTCACTTCTTTGCGATCTATGAGATCTTCATTCGTACAGTTAGTCATGTCACATAATGTAACTTTTCCTTCAGAGCCACCTCCGCTGTCTTTTTTAAAGACGTATTCCAGTCTAGTATCTGAAGTGATGTCGCATTGACATGGTAAAGTTTCATTCAGGGCTGAAGAAGTGTATAGGGCAGCATATGTAGTATTATCCTCTTGTTCCTCGCAGGGGTTAAGAATTCCGCCTGTGTAAAGGACGGTCATAAAAGGTTAATTTGAGATACTGAAAGAAATGATTATGCCAGTTCTTAAGAACATTGACATAGGGTACATTTATGGTCATGTTCCATTTTTGGTTTTAACAGCAAATCCTAGTAATAATAAACAACCATCCCCCTACAACATGCAGTATTTCACGCTCCCACACTCCATAACACGCAGGATGTAGATCAACATAGCACCAGCTCTTTGAGACTCACAGTACGCAGACTCTATGTACCAGCACACTGAGACCCACAATACATAGACTGTACATACCAGCACACTGAGACCCACAATACACAGACTGTACATACCAGCACACTGAGACCCACAATACACAGACTGTACATACCAGCACATTGAGACCCACATTACACAGACTGTACATACCAGCACACTCAGAGCCACAATACACAGGCTGTACATACCAACACACTGAGACCCACAAAACACAGACTGTACATACCAACACACTGAGACCCACAATACACAGACTGTACATACCACACACTGAGACCCACAATACACAGACTGTACATACCAGCACACTGAGACCCACAATACACAGACTGTACATACCAACACATTGAGACCCACAATACACAGACTGTACATACCAGCACACTGAGACCCACAACACACACACTGTACATACCAACACATTCAGACCCACAATACACAGACTGTACATACCAACACACTGAGACCCACAATACACAGACTGTACATACCAACACATTCAGACCCACAATACACAGACTGTACATACCAACACACTGAGACCCACAATGCACAGACTGTACATACCAACACACTGAGACCCACAATGCACAGACTGTAAATACCAACACACTGAGACCCACAAAACACAGACTGTACATACCAACAAACTGAGACCCAAAATACACAGACTGTACATACCAACACACTGAGACCCACAATACACAGGCTGTACATACCAACACACTGAGACCCACAATGCACAGACTGTACATACCAACACCGAGACCCACAATCCACAGACGGTACATACCAACACACTGAGACCCACAATACACAGGCTGTACATGCCAACACACTGAGACCCACAATACACAGACTGTACATACCAACACACTGAGACCCACAAAACACAGACTGTACATACCGACACACTGAGACCCACAATACACAGACGGTACATACCAACACACTGAGACCCACAATACACAGACTGTACATGCCAACACACTGAGACCCACAATACACAGACTGTACATACGAACACACTGAGACCCACAATACACAGACTGTACTTACCAACACACAGCCAGAGACCAAGAACCATTCCCAGGAGTAGGTACGAAGCCATCCTCTCATTTCTCATAGCCATCGTGTCTGACGTCAGTGCTTGGGGCTCATTACTGTGACTTGACACTTCAGGAGTTTCCTTGTAATCAGGAAGCTACATCTGGTGACATACCATAAAGATCGTTCAACACTAACAATTTTTCTTCCTGGTATCGAAGAAAATATTTAGGTCCGTGAGCTATATCCATACTGTGAATGAGGTAATCAAGTGTTGTTTTCAATACTCAAGAATAGTTACTCGAAACCACAAGAAACGCAAATTGATACACCGGCGATGAGTAGTAAGTTTTCATACATTCGGGTACAATGATAGCAACAAAAATGAGCAAGGGAACTGGACCAAGATAAGACATTACAAAGACAAAGACAATCTACATGTTTCGGGGCACTACCCCTTCATCAGGACGACACAAAAACGACGAAAAAACGACAACAACGAAAACAGAAGAAAAAGACTTAGCTTCAGTAGATATGGCGCATAGGCTGGACAGCAGGAAAATGACTAAGGGACAGTGAATAAGAAGGGTTAAAAAGAGGGGCAGCCAATCGCCAGGTGGGTAGGAAAGGGTAAGGAAGGGTAGGGGTGGAGAGGGGGCGGGGTGGAGAGAGAAGCGTGGGTAAGGGGATGTCAGTGTGTGAGAGAAGGAGGTGAGAGAAAAGAAATAAGAGAGAGAGAGAGAGAGGAGAGGGGTTAAGAGAAAAGGAGGAAGGTGGAGGGTCAGTGTTTGAGGTTGAGTCCAGTGGGTGCCATGGTACCGAAATGGGTAATGAAGTGGGATTCCATATTCTTACGGTCAATGGAATCGCCCTTCATTCTCCAGATACCACAGACCCTCATGTTGTTGGCTGTGTGTGGGGGTGTGCCAGTAGCACTTGAAGTCTCAGAGCCTGCAAGTATGTGTCGCCAGATCTGGCAGTACTTACTGAAAGGATCAGGCACGCCGAGAATTACCTGTGGTACGCCGAGATGTGGTCAGCCAAGCATCGCTGTGTCTACAGTAATACAGTATTGTATTATACAGTATCGTATTATACAGTGTTGTATTAAGTGTAATAACATCAGACAAGAACGAGCACAATGGATATAAACTGAACTCTTTGCTAGTGCCTTATAACTCTTTCTGTTTTGAGAGACAGTCACAAAACTTCCTGTATAAAAGGATAAATTGCTTTTGGAGTTTCCAAGAAAAGACTGGTGTACGTAAATAAGGTGAAGTTACTAATCAGTGTGACCACATTGTTAGAAAGCCTAGTAGATATTGTGCGTTATTCATTGTAAAACCAAAGACACTATCAAGTAAATAAATTAGAAAGGACTTAACCAGTGTAACCCTTACAGACATTTTGTTATTGCTTGGGAAAGCTTGCCCTTCACTTTGGATAACTACAAATAATGCTGACTGATGCTTAGTACATTTGATGTTTATCAACGTTAGTGTGTCTTAACCTAATTTTAGACCAGTTTCTTATGTCAATCCAGATACAGCTGACAATTTTTTAGAGGTGATTTGCCTGAAGCGAAAGTTTAAAATCAGGTAAAATTTAAATCTCTTATGTTTATGTATCTTAACTCTTTGAAAGGATACCAGAAATTTAGTGATGCCTGTTACAATAATTTGGCGCTGTTTTTCTTTTTTTTTTCGCTTCTGAATTTCCTTTATAAGCACATCTTGATTTCTTTTCATTTGTGTTGGATTTTTCAGTCTATTCTTTGGGGTGATTTGGAACTATAAAGTATGCGTCACAATCCAGTTTAATCGCTATCTTGCACAGCTGTTCCAATGTCTGTTTTCAAAATAATCACTACAAAGCATGCATCCCTTGGATCCAATTTCAGCTGCTGTTAGATGTTCAAGATCTTATCTCTTTGCCGTGAATATACCCAGCATGGCAAAAATCAGGAAAGTTAATTACTTGACACATGGCATTCATACACTGCACAATATACGTGGATATACATGTTCCTCAAAACGTACGTTACATTATACATAGCCTTACTGACTAGGAATAATTCTACACGCATGCAAATACAGTTCTGTTATAGAACCTTCCACACCTTTCCCTCTGTGGGAATCGGATCATATGTTTCTCAACTGTATTTTGTATTTTACAATGAAAATTTGTTATATTTATATACGGGTGACATTTGTACACTGCACAATATATAGTAATATACATGTTCTTCAAACGTACATCACATGCTAGCCTCCCGGACTAGGTGCAATTCTACACCTATACAAATACAGTTCTGTTATATATGTATCGTCATTAGGCCGCAACACCTACACCTGATTAGAAATTATTTCATATCATGAAACGCGATGGATTGTCATTTTAAATAGAAGTAACACCTACATCATGTTTACTTTAGTTCCGTGGTGCCGATTACCCTAACCGATTGTGATTGCCTAATCAACATCGTTTGCGCAGACAAAACTTCGCTAAAATCATATGCTGATTTCTTATCATCAGCTAGTGAGCGACTGCAGTTTCTTCTGAAAAACAGGGTCAGCTCGAAGGTTTTTATTGTCATTTTTCTCAGTCTCTACTGCTTCAATCTCTCCCTCTCTTTCTCTGTCTCACGAATACAAACCAACACACACCCACACACCCATCCATATCCACACACCCACACACCCAAAACCCACACACACACACAAAGGTGAACACAGACACAGACACAATAACACAGATATACAAATACACCGCGAGAGTGGAGACTGAGTCAAGACTTCATTCTACTTCATCTGAGAATAGTTTATCTAATATTACAGCCTACATTGTATCATGTGCAAAATATCATCATCATACAGACGAGTTACTGCCCGCCGGCCTTGTTAATTAAAAGATTCACTGTGAATACATTGAGAAGGTAAACATCAATCAGCCTGTTACTGAGCACTGTAGTAAGATATTACAATGTGATTGCAATGCAATTGTTATACTGAGCACTGTAGTAAGATATTACAATGTGATTGCAATGTTATTATTAACAGCAATTTATCTATACTAGTTCCAGAATATTTAGATCAAAGATTTACAGAAAATGTTTGAATAATCGTTTTAATAGCTTGGTCTGGGTAATGTACCACAACGCCCAGTTCTCATCCAGTCGAACAGACGCCAAACTAGGAGTGTGCGTCCCAAACTTTATTTGTTGAACATAAACCGTTGCAGGTGGTGGCCGGCTTAACCCTGCAACCTATTCCATAGTCTAGTGGCTATTATTGGACGTCTTCTCTATATCTACTGTCTACCCTGTTAGTGACACAGACGGAAGCTTGGCCTTCTCTATTCTCAATCTTTTCCTGGCCGCTGAAGGCAGTGGCTTCTTCCAGAATAAAGCTCCGTTGTACAGCTGCAGCGGAGGCGCATGTAGAAGATAGCCCTGTGGCTCATCCTCCACTGTGCCCCTCAGTCTTCTGCCTGCTAACTCCTGCCTTGGGCCTTCATGGTCAAAACTTTCTAAGTCCCATGGCCAAGCCAGCATAGCCCTAAGGGCTGGGCGTAAGCCCGAGCAAGCTTCTTCCGTCTGTATCCTTCTCTCTCTTGGTCTCCAATCTGAATCTCCTGATTCTTGCATGTCCCCCTGTTCTTATTTCTCCCTACTCCAGCGCCCTCTACATCACATGGTCTATTCTTGTAAACAGCATCACGAATTTCCAAGGCCAGCGACCGGACATTACTAATAAATTGGTGATCAGTTGTCGCCGTGCTGTCCCTGACTCTTGGACCTGGGAGGTGGGTCGATCACCCCCTTCCCCAGTACGTATTGTTCTCTGGGAGAGCACGAAATTTACTTCCCTGAACAAAGTGAACTACCCTCTGGTTTAAACTGACTGAACCCACTAGTTTAATTTAAGTAAATAATACTGGTCTTACACGCCCCTACTATCAATTTCGTTACAGTAACCGTTGCACAAGTTTTTCTTCACAGTTTTGCCACGGTTCAGCAACTCAGACAGGGTATTAATATGAGCATTTACGTCTGCTGAAGCGACTTACCAATGACAATGATTTCCACACAAACCAGAAAAAGTTCCTTTGGTGCAAACAGTTTTATGTACTGTCCTCACTAGTAGCAATGAGGTGTCAAGGATTTATCCAGAAGTCCACATTGCTTTGAAACGTGAACCGTCAAAGCTGATTCGACATTTGTGATTGATTGGCACGCTCCGTTCACCCACCCACCCCCCACCCCACAACAAAACCTCTTCAGTCTACGGCAGTTTTTTACACTCGTGATGAAATTCTAGAGAGAGGTCTGTGTGAAGGCTTCATGTTAAATGGGCCTTTGGCGCAGACGAATGTTACAGAGTGTGTTTATGGCTGAACTTATGGCTGTATGGATGTAGTGTTGTAAATGTTGTCGACGATGATTTGTCGTTGCTGCTCACGCTGCAGAGTATGGTAAATGTCCTCCTGTGGGTGACTGTGGTCGTATATAGCACAGGCGTCAGGGGCAACGCGTCCCTGGGTAGTGTCCCTTGTAAGGTTTAGCGTTACGTATGTGTCGTCATACCTCTGTCTTGGTATGTTCAACATCCCTGTTGTTTCATCCACACTTTCATATCCGATGCCTATCAGAGGTCGGCACGAAGTGTCGATTGGCGGTGCGGGGTCTGTGTTTAGAGTGTTGGACTCACCAGGCCTGCTGCACGTCATACGTGACGTCATAGGTTGTATAGTTTCTGATGCCGAACTTCTGTCTGCCAACAGTTTTCTGTTCCTCCTGTCACAAATCCAAACGTTTAATTCTTTCCACCTGTTCTCAGCCTCTCTGTTTCTGTGTGTGAGTGTGTGTGTGTGCCTGAGTGCCGTGTATGTGCGTGCGTGTGTGCGTGAGTGTGTGTGTGTGTGCGTGCGTGGGTGCGTGTGTGCGTGGCTCTGTGTGTGTGTGTGTGGATATTTGCTCATGGCCCCGTGTATTAATTCATGGGTATGTGGGTGGAGGGGTTGGGTTGGGACCGGAGAAGGAGGCTGTTAATGCAGAAAAAGAAAATCAATTCAAGTGTAAATATTTGAATTCAACATTTGGAGAAAGTAACCTACCCCCCTGTGACTATGAAGCATCCACTCCTCACCCCTTTTTAGTTTCTTTTTCGTTTAACATTAAATTTTTTACCCTTAGCTCGGGAGATGCGGGGGAAAAATCCTCAAGCATGAACATAGAGGGAAATTCAAGGGGACAATACGATTTATAAAAGAATACGATGTCTCAATAAACCCTGTTGCATTTTGTCCAGTCGCACAAGTTGAATACACTTACTCGGGCACACCCCCCCCCCCAAAAAAAAGCCTTTTTAATAGTCTGAATTCTTGCAGACAATATAATTATGGTTGAGTGGTCCGCTCCATATACGGTTTTTGTGATACATGGGTCATTTGTCATAATTTGTCGTGCTTCTCTCATGTAATGCAGATGAGAAATGGGAGCAGGAAGTTTTAATTTGACTGAGGCGCATGTGAACAGGGGCGAGTCCCCTTTGTTAAAGTAGATCGGATGACCTCGTTGTAGGCAGACTGGTGGAGCCTTAGTACATCTGTACCGCAAGCTGTAGTCGTGCACGATGTTCTGTCGCGCACACTTCGTCCGACATGCGTAGGCTGTGCTGGTGGCACAACACACCGCCAAGGCCTAGCTGGCTGCTAAACGCCTAGCTGTCTGCTAAAGTAAGCAGTCTAGCAGCCCGCTACGTTAACCTCGGGGGCACAACCGCGAAATTTGCTAGCTGACTGCTAGTTTAGCCCAGCAACTCTAGCGGATGGTCGGAGCACCGCTAAGTCCCTTAGCAGACAGCTACGGAGAAAGTAGGTTAACAATGGCCGGCATCATTCATCAGCTGTACAGAGATCGTTTTCAACGACGCAGTCGAGTGTACAGAGAGCGACTGGATCCTCTAGAGGAATATGATGATTTCCAACTGTACCAGCGTTTTCGTTTTCGCAGAGAGGACATAAACCGCATTGCGGATCTGCTGA
>SMGT01004684.1:17600-44102 GCA_004794575.1 Lanistes nyassanus
TCCAAAGATATAGGGCAATATATTTTCGTGAATTTCATCTGCAGTGTCTTGTCCTAGCCTGTTTTAGAAATTATATATATATATATCGTTCAAACTATTTTAAATAGCATATATTTTTCTTTAATACTGTTCCAACAAACCTTTGTCCCTGGACGAATTAGGCATTCTTGTGTAAACATTTGACACTTGTGTACACGTAGCTCCGCTTGGTGTACTTGTCGATTGCATCTGGAGTGAGCCACTCACGGTGGCGTTGCCATCTGCTATAAGGAGACGAAACCAATTAAATATTAATAAAGAGTAAATAGAAATTATTGTTTGTATCACGCAGGGAGTTCCGGCACACAGATACCAAGCTCTCTTATATATGTAAAATAATAATAAAAGTACAATGGATGTTAAGAAACAGCCTTCTGAAATGGATAAAACTGTGGAACAAAATTCAAAAGATTTAAAAATATTAAAATCTGATCAGGGATGAGTCACTCAAGCCGAGATTTTCTCTGGCTCTCACGATAGGAAACCAGTTTAACATTGATAATGAGTAGATGCGTAGATGCCAATAATGCATATATCGTGAAAAGAACATATCTAAATCACACACGCTTCTGCTGATGATGTATGTATGAGCACGCACTATGCACGTGGTTGTGTTTGTTCGTACAAGTGTCCCTACCTGCTAGGAGGAACTAGCACTTGCACAATGGTTAACTTCCGGATTAGTGGCTTTTTCCAAGTCGAGTATTTCGACAAAGACTAATTTCACTATTCACAGTAGATACAAGGTCACTTTCAAACAAACAGCAACAACAACAAAAAATAACAAATACTTTTCGTATCTACTGTTCGTAAGGTGCCCGTAAAATGAAAATGATGAACTGGATTTTTTTTATGCGCGTAAGCGCAGATAGAAATCCTCACGCATCCCATCCAATGGTCACATTTGGGCGCCTTGTATACGGTACGTGGCGGGAAAAAGACAAAGTAATATGCAGTTTTGAACGAAGACCAGCGAGTAAACTAAAGTGTCATTAAACATCGGGTGCAACACCCTAACAGTGACATCATAACTTTTTCAACCCTCAGGTTACTTTCGATTTACGTGAGAAAGTAATTTTTAAGACTCCTTACATGCATCTTTCAGCACTACTGAATGAAGAACTTGTACAAATGTTCATGTAATGAGACTTAAATATTGATGTTTATGTTTTATTTAAACATAAAAAGATCGTGGCGTAATCGGCACAATCAACACCAGAGGTTTTTTAAAATAATAAAATTATAAGAAGCAATTCTGACGCTTTGAAAGCTTTGAAGACTAAATAAGCTATGAACACATCCAGTATCATTTATGAGAAAGTTCTGAACAACAAAAAAAAATCACCGAACAAATTTTAAGTGTGATATTCTGGCAGACAGTGGGTGCCAATAGTTTTGTTTCTTTTTTTAAGAATAAAATTGAAACAAAACTAGACAAAGATACTTAGTAAAGTTTACTAATAGGATGAAAATGGAGTCCTGCTGCTAATGTTTAATTTTCATTTGTTCGCAGGGGCTGAACAAAAATACAGAATATTGTATCAACTGAGTTTGATTAATAAAGATTTTGGCTTAGATTATTGCTGACAATCTGATGCCAAATACCTTGTATATATAGCGGGCATTGGCTCGAGCAGCAGTACTGCCCCCTCCGCTATCCTATTACTCGTATATGGAGAACATTTTAGTACTTACCACCAGTTTAGTACTTAGACAGCACAAATGACAGATTGTATGCATTTTATAAATAACGTATTATTATTTAAGTCCGGAATGTTTATGTCCATCATTGATGTTGATCTGACAGCTAAATACTATTGAAAACAGAACAATGTCAATAGTCTAAACCCAGTGCCCTCAAGTGGTTTTTTTTACAGAAAAGTAGAAAAAGACATTAAACAAAATCATTTTTTAACCTGAAGAAGGAGTTCTAGTCTATAAATTAATCTTAACCCAATCTTTGAAATTTGGTGCTGAAGACTTCAAAAAATCATCACGAACTGCTAGTATAAGTGTGGTTAGTGGTAGTACTACTAATAATGTATGAATGTCATGACACATCTGCCCCTTTTGCCTCTTTAGACTAAACAGATTAAAACATTTGCTTCTTTTCAACTCGACTGCTGATAGTATCGTCATCAGGCCGCAATACCTACTACGTTGATTAGAAACAATTTTATATCATGAAACACGAAGCATTATCGTTTCAAATTATCATAATACGTACTTGTTCAGTGGTGCCGGTCGCCCGATCCTTTGTGACTTGCCATCTAGTGAACTACTGAAGCTTATGAAGGAAACTAGGCGCAACTGGCTGGTTTTCACTGCCAGACCAGAGAGACTACTCTCAAGGGAAAACACCGTTGGCCGGACGGCTGGGCCCGCAGGCAGCGCGACTTCACACTGCGGGCTGACGTCCTACTGTCAAACTGACTCGGATGCAGAGAAAAAAAAAACACCAAAAACCCCGGGAATCGAGCTTGCAGTCCAGCAGCAGATTTGTGAAACTCGTGGTTGTTCTCTGTTGTATTTGACTGTCATCAGTATATATATGTGTGTGCGTGAGAAAATTGTTCTGACACGTTGGAGTTTATTTCTGTTTAAATTTCAGCTGCGGTGTGTTGTCTCAGTGTATCAGTTACTGAAAATGTGTATATGGCGTTCAAAGTATTTAGAAAATAACAAATAACGTATCGTCTTTTATAATGACCCGACAAATCTTATCCCCGGACGACTTACTTGTGTCAACATTTGTTGTTTGTGTAGTTTCGCTTGGTGTACTTGTCGATTGCTCCTGGGGCGAGACACTCACAGTGGTAATGCCAGTGGCTATAAAGACACCAAACCAGTAATTAATATTAATAAAGAGTAAACAGAAATAATTTTGTCTCACGCAGGACGTGTCAGAGCAGTTTGTGCGCTGCCATGCTAGTTTATGTAGGTGTTCCTCTTTTGAACCACGTGACCTAGTAATGAATGTACAATAGTTGTTGAGAAATAGACTTCTTAAAAACATAAAATTGTAAATTTATCTAATAGTATTAAAAACTGATCAATAGATCAAAATGTCACTCTTGTCGGTAACAGTCTCGTAATATTCATCTTAAATTTACCGCTGAACGCAGCACCGCGCTGACACCATACTACTTGAGCCGACCAAATACATAAACTCTGTAAACTTTTTTCTTGTAAAAACAAAAGTGCATTGACCAAAGTAGTGAATTTTGTTAAAATACTTCTTAGTAGAGTGCATTACTGAATAGATGAATATGTGCCTATGTTTTTACGTGTGTGTACGTCTGCGTGCGTGATTGAGCGTGTTATTTGTTACTTGTTATTTGTTATCTTAAACGCGCTGAGATCACGGAATACATCAGGGACAATGAGATTGACATTATGTTTCTCAAGGAGACATGGTTGAGAGAAACTGGTGATGAAGTTATATGCCAAGACCTGACCCCACAGGGTTACTCTATTAGGTCCTTTCCCCGTGCTACACGTGGCGGCGGAATTGCAGCTATCTACAAATGTTCTCTCTCAAACTGCATTTCCTTCAGCAACACACTGCCTTTCCCACACCCGTCGTTCGAGTGTCTTCATGTGACGCTTGCTCCGTCAAGCAAACCGGCGCATCTGCTTTGTTTATACAGACCACCCACCAACAGAAAAAAAAGCTGACGGACGG
Organism: Lanistes nyassanus; assembly: GCA_004794575.1. NCBI lineage: Eukaryota > Metazoa > Mollusca > Gastropoda > Architaenioglossa > Ampullariidae > Lanistes > Lanistes nyassanus. Next base: position 21,325 of record SMGT01004684.1, read on the forward strand.
ACATGATGTTTCTTTCGGATTTCAGCGATTTACTGGATTATTGCAACATTACTGGCGGATCTGCCGTAGTATTTGGTGATATGAATACGCACTTTGATGACTCTAATCACCTGCTCACAATCAAGATGTGTGAACTGCTTGATGTTTTTCGTTTCACCCAGTCTGTCACCCATCCAACGCATGTAAAAAACCACATTCTCGATTGGGTCATGCACAGACCAGAGGACAGCATTGTACAGTCGACTACAGTCTCCACGACGTTATTGTGTTCACTTTAACTCAATCATCCAATGTCCGAAGCCAACTCAGCTGTTTATAACCACACGCCCCATTCGTTTGATGGACCTTAGCAGTTTCAAAACAGACCTACAGAACATGTTGTGTGGTCCTCTCACGATTGCTGAGCTTGATAAAGCCCTTCGTAAAGCCCTCGATACACACGCTCCTGCCCGGCGCTGTCGAGTACACCCGCTAAAGGCACCCCCCTGGTACCCGACCATCCATGACGAATTGCGTCAGGCTAAGCGTGCGCGCCGTCGCGCAGAAAGGCTCTGGCTGAGATCACGCCTCACCATACACAGACAACTATATCTTGCAGCGAAACGCTCTGTTTCCAAGCTAGTTTTTGGAGCTAAGAAATTCTTCTTTCAAGCACAGTTTGTCAGCTCTTCCTCGAGCAAAAAGCTGTTTGAAATCTGTGACATACTAACAGGTCGAAACAAGAAATCGCCACTACCCACTGGCGTTCCTGTCACACAGCTACCCGAGGCTTTCTCTCAGTACTTCCTCCGCAAAGTCGCGGATATTCGAGCTGAGCTGGACGAGATGGTGCTACACTGTGGACCTCCAGCCCTTGCTGACAACCTGCCATGTTGTTCATTTCATTCCCTCCAGCCCATATCTCAGTCGGATCTCAAGGCTGTGATATTAAAATCTGAACCTACTACCTGCCCTCTGGACCCCATACCAACCCACCTTCTCCTTGACTGCCTGGATGTTCTGCTCCCAACTCCCACTCAGATCGTAAAGGACAGTCTGTCATCAGGAGTCTTTCCATCGCTATTCAAGGCTGCAATAGTCAAGCGTCTCCTAAAAAAACCATCCTTGACGCAAACAGCCTCAAGAACTACCGCCCAGTTTCCAACCTACCCTTCCTCTCAAAAGTGGTTGAAAGGGTCGTTCTAAATCAACTTCTCGCCTACCTCAACTCAAACGACCTTATCTCTCACTCTCAGTCAACATATCGGCCATTCCACAGCACGGAAACAGCTCTGACTAGAGTTGTCAACGACATTTTGTCTGCTCTGGATGGAGGTGAAGTGTCTTTTCTGACCCTCCTTGATCTTTCCGCAGCGTTTGATACGATCGACCATACCATCCTCCTCAATCGTCTCCATGATGTATACGGCATCTGTGGGTCGGCGCTGGCGTGGTTCCAGTCCTACCTCTCTGGTGGAGCTCAGTCTGTACTTGTCGCTGACCAGTTGTCACCCCCATCAGCATTGTCTCTCGGAGTCCCTCAAGGATCTGTCCTGGGCCCTATCCTTTTCATCTTATACATCAAACCACTATCATCACTCATTCATTCTCACATGGTCTCCACCCAGTCCTATGCAGACGACACCCAATTATACAGTTCTTGTCCTCCAGCTGATGTACATGCCAGCATCATGACCATGCAGACTTGCATATCCGGTGTCAAAGCATGGATGGTCCACAACAGAATAAAGTTGAATGACGAAAAAACAGAGGCTCTTCTCTTCAGTAAAAGAAATGCTGGAGTGACTGAATATCCCACAGTAGTTCGGATTGGTGATGTCGACATCCCTTTCGCCGACTCTGCAAGAAACCTCGGTGTTATAATTACCTCTAACATGACACTCGACAAACACATTTCCAACATCTGCAGATCCGCTTATTCTGAACTCAGAAAAATCAGCAGCTTCCGTCACCTTCTGTCCGATCAGGTTGCAAACACATTTGTATGTGCCTACGTTTTGTCTAAACTCGACTGCTGCAATTCCTTGCTAGCCGGCTGTCCTCTGTATCTGCTACAGAAGTTAAAGAAACTTCACAAGTCGGCCGCTCGCCTTGTCCTGAAAGCGCGCAAAACAGACCATGCCACACCTCTCCTCCGCACTCTGCACTGGCTCCCCATTCAGGCTCGCATCGACTACAAGTTGTCTACTCTCTGTTTCAATTTCTTCACCGGTGCATGCCCCAGCTACTTTTCAGAACTTCTTACAATCTACACTCCAGTGAGACAGCTCCGCTCCTCTTCTGACGATCGCATTCTCGCAGTACCTCGCATCAGGACAAAAAAATATGGACAGCGCATGTTCACCTTCTCGGCATCCACCCAATGGAATTCACTTCCCCACAACATTCGACACTCCCCATCACTACAGACTTTCAAACGAAACTTAAAAACTTTTCTTTTCCTCAAGTACCTTGACTGGCGCCTTGACTGCCTGTCTGCATTAACCTACAACTTCCTCTATTATGATACTTTTCTACCCACCTGTGACTGTAGGACGATCTATATCCCAACCTGTGTTTCGTTCATCTCTCCCTCTGTGTGTTTGTTGCGTTCATCTCTCCCTCTGTGTGTGTTTCGTAATTTTCACTATGTGCCTCGTCCGCGCGAAGTGTGCATGTAATGTGTTCTCGCGCGTTACAAATTCCACATTTATTTATTTATTTATTTATTATTTGTGTGTTTATTAATCATCGAGTTTATTTATCAATATATGTATATTCTAATGTCAGTTGAACTACGATTGACATGTGTTCTTTGGCATTTTTGTTTCTTTTTTTCGGAATACCCCCCTGAGGGTAAAAGAATAAAGAAACATGAACTTGTAGCAAACAGATCTTCCAAAGCAAAACCCTAGTTCAGCTGAACACCAGAAAAACAATATCAAGACAACAGTAACACAGTTTATATTTGAAACAGCTATGAGGCATGTGGAAAATACTGTATCAAGTTTAGACTTTACTTCTTTCGAAAGCTATATGAAGATGATAAAATATCTCCCTGTAAGAAGCACTTAAGGGTTCAAACTGTAGTGGAATAATAACAAATCTGTTAAACGCAGAAGGTGGGCGGTTTCTATAGTAACCAGGTTTTCTTTTATGCCCCACGAACTTCAGCTGCGCAGTAGTGGCCAGGAGTAAATGGCTGTCCTACAGGCTTAAAAACATATCGAAAGGCGTCCTTCGAGAGAAATATCTATTTAAAAAATCCCTAACAATAAGGTAGAGAGCGATGACGACGATATTTCAAAATGTGTGTGTGTGTGTGTCTGTAAGTTTATGTGTAGGTGTATGTGTTCGTGTGTGTGTGTTTGTTCTTGTGTATTTGTATGTTTTTGTGTAGGTGTGTGTATGTGTGTGTATTTGTGTGTGTGTTTCTGAGTGTGTGATTGTTTCTGTATGTGTGCATGTATGTGTGTGTGTGTGTATGTGTGTGTATTTGTGTGTATGTGTATATGTGTGTGTATGTGTGTATGTGTGTATGTGTGTATGTGTGTATGTGTGTATGTGTGTATGTGTGTATGTGTGTATATGTGTATGTATGTGTGTATGTGTGTATGCGTGCGTGCGTGCGTGGTTTAAATGTTTTACCTACGGAATATATCGTCCTGTTTTTTTACCTTTTGACACAACTTTGTTCTCTGGCAGGTGAGTTGTGCAAGCTGTTGATACTTTTATCGGCTTGCTTGTGTTTCGTACCTGGCGTGAGCACCTGATGTTGAAATGCTCTTTGGCTATAAGCACATGAAAAAGAAAAAGAAAGTTCTCTGCAATTGTATATATAAGTAAATACTGCACACTTTCCTTTGGATGTTTGTGAATGTGTCGTTGTCTGCTTACTGTGACAGGTAATGAATATAAAGCAGCTGTTAAGAATTTCGGAGTTACTTTATTACACACTTTTACTATACACCCTTCTATTTTTGATAAAAGGGCTCCAAATCTCTTATATCTCTTTTAGAGAGGGTCTGATACAATGAGGTTAAAAAGTGTAACAGCTAGACCCATTATGTTTCTTTCTCTGTGACTGTGATACCTTTACGCTAGTTAAAGGTATGGTTTGATATTTTTAATACTGGAGTTGTTAGTGAATGTTTAATACTAACAACTCGGTATAAAAGGATAATAAAGAAAAGTTTTTAACCCACCTTTTACACTTATTTCACGTGTTGACATGGTAGGTCGAAAAACTAGCCTAAAATGGGTGCTTGTCACTTCCTTGCGATCTGTGAGATCTTTTTTCGTACAGTTACTCATGTCCCATAAGGCAACTTTTCCTTCAGAGACACCTCTGATGTCTGTTTTAAAGACGTATTCCAGTGTAGTATCTGAAGTGATGTCGCATTGACATGGTAATGTTTTATTCAAGGCCGGAGAAGTGTATAGGTCAACAAAGGTAGTATTATCCTCTGGTTCATCGCAGGGGTTTAGAATTCCGCCTATGTAAAGGACAGTCATAAAAGGTTAATTTGAGATACTGAAAGAAATGTTTTTTTAAGAACATTGACATAGTGAGTGTGAATTTACGGACATTTGTTTCCCGTTTCAGCTGCAAATGCTAGTAATTATAAACAACCAATACGCTACAGCATGCGGTATTTCACGCTCCCGCACTCCACAACACGCAGGATGTAGCACCAGCTCTTTGAGACCCACAATACACAGATTGTACATACCATCACACTGAGATCCACAATACACACACTGTACATACCAGCACACTGAGACCCACCATACACAGACTTTACATACCATGACACCGAGACCCACAATACACACACTGTACATACCAGCACACTGAGACCAACAATACACACACTCTACATACCAACACACTGAGAACCACAATACACAGACTCTACATACCTACATACTGAGACCAACAATACACACACTCTACATACCAACACACTGAGACCCACAATACTCAGACTGTACATACCAACACACTGAGACCTACAGTACACACACTGTACATACCAACACACTGAGACCTACAGTACACACACTGTACATACCAACACACTGCCAGAGACCAAGAACCATTCCTAGGAGTAGGTACGAAGCCATCCTCTCATTTCTCACAGCCATCGTGTCTGACGTCAGTGTTTGGGGCTCAGTAACTCTCACTTGACACTTCACGAGTTTCCTCGTAATCAGGAAGGTAAATCTGGTGACGTACCATAAAGATCGTTCAACATTAACAATTTTTCTTCCTGGTGTCGAAGGAAATATTTAGTTCCGTGAGCTATATCCATACTGTGTATGACCCAATTAAGTGTTGTTTTCAATACTTAGGTATGGTTACTCGAAACCAAAAGAAACGCAAGTTGACACACGGGCAATGAGTAGTAAATTTTCATACATTGGGGTCCAATGATAGCAACAAAATGAGGTTGACATGAGGTCGGAATGGCTGTTGAGTGTAGCCCTTGCGCTGAGGTTGCACAGTGATTTTCACTCGTGCAGCGGGAACAATAGCAGTAAGACTGGAACTTTCTTTGTGAACAGAGGGCACCACCCACTAGCAATAAAAGCCGATTGTCAAACACTCCCAGACAGACCATCTGTTAGCAGCAGAAGAATGCCAAGACTGAATGGTACAGATCGGGAAAGAGCCATCGGAAAGGCTGGAAACCGCCCAAACGTCGTCGCACATGCACTGGGTGTGGCAGTTTCCACAATCTGTTGTTTGTGGGATCGCTTTCAAGCCATTGCCACCACTCGGGACCACCTGTGCCAACCTCTCCTCCCTACGCCAGAGACGGTCCGGGCCTCTGTCGGGAGCCATGGAGCTGTCATCAGCCAGCAGACTACGCGTCGTCGGTTGTCCGAGCGACAGCTGTACTGCGCGGTGGTCAACGCTGACTCCACGACATCGACAGCAAAGAATGCAGTGGACCCAGCAGCACCTGAACTCAAGATGGCAGTGATGGCGAGACATCCTCTTCTCCGGTGAAAACCACTTTTGCATCAGCCACGTTCACGGCCGCATTAAGGTATGGAGTAGGCGGAACGAAAGGTACCCCAACAGCAACATCCTGCGCCACGACCCAGCATCATGATTTGGAGTGGAGTTGGCCTCAACCGACTCCTGGGCACTGTCGTCTTCGAGAACATCGAACCTGGACGGGGAAACGGCGTGACAGCACAAGACTATGTGTACCAGGTGCTGAGGCCCCAAGTCGTGCCATACCTCCAGCAGCACGGCAACCTCACCTTTCAGCATGACAACGCCCGCACTCACACGGGAAGGCTCAACACGCCCTTCTTGCACCAGAACGACGTTCAGGTGATGCCTTGGCCCTCCATGAGCCCAGACCTCAAACCAATCGAGTATCTATGGGACCATCTACAGAGAGCTGAATGCTCTCCAGCAGAGGCCGACAACAGCTCTCCAGCTGGAACAGTCCCTCAGGCAGATCTGGGCAAACATGCTTATGGTGGTGGTGAACCGTCAGGTGCGCTCTATGGTCGCCAGGTGCCAGGCTGTTGCCGACGCTAACGGAGGACACACGCGCTACTGACTTTGGACTCTGAATCTGCGCAAACATGCCCATGGTGGTTGTGAACAGTCCGGTGCGCTCCATGCCCGCCAGGTGCCACTCTGTTGTCGACGCCAATGGGGGACACCTCAGCTACTGACTTTGGACTCTGAATTTGGACGTTTGGGACATTCTAAGCGCCTTCTGAGAATGACAGATGATCACACGTTGTGCAAAGACTCCCTGTACCGAATTTCTCGAAAACCGATCGACTTAAACCCGTTTGAATAGAAGGAAATAAAATTCAAAGAAAATCACCAACTTCCTCAGTTTGCGTTTCTTTTGGTTGTCAGTAGTTTTCCTCCTAAACTTACAGTGAAACAGCATCACAAACCTTACAAGTTAAAGTCTCTGCTATCACTTAGAAGGCTATGGTAGCATTTTGTAATTACAATCCACAATAACACTGTGAGTGAAGTCCACTGTGACACTGAATTCAGGACTCAGCTTCTTGTTGGGTTAGTCAGCCGTACAACACATCCCCAGACAGCATCCTTTTGTAACTGTGTGCAAATCTATCACAAAGCATCTGAAAGGAGAAAGTTTGCCTACGGATCGTAAGCTTAAAGTTAAACTACATTGGCTGAATCCAAACCTTGCATTAGCATTCGGATACGAGACACCAACAAGAACGGTTGTAGGCTTACAGTGCAAAGCTCTGGAGGAATTAGTTGCCTGAACTAGTCATTCGGCCTGCGATCTTCCCAAAAAGGAGTATTTCGAAAAAGGACATTCGCATCGCGACTGCGAAGTTTACAACTGATCCTGTCCGTCTGTGAAATGATGTAAGAGTGCAGATTTATGATAAGCGGATTGGCAGGGCCCAGTTAGGACGCAGCGAAACTGAAAAACGGAGAACCCCGAGCTCCAACGACCCTGTATGGCGGAAACCCATGAGAACACTCGCTGCTGGTCTGGGCCAGTATCACTTAAGTCTCAAAACCTGCAGGTAGGGGTCGCCAGGTCTGGCAGTACTTACTGATGACAGAGTACCCCAGGTCAAATACTTGAAATACTTCATAAAAGAATTAAAATAAATGAATGAATAAATAAATGAATGGTTGTTGGGCTCTAAACTGACCCATGGGATAGCTTTCACCTGAGATTCGTACATACGTATCTTCCAGTTAATATCTCTTATTGAAATACGTTCGCTTCAGCAAAAGGTTTGTCATGAATCTGTTTATTAACCCTAATAGTACTTCCGTAATCGTGACACGTTGATATTTTTTAGGCTTAGTCGAACTGTCACTTTTTCAGAGGTTAGTCTTCTGATGTACAGACAGAAATTTTAAGGAGTAATTTTTCTGTTTGAATTGTAATGTGTAATTAGGCCTATTGATGTGGCTAATGAAATCAGAAACAAGAGCTTGTTTTTTTTCCTCACAAACAAGCATTCACATGTAAACAAAAGCACCCATGCATATGAATGAAGAGTGCCGAACAAAACTTTCACGCACAGAGTATACTTGCAGTCATAAATGAAGTCAGTTCTTACAGCTTTCATGACCTTTTATTTTAATGTAGAAACGTTTGCGTCAAATAAAGCGATGCCAGACACAGGTATTGCACTCTGTACGTACATTGTGTTGTGGGGCCCTTGCCAAACTGTGGCCATCGGAATCGGCTAATAAACATGGTCAGTTAAACAGAAAATATACAGAATACAAAAACGAACAAATGAAAACCAATGTAAATGTTCATATTAACTGATAAAGCGACTGCTGTCCACAAATCGATTTTCTTAATCAACGTTCTCAACAGTACAGACGACAAAATGCTCACCAATGTTCTAACAGGGGCGGCCACTCTGTGCTGAAAAAAGGGACTAAATGCCTTAAGAGTCGTCCGCCTATAATCAAGCAATAAACACAGATACAGACTGGAAACACCAATGTGACGTCAACTTCTTTCAAAATCTATTTGATATGTTTCCTTTCAAAGATTTCTTTAGCATCAGGGACAGATATGATTAAAATAGGGATGAAAGCAAGAACACGGGAGTCAAGTCCAGGGAGAAATAAAGACGGGAAAGATTTGGGTCGTTGGGGGAAGAAGCAACAGTGATATAGCAGTGACTGAGTGTATGCAGGCGGCTGGACATTCATACTGAACACGGATAACCCCGACAGCACAGTGCAGGAATGAGCCGGGCTTGATCTGTTTTCGTATCATCTCTACGCAGACGCACCAACACGTGCGGAGCAGCATTCGAGTACACGCGCATGCACGCGCTCTCTAAACACCCAGGCGTTGTCTCTGTCAGTCCAGAGACAAATGCACGGTCATGAAATTTTATTTCTAACGATCATCAACAGCAGATCCTGTACGCGGATGGTTGGTAAAATACAACAGAGGGCGTCAGCTTTTTGTAGATACCAGCATCACACAGATAGACAACAACTTCTGACGTTGGGTTGTTAAACTACGTGAGGGAAAAACACATGTGAGACAACAAAAAGAAACGATGTACCGTGTATAAAAAGAAAGAAAGAATAATAATTTTGCAATAGTTCAATCCACGCCATACTTGTAAATTTTATACGTAAATTTGTCACTGGAGTTTTGTTACAGACGATCAGGGGACAACGGTTAGTACTTGGTGCCAAGACTCCGAGAATTATGAGTTGTGGGGTCACAAGCTGTCTCTGGCCCATTTACTTCCTTTGCACGTTGCGCCAGTTTACAGGACCTGCTGGTAGCCGTGATGCAAGCTTAGTTGCTGACTCGGTGAAAAACGCCAAATAAAACAAGCATGTTTTTAACATCAGCAAACAAAACATTTTTAATGGGTCTTTTGTACGGCACACAACAGAGACCAGAGGACCCTGTACGCGACTACTTCTGACCAATTGGATTTCTATGTGAAATGGATAATGCAAATCAACAGATGGCCAACGATGAATGCGCAAAATGGAGCAAAACCGTTTTCACATACAAAGTTCCGTGTGGCCTGTGACTCCCTGTTGAACCGACAAAAGATTACATTTCTTGAAAGGCGATAATTCAGATCCCTGCTGGTCACAAGGGATCAAAGAGTGGCGGCGTTTTCAGATGAAGGGCTTGGACGTTGATTTGAAATTGTTTTTATTGTTACCTACAAAACTCTTAAAACGCTTCAAGGGAAGAACAGTTTGGAATGATAGTTTGACACTTTATTAACATTAGTGATAATTTGTTTTTAAATGAATTAGTGCTCTTTCATAGGGCATAAATGAAACGATATCTTTTCTTTGTATGCGTTAGCAAAACAATGTTCAAAACTCTGGTATCTGGTGTAAAGATGTAAAAAAAACAATAAAGAAGAAAGAGTGCAGAAAGATAAACATAGATAATCAAGCGACGTCTGGATCTAAAGATGATACAGTTCTGTCGAAATACTTTATTTTCGATATCTGTTCTATTACTGAATACACGAAGCTTTAAATACGAATTCATGCAAGCATCGTTGCGGGGAAATGTGCGTCTACACAAACATGAAATGCGCACATATCTCGCATATAATTCCGCGTAAACGCACATTTTCGCTTGGTCTTACTTTAATCCTTTAAACCATTCTAGCCTTTATAGACTCTGCCTGAAGCTAGGCGTCCTAAGTGCTACAGTTCAGAGGTCATTATAGTTGGATTATCTTAATCATGTTTACTTCTTACATCAGGTCACTAAAGAAACTGAACATTACAAAAGCTTCATCGAACAGGAATGATTTTTTTGCGGTATAACGAATAGCAGTAAAGATGAACACCAGGCTGGATAATTAAACCACTAAAACAGTTTTGGTCCGCATAGGAATGCCCATCTCTATAAATACACAAACAAAGAGTCCGATGGGTCCGAAAAATACATTTGAAAATAGTGCGAAAGCAGATGAAACACTCATGAAATGTACAAGAATATCACAAAAACATTTAGAATAAAACCCATGCGCAACGCGTCATGGTCTACTTGAGAAAAGAATTAAAGGCTACAAATCACGAACAAATCTTGTCAACAAATCTGACAGAATATACAAAATGTCAAAAAATGTCAATGAACTAGTCGATTACTCATAGTCACGTACGGAGAATAAACACGCTTATTTGAGAAAAAGATGGAAGCATAAAGACAGTGTAATGACGTCAATGATAATAAATAATGATGAATATCGACAACGTGACTGGAGTCTTGGACTTCAGATGACGAATATAACATGTACGTTATGTACAAGCTGCGTGCTGCTTTGCTGTCATAGACATCTTGCAATTGCTGTCGGCTGGAATGTTAACTCAAAAGTGATGAAGCAGATGTTGGATGCTACAGCGACGAATGCGAAATCACATCTCATTACTGGAGAAGAATAAAAGAAAGAAAGAAAGAAAAAGATGGACAGAAAAAGATGGACAGAAAAAGAAAAAATAAAGTATATATGAAAGACAAAACAAGAGAACAGATGAGAGAGAGAGAAGGACAAGGAAGAGGAAGCAGAAGAAGAGGTGTAGATGAGGGCGACACCTCGAGTGAACAGTTTAATGGATGCTTAGCTTCAACACCTATGACAAGAATGCATTTTTTCACTCTCAACGTAAAAATTTCATTCCTTTCATGATAAAAGAAGAAAGCGTAGATGGACACATCAGCGTGCAGTAAATACGGTTTGCTTGCATGGTTAGACTCTATAAAACGCGTGATAGCAAAATACGGACCACGAAGATGAGACTATTTCCAATAGCTCATTCTCCGTGTCAATGGATAGTTAGCTGCAGTTGACAAAACGCCTGTTGGTGTAGTTTTTTCATTTCTCTTTTCGTGTCTGTATAAAGACATGTAGGATGGTTTCACAAAGACCAGCGCTACCCTTCTGTAAGGAATAAAGCGGGGCTTTTAGCGTGCTAAGCGGCTGGTAGAAAGATGAACACCACAGTTTTGTTATTCGGTCTCCGCTTCATCCGCCATTTTAATATCATTCTTCTGGTCCCTTCCTCTACCGCTGTCCAGCTGCAAAAAGATATCTCGAAGAAAACACCCACAGCACAACAACGAGAACACCATATTTTCACGTGCGATCGCCCGGCCAAGTCTGAACTGGGTACAAACATGCCTGAGGATATGCATCGCATTCCCTGCATGTCAGCAAGATTGAAACATCATTTAAAATTCGCGTTGCTAACTTTGCAAGTGGCTTCCTTTTTTTTCTTCTTCTTCTTCTTCAAATGTTCGCGTTCCCAAAAGTCTGTCGGCAATAAGAAGTGGAAAAGCCTATTTCACCTCATCGTTCCAGTAAGAGAGAGAAGAACCAAAAAAACAATATTGGAAAATCCCATCTAAGCCTCACTGTCTACAGGTAATATCGGAAAGGTCAAAGGACAAGAGATACCCAGGTGGTACGATCAAATTCTGGACGCGTTTCGATTGCACAGAGTAAAGATCTGAATTGGATTCCATGTAGACACGAAATCTTCACGCAGGCACCTCGATCGACATTTTTTCAAGCTGCCAAAATGTGTCAAATAGGTATTATAGGACTGCATCTGTTCGCTGCGGTTACTAAAGAGTTAAAGGCGAAATTGAATTTTTAAAAAACACAAATCCTTCGCCAGTGAAAAAGTGCATTTGTTTCATTTGCTGCCAAACCGTTCAGGCTCCTTATAAGGCAAGTGATTTTTTTTCTATATGTCTTTTTGAGACGGACAAAGCAACGCTGGTACAGACATCATAAAACGCCACAGAAGAACGCAATGAGAGATAGAGAGCTAAATGAGAACTTGTATTGTATAGGACACCGAGAATAAGAACAAAAATCTTTCATAAGTGCTCGAATTTTCAGCTTCATATTCTTTTCATGCCAGATCCAAACATGCTATGCATTGTTTAGGATCAAGATTTCAAGGAGTTAAATTCTGGCAAAAGACAAGGACAGTCCGCAAAATGAAATGCAGCGTGGAATGAACAAATGGGCATGAGAGTAAACAAGATCAGAACTCTACAGAAACCTAGGACATCTTTAAAGTCTGTTCAGACAGCAGCCTTTTGAAGCGATGTAGCTGTCGCAGCCTATATGAGATATTGCTTTTGCTGACAACTTCTAATGAAGTAATACTGCAGCTGCAACGTGGTGCGAAACACAATAGCAACATTCAGCCTGCGCAGACACAGCAGTAACCAGCAGCCTACATGTCACAATACTCTTCAGCCTGAACCAACGAACAAATAATATGAGGTAAACAAAATCGACAAAAACAGCTTACAGAATTCCATATTAGGAAATACGCCCTTTGTAACGTACCGCTGTTTTTGGTCTTTTGAAGTATTACCACACCGACCAGTCCAACTGTCCGCAGTTAAAAAAAAGGCTATGTCAACCAACCAGTTACTGTGCAACTACCCTGAACACTGAAGGCGCAAATTTTCATTTCCTCGAAGAATTTCATGTCGGTATGAAAAGCATTGGAATGCATATTTAGGGCCTCTTCATACACTGTTAACACTATATAACAAATGTTGCTATCGGCTATTATTTTTATTTTAAACATAATTACATTTTCTAATCTACCCGATAAAATGTTCTGGTGTGCGTGACTCCCCTTCTGCAAGAAGTTAGTCTCGTCTGCCTAACTACATTCTCCAATTCGTGTGATTACTTCCCGTAACAGATGTGTCCTCAAATAACCCTGGTGTCCCAATTCCTGATGTAGACTTGCCTCAAAATTAAAACCAGCTGCACAGAAAATGGTCGGTGATCCCTTTTCTCGTCAATAAAATTCAAAAGAAGTATCTCAAGTTTATTAGCTAAGCATTGCCAAGGGAATCACGATCCTAGCTTCAGCTTGTACAGCGCACACAGAACAAAGGAACTAGCACGGCACTCGTAAAATTACAGCACGGAAAATAACCACGAGCTGCACACACAGGATATATTACTCTTCCAAGTCTTTCTTCGTGAAAGTAATCGTATAAAACAATATGAACGCAGCCATATTAGTTTCTCTTGTTTGAAAACCTAAACCAGATGAAAAGGGGTACAAGTCAAGGATAATAGTTACCATTTCTCATGTGGGGTGAAAAAGGTATTCTATAAACACAACACAGCAAATACGCCCATGTCCGAGAGAACATTTTCTAAGACAGAAAAACAGGAAATTGTTGCTAACATATTGGTTTTATCTGCCTGGACGATTAGGAAAGACGAACAGGACGTTTTCGCTAATAGACGACTATTATTCATAATTAGCTGCTTTATCAAGTTGCTTGCATCGTGTAACTGACACAGATTTCAGACAGGGATACTCATTCGATGGCAGTTTGAGGACACTTAAAAAATTATTTACAGAGCGTTTCAGATCTACTCAGGAACGGAAGCTTAAAAGAGAAAAGACCAGACGAAGACAAAAACAGGATTCTGATTTGAAACAGATATTCTGACATCGAATCGAAAGAGTAGACCAGCGAGATTAACTGTGAAGGCCTGAGTTCCACTCACTCTTTCAGACAAAAAGATTAATTTAATGGTTTTTTCGAATGGTCTCAGTGATATTGTATATGATTCGATACAAGGAAATGCGAAATGTCGACCAGTAAAATGCCTTCACACAGAGAAACCTTTAGCCATCTGCTGAAGCACCTGAGGGCCTTCCGCTTACTCAACCGAACTTAATTTCCTGCGAGAGGTAATTCCAAGAAACTAAAAGCTGCTTTATTTCACTGATTAAGATACAATGCGGTCCTGCATTTCCTGGCTTCGGCTTTTCTAGAAACAGGACTGGACCTGGCTGCATTTATCCGTTCCTGTCCACACGAAAATGTGCTTGCAGGATCATGCGACGAACTGGCCCTGGACTGGAAAGACAGATACGAACATGTATACAACCCATACTTTGCCTGCAAGTAGGCAACAGTTCCATGAGCACTGGTAGTACGTTTCCCCACAGAATTTTCTTCTATCGTCTTTTTCAATTCTGTCTTCCTTCTTTTTTTAAGCTTTAATGAGGAACGTGGTGGTGCGGCGAATAATTGCTATTAACGACATTTCGATTATTCATTGCGAGACACAGCATGCGTACAAAACACTCTAACGTGCGCTTGTGATCACTGTTCAGTGCTCATGAGAAATTGCCGGTCCCCCAACAACAGCAAACATTTTCCTCAAGGAAGATAACAAACATGTCAAACACAGCGCCCTATTTCAGTGATCTGAGCGGTCTTTCGTGACATGCAGGTCCTGACATGCCACATTCCACGGCTTGGCATTTAATGCTGTGCCCACTTTCACAAATGAAAAACGCTGGAAACCTGTCACTGCCTTTCTGATCAAGAGAGAAACAACTGTACTTCCCATATGAACAGTAAAATGACCAGCTCGAATGTGAGGGGAGAGACAGAACGGACGGGAGAGGGCAAGGAGGAATGAGAAAACGGCAAGGAGTGAACATGATTTTCAACTTTATGACAAGGGTCGTTTATACTAGACGCAATGTAAAAAAAATCGTTCATGTCTACATTGTAATTAATTCCTTTACAACAAGACACACTGTGTACCAATCTCAGTAAGAACCCACGAAATTCCAGCAGCCTTCTTATCCTTCTTCCTAATACAAAATCCCGGCATCACCGAGCCTTCTGTGTATCAACGTGGGACGAATACTGGCCTTGACCTTTCAGTCCACATGACGTCACTGAATGAGGATTTCTTCTCACGATAGATACAGTTTCCCTGGCTCAGGTGCGCATTTTCCCGAACTCTACGTCTGTCCTGGGAGTTTTCACTCGTGCTGTATCTGCTAATATTTCCCTCATGCACGTTTTACTTCAAGTACGAAACAAACCAGCAAAACAAGAAAAACTACCCTAAGTAGCCTCCGAACATACTGGACTAGTTCGCCAGGGAGCATGTCACGAGCCTAGGGCGATGCCGAGACTATACCAATGTTCGTCAGCAATAAAGCTGTAGCTGAGTCGCGTTCATTTAACAGCTACAGCTTCCTCTGTAAACAACAAAAAGGTGTTACAAAAACCAATGCCTTCAAAGAGTGTGTGTATATCAGTCCCGTCTTGACTCTGGAACTAAGTTTCGCACGGCAGCAAATAAGAAAAATCAGCAGTTGCATTGAAGCTCATGCATACGCTTCTCGCATAATTACTTACAACAGAAAACTTATAGTTTGAACGAATGGGGTCATGTGGTGAAAAGCGGACGTTTAAAGTGCCCTGTGAGTGCCTTAGGCACGGTATGATGTGTCACATGAGTTAACCCACCTTCAACGTACAGCTACAAACAAGACCGTTTTCATGAAATAAGCGCAAAATTCAAATGCCACGACGTGTTTAGATCTGCTTACGGGGCAACCGAGCCAAAGCACAGAGATGACCTCAAAATGACGTCAGAGATGACCTGGCCCAAGAGCCGAGTGAAGATGATTTAGTGTTCACGAAGCACGTGCATCAACACACTGTCCACATTCACACGATGAAGACATTTTGACACATGGAGTATAATGAAAACAGACGACACGGCCACTGGAGCGTGCAGCTGTGACTCTTAGCTTGCTATATGTAAATGATTTCTTATCATAATTTCAATAATCACGGCATTAATTCATCTGCTTAGTATTGGACTTTTCGCCTAATAGCGCAGTATGTCTCGACGCAAAGCATATACACAGCACATGTGTGTGTGTGTGTGTTTGTGTGTGTGTGTGCACGCGCGCGTGACCATGGGAGAGTGCATACTTGTGTATGTGACTGAGAGAGACAGTGACAGAGAGAAGGAATACACAGTGCATTTTGCAAACATTCTACAATATCCTACAATATCTATTCATATTTCCCTCCAAAAATGGATCCTGACATTTTCCAATCAGGGGAAAAAAACATTATTCACTTTTAGAAGTTCCCATGTCACCACTTGCTCCACTCGACTTAGTCTCAGGTCTAGCAGCAAATATTTTGCCACTGAAATAAGCCCCACCAACTCTGGCCACTCAGAATCAGCACAGTTGCTTATAGAAAGAGTTGTCTGCCCGCTCGCCCACGATTATGAACAAAAGTCGTTGGACACTGACCATAGACATAGTGTGTCACAGTGATGCAGTCACTGGACACTGACTACAGACACAGTGCCACGGTCATTCATGTCAGTGGACACACACCACAAAGTAGTGTCACGGTCACACAGAAAATGCTGCACGTCAAATGACTTCTGACACATTGTCCCACGTCCTTGGACATTGTTTCCCGCCAAATGAATTCTGGAACTTGCTCTTTTGTTTTTTTCTTTGGTAACAAATATCCTGGCATCAGAAACCAGCGGGTCTCAGATCCACTGTCTGCACAATCAGCTCATTGTTTAAATAGTCCAACACATTCTTTAACTGCATCCACGTTTGGGGACTAGATGGCAAAATTATTTGCCTCCATTCTTCGAATGAGATGCTTAAATAAAATAAGTGTACGAACTCCCGCGTTTTAACCTTTTCCATGCCGATTTTAACGCAAACGTTTCAGCACTCAAAGACGAGTGCTCCTGTGAGATAAACAGACGTAGTTGCAAGGGAGAAAAGGAACCATGCTTTAATTTGAGTTGTGATCAAACAGTAGTCATTTGCATTGCGTTACGTCATAGCTTTATCAACATTCTGTTAAGAGCAGAGAGGGTTTCCCCTCGTCCCAGACCATTGCTCTTGGATGATGTTCGATCGCTTAACAGGAGAAAATCAACTTCAGTACGTTTTTGGCTCGTCAACCTCGTGAAAATGCTGTTAAAGGCTTTGAAATGCTTCTAGCCAAGCTGTGTTGTGTCCCATAGGCTTTGCGACCAGAAAGGGACACTCTCTCACCCACAAGACTTAAACCGCTAACTCGTACGTAGACCACATTTTTTTAAAATGACGCCATAGAGGTTCTTGTTTGTCGCAGGATAATGTCATCTACTTCCGCCAGTCGTCTGTGGTTAAAGTAACGTCACATATTCCATCACGCCAAAGCTGTCTGCTGCGAGTGATGTCATCAAGTTGTTCTGTAATTCCATTGCCAAACGCCAGAGCTATCCATGGGACATGACGTCATTGTTCCATCTGCAGTTCCTTGGCCAAAAAGGACGCCATAGCTCCCGAAAAGAGCATCTCCAAGGAATGAGGAATCATGTAAAAGGTCTTGGTGACTTGCAAAGCTGCTCTGATTACAAAAGTCGGAAGAGTGCCAGATGAGGGGGTGGTGGCTGCTTTTTCAGCTGACATATGGCTTGATTCTTCGAAAGCTCAAGCAGTCGAGTTGGCGTCCCTTGCTTCAGTCGTTGGTCTCTGATGACCGTGGCAAGGAACTGCTAGCCATTGCGTACAGGCCAGGAAAGGTGCAGAAGCCTGCAGGGGGAGTGGGGAAGGAAGCAGAAAGCTTTCCCAGTTCGGTGAGACCGAATGAAGGGCACTAGTGCTTGGCTCTGTGCAGTTGACAAACTCCAACACACGGCATCTGTCGCGTGCCAGCGGTTAACGTCTGTCTGGGGCTCGTACCCTGGACAGGGAGTAGAGGACAGCGAACAAACGGAAGATGTGATCAGCGACAAACTGGAGCTTCCTAACAAACTGCTTGCTCATATCTTGTATCAAAACGGTTAGATTTTGAAAGAAACGTGTCTTTGGCGTAATTTTTAAAAAAAAGAAGACGGTATGTTTACAATGCAGCTTCCATGGGGAAATTCTCGAGATTGCTTTTGAAATCTACGATTAAGTGTACCAAGAATACCTGTAGATAATTAACATTGACGATGGAGGAGATGGATTTCTGTAGAAAAGATCCACACGAAATGTGCGGCATTTATCTGATGCCTCTACGGTTTCTGAAGATCAATGTTAGCCATCGGACTCGCTGTTCTAGTAGACACCCAAACTGCCCGACATTGGATTCAAACAACTTGCTGCCGCACTTACTCCCGCGTACAACACTCTGAGGACTAAACAGCTGTTGCAGTCAGAAAGGTGTGGAGCTAGCCTTTTCACGCTGCGGTGAGTCTTCTCTCTCGACTCCAAGAAATCTGGCTCTGGGTGCCTTCTTTTGCAGTTGCAAAAGCGGTTGCAAAAGCCATCACTGTCCACAGTTCGTGAGCTGACGTTCACGCCAAGGTGTGGGCTGGGTTGCGAGTCGCTAAACAATCGTGAAATCGTC
This sequence comes from Lanistes nyassanus, assembly GCA_004794575.1. Classification (NCBI taxonomy): domain Eukaryota; kingdom Metazoa; phylum Mollusca; class Gastropoda; order Architaenioglossa; family Ampullariidae; genus Lanistes; species Lanistes nyassanus. The sequence goes on from SMGT01004684.1 coordinate 40,038, forward strand.
CGTGTAGCCTTTGTCCGCGCCTCCCTCCGCTCCTGGCAGCGCCTCCAGTTCGGTGTCCTCCTCTGGCACCGGGCGGTAGTGCCTGCACAAACATCACGGGTCAGCGGTCTCCATCGCAACAGAGCAAGGTATCGGAATCATTAGATGTTTGTCCTTATACAGAAGCACACATCTTTGGTCTTAATGCGTTACTGAATGGCTAACATCTCAGCGAATACCATGTCATTCATGCCCGTATACATCACACCACATCACATCACACAACACACCACACCACAACACACACTTACACACACAGATGTACAGGCACGTAGGTATGACCACACAGAACACTCAGTCACGGGCTGCCCAAACTTGCGAGCACGAGAACTGACCTGTCCAGCAGGCTGACTCTCTCATCCTCTTCGGCTGGACTTGACAGCCCGGCCTGCGCCAGGGACATCAGCATCGTTCTCCGCTCCTCCAAGCTAGGCGGCGGCACCATCACTTCTGGGTGCAGCTTGGAGTGCGGGGTTATCCTGCCCCCTGCGCATGCGCAAACACTAGTGTAAGGTCAAGGTCCCTCGCCTAATTACAACGCTGTCTCATTTACATCACATGCACACCTATCTGTGCTCGGTGCTCGCTGCTCGAGCCAGATGGCTAATCTAACAGGTGCCTCCGACTTCTTTGCAGCGTTTCTTCCTGCATCCCTCCCCAGGAGACCCTTTTGCTATCTTTCGATGTGGAAGCTTCTGCAGCTGAAATTTCTTTCCGGTTTTCTTTACTTGTTTTCTCTGGAAGAAATCTGCTATTTCACAAAAAGGAATTCGAAAATAACGCCAAGGACACCTGCAAGTCTTTTTAAAGCGAAGAGGACCACGACAGTTCTTTGAAATGTCAGATGGTGTGAAATAAAGCTGATTGGTAACGCGGTACCCATGGCAAAGGGGACTTATAGGAGTTACCTCGCTTTGTGATAGGCACTATGGGTCCCCCGTAGGCGTAGCCATCAGCCGGGTAGGCGGGCGGGCGGTGGATGGACAAGGCCGGACTGTACGGCTTTCCTGGAGACCCCCGCTCTGCCCCGAAGGAGTACGTCACTTCTTCGCTGCTTGTAGTGCTTGTGCGACTGTGTGCACTGCATGTGCGGTCGATCAATCAATCAATCAATCAATCAATCAATCAATCAGTCAGTCAATCAGTCAGTCAGTCAGTCAGTCAGTCAGTCAGTCAGTCAGTCAGTCACAATCAATCAATCAGCCAGCCAGCCAGCTAGTCAGCCATTCAGTCAGTCAGTCAGTCAGCCAGCCATTCAGTCAGTTAGTCAGCCAGCCATTCAGTCAGTCAATGCAACCTAGCGAACATTTTAAGAGCACTCCGCGGGTACCAGATATATACAGATAGATAATCTTGGACGGCTTTTGGTAAAGAAGGATTCCAAGAAAAAGGAAAGGGCAGGAGAAGAAAATTTCCTTCAAGGTTAAGCTTCGTTTGTTCGAAAAACGTTTCCTCGAGTGCACATCACGTCTCACACTTACCGTGGCACGAACGTGGTTCCCAGCTGTCGTTTGTTAGTCACGTGACCTCTCTGTTTGCCTCTGTGGCGACCCCTGACCCGGCGCGGCGGACTGCGTTCTTTGAGTTCTCCCCCTTCGCACTCTGTGGTGTCGCTAGAGAGTTCCACGCGCGCAGGCCGGCGTCGCTTCTCAGGGGGACATACTGCCACCTTGGGCCGCTTGATGTCCGAGCCTTCAGGGATTGTCAATGAAAAATAACAAATTAATTTATCTTCTTGGCACCATCATCATTTTTTTTTCTTCTAGCTGTTAGGAGCTCCTGCCACCAAAATCCTCCTCACAGACACAGACATTCGCTCGTTCTTACAGTCACCAATTCAAACGTCAGCGGTGTGGAACCTACCCAGTACCCCCAGCTCCCTCTCGTAGGGGGGAACCTCGCAGGACGCCTCCCTCTGTTCGTTGGGCTTGGGGGGACTCTGCGTGAACTGGCGGATGCCGGGCTCCGTTGCCACCGAGCTGTCCGTGGGCTGGGAGCTGGACTCAGGCTGACTCTCGTACAGCACGGGGGGCGGGGGGTGTCGCTTGGCGTTCTCCAGCGCCTCCAGCAGCTCGTCACGGCTGGACGACACTGTGGTCACGCTTGACAGCAGACTGTGGCGCTGACTCCCTGTAGAACCAGAAAGTTCTGTCAAAGAGGTGGCCATAGCTCGTACAGACTCTTGGGAGATGCAGTCGAATGGCTGGCTAAACATTTTTTTTTAGCTGCACTAGTTGCGTGCGCATCCGTTTTACTCAAGCTCTTAATTCGCACGAAACGCCCTGCTTCATTCATCATCTCCGCTTTCTCTTTTGCTGTCGCTTGCTCGCAGAAAGAAAGACAGACAGAAAGAAAGAAACAGTTTAGACACCTTTGTCGCTGGAGCCAGAGCCCGACTTGTAAGCAGACGGAGGTCGCGGGGGCTGTGTGAACAGGGCGTGGATATGGTCGGCGCTGGCATAACGCCGGGGGCTCAAGATGACGCCTGCAACAGTCAGCACGTTTTATTCTCGCTCCCGCGCGACGTCTTGAGATTTGTTCAAGACGCTGCTACATTCTTCGCACTTGCTAAAGGGAAGTCAAACGCAGGTCAACTAAACTTCGCCACCATTACGTACTGACAGACTATCGTGAACAGCACAAGTCGGTCTGAAGCCGTGTTCTAATCTACCGAAGCAGCCGAACACAACACGAAGTCCGCAGCTCAGTTCGCGAAGTTAACTGGTGCATTCGAATATGCCGCAGAAGAGATCGAGGCGAAGTAAGCAAAAGCGAATTGTATTGCTGTGATATCCGCAGCCCCGTACGAAAGAGCTATCAATCTCCAGCCAATCGGAACACGCGCTGCAGAGATCGCGAGCTCATCTTCGGACTTCACAGAGCACAGTCAGCGAAGCGCTAAAGCCCCCCTCCCGACTTCTCAATTCCGCAATTTTCTCTTCTCTTCGTGATGTCGCAGCTTCGACGAACTGAGCTCAAATTCGGTTGTTTAAAACACGGCTTTAACGAATGACAGGCAACGTCAGTATCGGTACAGTACAGTACGACCTACCGTGGTTGTCATAACCCTCTTTAGACGGATGATAGTTGTCCCCCTTCGTGGATTTCCGAGGGGCAGGTAATGGCGGAGGATGCTTTTTGTATCTCGGCTTCTCTCCCTTAGACGGCTTCTGATCTTTCGTGTGGAAAAATGGAACGTAGGATTCCGAGGGCGTGCTTAGCATAACCTGCTGATTGAGACAGTGTCATTAGAAGCTGTTGATAGCCTCATCATAACCTGCTTATATCAAACTTGATGATCTCTACGTGGTAATAATGCATAATGCATAATCGTAGTCTGTTAATGTCTAACAACCTGAATGTAACACTGGTATCACACTACGTACTAATATTTGGTGATATTTAACTTTACCATTGCTGCTAATGAAGGTCACGTGATCCCACCATGCTGACTAAACGTTCCCGAAATTCTTAACTTTGCTAACCGTCTAACGAGTTAGCTCCTTGTCTTACAGTCTGGAACTGAGTGAAAGTAAGTTATAATTCTTGGAGGATTTTTTTTTCACTCACTGCCAAGTGCGCATTTGTGTGGAACACAATTTTGGAAACTTGTGCGCTGTCAGTCTTTAGTTATACTTGCCGGCATAACTTCTGTCTTTATTGTGTAATGTTGCTGAGAACGCTGCTCTTAACGTTTGGTGGACAAAGATGCCATTAATAATGGAGACAAACGTCTGCAACATCCCAGACATCACGTGACTTACCTCCCTCTGTGCTGCTGCCTTCTGCTGTGCAATATCATCTTCCTCTTCAGATGACTTGAGCTGCTCCATGAAGTCCTGTGGGGGCGCCACGGACCTCACTTCCGGGGCGTGATCCACTTGCTTGACCTCGTTGTAAGTGGCGTAGGGGTTAATATTGCTGTCATCGCCGACTGAAACAGACGAGACCAGATGAGGATAGCGTCCCTAAGCTGGAGAAAAGTCACCTCATTTCATTTTAAAATATCGCCAAAAGAGATTGCTA
>SMGT01004684.1:44647-63659 GCA_004794575.1 Lanistes nyassanus
CCCCCCCCCCCCCCACACACACACAAAGAGGCAGAGCTACCTTTGTATCGTAATCGTTCTTTTCGTCGCCGGCAGAAGAGGAAGATGGCGACAACGCCAAACATGATGACCACAATAGTACCGCACAAGGGCAGCATGACCTGCACCTTCTGGTAAAATTCCACCTGCTGCTTGTGCATCACGTAGATCGGTTCAATCGTACCTGGCACACACAGACGCCACGGTATTGAAACAGCTCATAAAAACACTCAAACTGACTGTTCTGGTTCAAAAATACAAAATAAGGACATGCCTCAATACAAATAAAAAAAAACTCCATATCCAAGAATCTGCAACACCTATAGCACGATCCTTTCGATGTATCACGGCGATGTGTCGAATAATATTTCCTCTTTATATCCCCTCGGTTAAAATTACCGCACCACGCAGGCTGTAATCTTATCTCAAAAATAATCTCCCACGCCTGTAAAGCCTAAAATAAAACACAGATGCAAACTGAAATGCCCAAGAGAATTATCCCCCCCCCCCCAACACACACACACACCTTAAGCTCTGCGTGAAACTTGCATTCTCAACACCATCTTCCATCAAGCTTAAAAACCCGTTGGGCAAAAAAAAAGAGAAAAAAAAAGAGAAAAGAGTTACGGCTCTTTGTCACGTAGACGGGAAAGCCGATAAAACAAGTCCATTGTGCTTTTGATGATGTCAGAGGGCGAAAAGGTTACGTCCAAATAGCAATGTTATTTATGCAGAAAAAATATGAAATGTGGAAATTTCCAGCAAGCTTATCTGCAATTACTGTTATCATCTCTCGTTGTTTCTCTATCTTCTCTCATCGAGTTCCTCTTCGTCCTCTCGCCTCGGTTCCTCCAGGACCCCTCCCCCCATAACGCATCCTCTATAGTTCAAAGGTGAAAAACTCACTGCCTGTGTACGTCAGAGTTGCAAACTTGAGCTCGCTGTCCGTGGAGCCAGCGTCGCTGTGGGCAGTGACCACCATCACATACCAGGTGGCCGGATGGAGGTCTTGCACTGTGAACGTGGACTGCAACATTGCGCCAGCATCTTCATGTTTTTTTTTTCTCCAAGCTAGGGTAGCTCCACCTTCAAATTCTTGATGCGTTAGGTTTACGTTAGGCGCATGTGATTTCACGAATGATTGTTTAATATTAGGGACATTCCGATTCATGAATATTTTGGATCACATTTGGGACATTTCCATTCACAAACGTTCTGGTTTACATCACAGACACATAAGTTCATGAAGTTTTAGTTATTATCAACCCTTAATACATCAACGAAACGCAGATACACTCCTACGCCATCCAGAAAATCTGAAAGGAAAGTGTTTTCAGATAACTACCAGTTAACAAATGGTTGACACGAGCCATTGGAGAAGTACATTACTATGAGATTTCACCGAAACCTGTCAGTACCATGTTTGGTGGTATGTTATTGTTGACCAGATGCCAGTCTGTATCCCCCCAGAGGCGGTATTTAACAGAGAAGAATCGGATTGGACAGCCGGAGGTCAGCCAGGAAGTGATGTCAAGATTCACAGAGGTCACGTTGATCTCCTTCAGCAGCATGCTTTGCGGGGGCATGATTGGTGCTTCAGGGGGAAGTAAGTACGGAGTGAATGATTAATATGGTTACGGACACAGAAGCAAACATACAGATACATACAGAGAGGGAAGGCAGAGTAAAAGAGAGGGGGAGGGGGGAAGTGGAAAGGTGACAGAGAGAAGGGGGAGGAGATAAAACTGGGGCTAAGGCTGGAGAAGTGTATGAGCCTAAACAACAACACGCATGCACATATACGCAAACACACACACACACATGCAAGCACACCCAGACGCACACACATACACACAGGCAAGCACCCACCCACCCACACACATGAACACATACATATACACACCCACACGCACACACATACACCCAAGCACCCATATACACACGAGCGCGCAAGGACACACACAAACACACGCACACACACACGCAGGCAGAGAGCTTACCTGAGCCATTGGTTTTGGCCTCCACCACTGCGCTATCAGGGCTGTCGCCCAGTCTGTTGAAGGCGTGCAGAGTGAAGCGATACTGCGTGCCGCACATCAGGCCTGCAGCGATGTACGTGCGGTTCGTGGGCCCCAGACGCACCGACCTCCAGCCATTGTGCTCCTTCTTGTAGCTCAGAACAAAGCCTGCCACAAGGGAAGGGGGTGAAGTTCGCCATTACCGTTCTCTCTCCTCCGGGTATCTCACATATCGATCACAACAGGCCAGCTAAGCAAGCATGAATCGTCTGCCCCTGCCATTAGATTTTGCTCGAAGGCAAAGTAATGAATACGGGGTACAGCTACAAGAGATGGGAAAGTCATTTGTTTTAGTTTGATCCGGCGCTGTGTTTTTAAGGCCAAACCACTAGAGAAACAGACATTTCGAATGCCTCTTTGTGGTCACCCCTCTGGTGTCTTTTTTTACACAAAGCTGATGGAGAGAGTGGCAGTAATGTCCTCTACATTGCGAAAGAACTATACCACGCTAAAAGGTGTTTTAGAAACGTACAGAAAAGACAGTAATATTACCTTTTTTGGCCACAGGCCAAAGATAGGTGATAACGAAGGTTTGAAAGAAAAGCACGGGTGTAAAAAAAGGCAATAAAGACACAATGACATGTATGGCGCTGCATAACTAAATAAGTAGCACAATGCATCCCACCCTCAAAGTACATCGGGGTTCAGCTTACAGAATTATAAATTTATGTTGATCTGCTTAAATCTTTTCTAGAAGAGTACATGTGGCTCCATTTTGCATTGTCCCCGACCCCACGCCACCCCACCCCACCCCACCCCACCCCACCCCACCCCAGCCCCACAATCAACTCCTTTTACCTTGAATAGGACTGCCACCGTTGCTCCCAGACAGCCAGTTCACCTGAATTGTTGACGTGGTTGTCAACACCAGATGCAGCCTGGGAGCATGAGGGGGTGCTAAAAGAAAGCAGGATGTACTCTCTACTATCCTGTAAGGTCTCAACTCCCAGTTATAAAAGTAAACAAAGAGATTACTGAAATTCTACCGAAAGGTAAGAAGACAATCTTTTTATTTATTAATCACATTTTTTCCTCCTAATACATTTGTTCTTGAAAGACATGTTTTCCTTCCTTCTCTCTCTCTCTCCTCTCGCCCCTTTCTTATGAAAATACGATCAGAAAATTTTTTATGCTTAAGTGCGTTTGGTGAAAGTAATCGAGTCCATTAGACACTTCTCATAGTTATTTTAGATACAAAGCAAACCAAACCACAAAGGGAATAACTAAAAATGGATACCGACAGCCCTATAATGAAAACGTGGAATGCACTCACTTCCAGTATGATCTCCAACTGCAAACAGAAAACGGAAACGGTACAAAATAAATAATGCACTGTGTGTGAGAATATTGTTGCTGGCTACGTTATTTATAAGCAGCAAATAAAACCTGGTTTATATTTTGTTTATATTTTTCAAGTTTAAAATGAGGATCAACGAAAGCCCTGTACCTTGCACCCTGAGCATGAACGAGATGTGGCTGTCCCCTATTTCATTGGAGGCTGTGCACGTGTAATTCGCAGCATCAGATCCCACCACGCCATCAATCACCAATGTGCCGTTTTCTTGCACCCGGTATCGATCCTCAGTTTTGATTGGCTGACCCCTGCACAGCAAACAGGTCAATATACCCTTATAGATCTTTCTCAAGATTTTTGTCGATTTGTTACGAAGCTCTGAATTCTTGTAGTTGCATTACAATGCTTTAAAGTGGCATCTTTCGTGAAGAATGTAGACTTAGCTTACATAAGTTCTTTTTCCAAAAAACCAAATGAACAAAAACAAACAAACAAACAAACAAAGAAGAGAAAAAAAATATAAACGTCTGGACAAACAGACTAATAATCGTTTTGAAGAAATACAATTAGCAACTAAACTCTGGTAAGCCATTACTGAAACTGTAAAGAACCCTAATAAGGTCAGGAGGTCAAAGACTGAAGCCGACCTCAGGGTCCACTGGATCACCGGCTTGGGCTGCCCCACGGCGAGACAGGGCAACAGAACGGGCTGGTGCCAGGGGACCGTCAGTACTGCTGGGAAACTTGCAATCCGGGCAGCCACTGGAGGGTTAAAGAGAACGAAACAACTTTTCATGTTAACGCCAGCAGTGACATCACCGAGAACGCGAGAAATAGTCAAACGAAATTGTGCCTGCTCCCGCCCTCGCGCACACATGGGCACATGCATATGCACACGCAAGCACAGCACGTAAAAGCTCTAATTAACTGGAGCCAATCAAATGACGAGCTCTATTTCGGATGCGTAAAAAGCGGAACCAATCAAATGGCGAGCTATATTTAGAATGCGTAAAAAGCGGACCAATCAAATGGCGAGCTTTATTTCGCAGGTCTTTCTGGGGGGCGGGAGGGGGGATGTTTCGGGAGGAGATGGGTTTATGGGAAGGGTAAGGGGAGGGGTGGGTGGGGTTATAGGCAGTAGGATCTTCCAGGAAATTACGTTTAAGTGGTGACCCTAAGCGATTAGAATATTTTTGTAAGGCTGTATTTTGATTGGCTCCAGTGTTTTGTTCTTTTGTTTGTTTGTTTGGTTGGGGTTTTTTTTTTGCTCTTTCCAAGCACTCCCCCCCCCCCCCAAGGACGACCCAATGCCCAAAGCACTCCTTCCGCCACTGACCTAGGCGCTTGGGGGTGGCCGTGGTGACCTGTGACGGCTGCCCCTCCCCCATCACGGTGCTGGCTGTCACACGGAAAGCGTGCTCCACGTTCTCCGTCAGTTCCACCAGCAGCACGTGCAACACGCTGGCGCCCACCACGCGCGACTGCTCTTCGCTCTGCAGCCAATCACAATACTGGTTGAGGTCATGTGATAATGAGGATCGAGGCACGAATGGAAAAGGAGCAAGGGTGATGAAAGAGATGATACATTAGCAGAAGAGAACAAAAGAGTGTGTGGGGGAGGGGGAGGGTGAAGGAATTCCGTCTGCTCTACTCACCCACAATAAAAACTCTTGAAACCAACTAGACACAGATAAACAGACGCATAAAATTCTGCAACCAACATTTAAATCACCATCACACACACACACACAACATACCCCAGGCGAGCTGGCGTTGCGATAGTATATTGTGTAGTGCGTTAAAATGCCATTTGGGCTGACAGGTGGTTGCCAGGCGACCAGAATGCTGCTGATGTTGACAGCTAGAGCCTTGATTGCAGCAGGAAGCTCAGGGACTGAAAAATACATGAAACGTCACACTTGTTCAGCTAGCGGACCGTAAGTTCTGATAAGCGATACTGTTTGCACACGACAATCAGCGGCGGACGAATGGGTGGGGCCGTTACTAAACTGCCTCTGTGTCTAGACCGCTTTTCCGCTGAGAGTTTTGCTTCTATTGTGGTGCTGTCTCTGTTTCCCTCCCGTCTAATTTTAGTCTGTTGCCGCAGCGGATAGCAACGCCAGCAAGTATCTCATTACCTGACCGCTGGATCAAGGTGAATGTTGACATACTGTACCTGACTTTTTCAACTTTTCTGAAAAGCTTGATTCGGTGGTTAGCAAATACCCATCCCCCCAAAAACATAAGTGCATGTTGAGCGCACGGCTGGTAGAGAAACTACAACAGTGACATCACTCACCGTCCTGTTGCGTGGTGACGTAGATTGGATCGCTACGGACTCCTTCCCCTTTGCGAGTGTATGCCAGAACCTGGATACTGTAGTTCGTGTATCGTTCCAGACTGTACAGGATCACCTCCAGCCGTGAGGACGTCACAAAGTTGGCATCACTTTCGTCTATGAGCAAAACAGAGAAACTGCTTTGTTGTTTTGCACGTTAATGGTGGTGCAGCCTTTCTTATGTTGTTGTTGTTTGGGTTTTTTGGTTGTCTTTTTATGTTCCCTCTCTGGTCGCTTTTTTTCAAGTTCAGAAATTTTCTGTGTTTCGTTTTATGATTAGTTCAAGACAGTATCCTTATAATGGTTATACATATTAATGATATTCTTTAAAAGTGAAAACAAGACATTGATAACTGGGACTACCGCAAAATTGTCGTAAATGGTGACCAATACACAAGGTAACGGATGCATTTACATCTTGTGGAATTAATTCATCAGTTAACAGAGCAGCTTTACATAATACGTCGTTGGAAGTCATGGTTGCTCCTTCAACGGGCTGGCTGACTGGCTTGCTTGCCTTAAAGAGATTTGAACTACTCACCTTCATCGAGGCGCACTGGTTTGTAGAGCACCTTGTATCCTTGTAGAATGCCGTGCAGTGTGTACAGGGGAGGTGGCGACCAGGCCACCCGTATGCTGCGGGAACTCAGGGGGGTGGCTTGCACGTTCTTTGGTGGCTGGCTGGGTACTGCTCACAAAAACGCACACACGCGGTGTTCACAGTTCAAACGGGTACTTGATTTAAAGATGTTTGTAACTGTCTTAACAGCATCATTACACTTCTCTCGCCCGTCCACCAAAGTCAACACAAGGAGCATTATTCGTTCGTAATTCTTGGTTTCTAAATCAGAAATGTGTGTGTATGCGTGTGTGTGTGTGTGTTTGTGTGCGTGCGTGCGCGCACGCACACACACAAACTTAAAAAGAGGAGAACCTCCAGAGGAATTAAGGTTCAGTAATTATAGACAAATGACACGTAAAATATACCTTTACATTAAAAATGAACGAAAATGTTTCTTTATTATGATTGTTTTTTGTTGTTGTTGTTGTTGTTGTCACCTCTTATTCGCCGTTAGTGAGGCACTTTGCTTCATCTTGACGAAGGGAGAAAGACAATTTTTTTAAAAATAACAAAAGCAATCCACAAAAGCGACCGTAAGTTATCTCCCCCTACACAATTTTTGAAGAGGTCGCTCACCATCTTCCAGTGTAAAGACGGTGCTGTCCTCTGACGACGGACTGATGCCCTTCGAGTTATAGGCCTTGACGTGGACTGTGTATTCCGTGAACTTCTTCAAATTGTGGATGGTGTGCATCAACACAACGCCGTCTTCCTCCAGTGGCTCCGTTGTCTTGGTGATGTACAGGAACTGAGTGGGGCTCTGGGTCTCCTTGTAGCCAATGTAGTAACCCAGGATGTGCCCGTTTCTTATCCCGATGCCCGGGGCCTGCAACACGACACTAGCTGCGTGGGAACTACATCAGACAAGGGTGGACAAAACTACAGATCTCAAATCTGACTTTTTAAAAACACCAGCAAAGAGAGGATAGGGAATGCTGGAAAACTAGCTGGAATAAATTCAAAGATCTCTTACTAAAAACTTAAGTTAGGTTAAATGAAGAGGAAAACACCCTACCTCTGTCCATCCTAGTACTATTCTCTTTTAAAAGCTTTTTTTTCTCTCTCTCTCTCTCTCTCTCTCATTATACATTTCATTCTGCCTTGGTTGTGCTTACCTGGCTGTAACTTGTGTGTACCAGCGTCTGCGTGTAAGTCTGGGTGCTTGCATGTGCATGTGCATGTGTATGTGTATGTGTATGTGTATGTGTGTGTTGCATTGTGAATGCGTGTGCTGGCGTGTGCGAAAGCCTTAAAATACTTCGTTAGAATTACCACCTCACACATCCTACAATTATTATTATTATTATTATTATTATTAGATGATATTAAGTGGTGAAAGAGAGAGCAATTAGCATACAAAAAAGAAAAACAAAAGGAAAGAAAAAGAAAGAAAAGCGGAAGGAAGGAAGGACGGACGGACGACTACACAGAAAATAAAGGAAAAACAGAGAAAGACTGAAGCACAGAAAGAAAAAATAAAAGAATAATGATCTAACAAACAAATACAGAAACTTCAAAGGGAGTGGTAACTGACTGTCCACCTTCGCTAACAGGTGAGTAAAAGCGTTGTCGGCACCTATCATAGATTAAGTATTAACTACCCATCCAATGGAAAGAGGAAGAAAGTAGAGGACAGAGCCTGAAGCACTGCTTCACATACCTGCCACGTGACCTGCAAAGCCTGCGAGCCAATGGCCTTCACGGTGACGTCGTGCGGAGGACCGGAGGGAGCTGGGAATCGAATGAGAATTGCATAAATACGCAGAAATCTAAAAATAGTTCGCTTCTTTTTTCCTTCTCAGTTTTATTGCCTCGCAAAGGGAATGCTCTGCCAGCCTTTACCCTTTAGAAGTTGATTTTTTTAGCCATTTTTTCGTCGGGTGTGATTGAAAGGTAAGACATTCGTATGAAGAGAAAAAAAACCAGTACTTCTGCGTTACCCCTAACGTGATGTGAAGTGACCGCGAAAACACGTCAACTGTGAAGTGTATGTGAAATATCCCATGCAGCTCTTTCCACCTCCGACCCCCGTTTCACAGATTATACTTTCAAATGGGCTCTAGCTGTATGAACGCAGAACATCAAACGTACAGACGCTTACGCAGAATTTCAGAGCGACCAACACCGAAGAACTGCTGTGAAATATAAGTACATTTTACGCATGTCCTCCTCGTACAGGGGACCAGTTCAACTGAAAAGCAGGCGAATCTCACCCTCTTCCATTGTTGTCGCAGTCACCACGTCGCTAGCAGGGCTGTAGCCGATGGAGTTGTTGGCCATAACTCGAATGTGATAGGTGAAGGCGGGAAGAAGAGAGGCCAGCGTCGCTTCCGGGTCATGAGCCGCTACTGTTACATTGGCCAGCACCCCTTGCCAGACGTCTGGGGAAAGCAAGCCCCTTATTAATTTTTAAGCGTTCATGCATTCGTTAATTTTCCCCTTTTCTCTCTTTCTCTCTCTCTCGTTCAAGTTCTTTTAAAGTTTTGACAAGCGTCAAGAAAAACAAATCTATTCAGCTTGTATCCAGCTTGCAGAACAGTCGGCTACCTCAGGTGGGCATTGGGTCGGAATAAGCACTACTTACTTATTTATACATAGACTTTAGCTGGACAAAAATGGTGTCCAGAAGGAGGAAACAGTGCGGATGGAATACGCGGGCTACAGAAGATGGGAAACAATTGAACAAGCGACCGCAAGAGTCGTAGATAAACACTGTAATTTTTTACACCTATAAATATATAACTATTGAGACTACAGGCAAGAAAACTTTTCCTGTGATGTGAAAATGGACTTGTTGACATAAAATAAAAGAACCTCTTTTTTGACTTACTGGGTAGAGAACTAGAAAGGAAAAAAGCGCTAGATTAAAAGCAAGTAATATCCGGTTTATGAAAAAAAAGAGGAAATAAATTTAAGGACTTGAAAAAGATAAGGCGAAGGCAAAGCGAAAGCGAGCGAGATTAGCAGAGGAGGAAGAGATACAGTTAAAGCTGACCCCACAGCCCGAAAACAAAATGCAGGGATGAAAAGCAATCCATAAACGTGATAACGCATTATGAGATTCGTAACAGTGTAGCGGTGGGTATGTGTGGACGGGCGGTGCAGGTATAAACAGACGGTAAACTGCACTCTTATAACTCATTCACTGTAAGGGCACAGCTGCTCTCTGGTGGCGGTGTAACCCTGGAATGTTCCAGAACATGCTGGGGAAACACAAGGCGCGGTGTTAAGAGTGCACCCGTTATTATTCTTAGCAGCTGACAGCGCGCGCATCAGGTGCTGCGGGACTATTAACAGCAATGGCGATACAAGCTAAGATTACAAGGTTCGGGAAACATTTTTAAGTAAAGAAAAAAACAGTTTTGAAGTATATCAAGGTCTGTTAAAAACGAACGTTTGAAATGGATCCTCCTGGGAACCTCGGCATTGGACACACGCTCGTCTCTAGCATGACACCAGGGTCATAGAGAAGGGCAAAGGGTACGAGGTGAAATGTTTCCTACCTGATTTATTCTTGAACTGAACTGTGTACGTGAGAAGGGGACTGTTGCCATCAAAAGGTTTCTCCCATTTCAACGTCACGGTGCGACTAGTCACGTTAATGACCTGCAGGCTAGTAGGGGCCTCGGGAGGTTCTGGAAAAATTTCAGTAAAAGGATGATTAAATCTGGACTGGAAAATACTATAAAACAGTTCGAACAAAACTCTAAAGTATATAATGGACAATACCACAAAAACCCGGGTAGTTTTGCATAATGATTTCGTATTGTAAAATACAGATTGCACAATACTATGGACACCACTAAAACGTTTTCTTGTGAATAGTATAATAAAATGATGAAATGAACAATTAATTTTTCAGTATTTGAAACAACACGTTATAGCAATTTGTTTTGATGCCGCTGTATGTAGATTAGCGACAGACGCAGTCTACAGGAGACGTAGTGAGTGGAGGAGATTTTATTTACCATGAACAATCAGATTGGAAACAAGAGTCCCGTGACCAAATTTATTTTTAGCGTTGCACGTGTAGAAACCCGTGTCGTTTCTCAAGGCTGGCGACAAGGTGAGTTGTGAGAGGGCGCCACGTGGCGTATTCTGCGTCACAACCTTGGCTCTGGAATCAAGACATTCAAATACCTTTTAAAAGATGCTGGGCCCTGCAATCAAGATACTCAAATAACTTTTAAAAGATGCTGGGCTCTGCAATGAGGGAAATATAAATTTATTTAGCGTTGTCTTGACAATCATGCCTCACACTGGTCCTGCAGCAAGCATAAGATGCTAATATAACCAACAGTCAGAAAAATACAGTGGGGAGTAATCTTTTCTCTACGCGGTGTTTGTTTTGATCCAAGGCTTTGTTTTACTTTCGATTTAAGCAAAACAGCAACTTTTTATTTTCTCCCCCTTTATACAGTTGACTTTATTGGATTGCAATTATTTCTGTCTTAATTTGTTTTGGTATTTTTTCCCTGTCTTTCAATTTATTTTGTAGTTGTTGCTGATGATAATGTTCTCGGGCACGAAAAGTCGCATCATTTTTTTCTCTAGGTTTTTACTTTTGTAGCGGTCGTTTGCTTGCTCAACTGCTATCTTGTTCACACTGATCGCCGTTATATAACCTGACCTGGTGCAGCCACGCGCGCTATCGACTAGTCAGCCGTACGTGAAGCTGCGCCATCTGGCCTTCCAGCTGTTATACCGCTGGCTTCTGCGCATGTCTGTATGGCACATTATATAGGTCATATTTTGAGAATTATTGGGTCATTTTTTCCCAGACGAAACCTTCTGCGCATGTAACATTTGCTTGCGAGGCTTCGGCAGACAAACATACACAATCGATCACGTGGAATAATCGCGGTCTTCTCATCGATTAATCAACTGGAAAATCATAAACATGGCCGATAACAAAAGACCCATCATCAACAATGTCGGCGTCGGTCGTGTTGTTTTCGTTATTAGTGGGGGGGTGGTGGTGGCGGCGGCGGGGGTGGCGGTGACGGCGGGGTGGGGGTGCCATGTCACAGTAGACGATTTGTTTTTGTTGTTGTTGTTGTTGATTGTGTAACGTTCAGATAAAAAGAAAGGTCAGTTAACGTCTCTCCTTCCAACATTCCGTCCTTCTATCTCTGTCTCCCTTTCCCTCCCTCCTTCCTTCCGCTCTCTCACCCCTCCCTCCCTTCCCCCCCCCCCCCCGCGTCCACTGGCTGATGCTGTACCTGGTGTGCGCCGTGCTGACTGGCTGGCCGTTGAAACTCCAGGACACAGACAGCGGCTTGTCCCCAACCGCCTGGCACTCCATGGTGATGTTGTGGGCCCGCAGCACCGTGTAGTTTCTTCTCGGCTCGTTGAAGCGCGCAGGAACTGGAATGTAAGGTTCGCGTTGACATGCAACTTCTCTCGCCCTCTCCCACCTTTCTCACTCGAACACACACTCACGCACGCATGCACACGCAGGTACACACAGAAGCATGGACACGAGCACAGAAGCAGAAACACCCATGCCCCACCCCCCATTGCGCGCATTATGGAAAGTGTATTTATGAAATAATTCTGTGCTTTGAACGCGCCCTTACTGTGCACTCGCAGAAACACCACTTTGCTTATCCCAATGCCGATGCCGTTACTGGCGTGACACAGGTAGTAGCCATGATCCGATTCGCGAGCTTTGATGATTCGAAGAGTCCCATTGGCCAGCTTGACCATGTGATCACTGTTACCCTCCAGCATTACTGGTTGGTAGTTTCCAGAAGTAGCGTCTGCAGAAAAGGCCAAAAACAAACTTTAGAATTACCACCGTCATCTTTATGGTACCAGTAACACCGTAAGAAGACAGCTTGCGACCAACAGCAGTATACGCAGTGGCAGTCATTTTTTTCCAGCCACATACCGATATTTTTAAAACTCACACTGAGAGACAAGTACCACTTCACCCACACCCTTTAGATAAACATTGTTCTTCTAAATTCGTCGGCAGCTCTCAGAGCCTTCTTTGGTATAAAGTTAATAAACATTGATCTTTCATTTATTTCGCGATGTTTTGGTTCATTTTGTTCGTCTTATCTTCAAGCTCTCCATCCCAAGATCTTCCGGTATTACTTATTGTGTCTGGTTTTACTATTATATCACATTGTGATGATCCTACGTCTTTTCAATGCCCTACCCTCTGCCTTTCTCCAGACAATTTCCGGGTCAGGGGTTCCTGCAGTCTGGCAGTCCAGTTGTACCGTCTGGTGCAACACCACAAAGGAATCCTCAGGCTCCACCACCCAGCGCGGCGGAACTGCAAGTAACAAACACTTTGCTGACGTGCTGCAAGCCTTCTTTATCAAGACAGAAACCGACAGTGGCTGCACTGGGTGAACGTTCATTTGGATATTCGCCATTTTGCCGACACATTCTTATTTTTTTCTCTTTGGTAAACGCAACTTTCGCGCGGAGTGTTTGTGATAAATACCATGCACATGCGTCCGCACGCACCCGCGCGCGCGCGCACACACACACGCACAGGAACACATACACACACGCAAGCACGCACGCACGCACGCACGCACCCACACGCACACACACACGCACGCACGCACACATACACACACATACACACGCATGCGCACACACACGCGCACGCGCACACAGACACACACGCGCGCACGCATGCACACACACACACATATATATATATATAAAGAGAGAGGGCAGGGCTAGGAGGAAGGGCAGAAGGAATAAAACCCGCCATGTTTTCTCACCGTCCACGTGCAGAGGGGCGGTGTACGACGCTGAAGCAGCTGCGTTGTTGGCGTGACAGGTGTAGTTCCCATCATGCTTTGGGCTGGCGTCAGCGATGGACAACATGCTGGAGTAGTCTCCGTGTTTCTGCACACGCAGTTTGGCAGCTTTTACTCAGTTCTTTTTCTCTCTAAGTTTATTTTGTGAACTTTGTTTCTCTTTCAGCTCTGTAACTCTCTCGCCCCTCTCTTTTTTTCTCCTCCCTTTCGTCACTCCCAACATCTCTGGCGCTTCAACTGCACAGTGGCACCACGACCTGAACAAAACCCGCCTCGTTCCATCAGCTGACCTTCGACCCCGGGTGACCCACCTGAATCATGACTCCCAGGTCGTGCGGAATGGTTTTGCCATCTTTTTCCCACGAGATCGTGATGGGCAGGTCCCCGCTGCTTATCACACATGTCACCATGATTCTGTCGCCTTGTTTGCGCTGTTGGAAGCTGAATGGGTCTATCACCGGGGGCTCTGTTTGCAAAAGTTATCAAAACTGCCGTCAGTTGCTAACCTCTCGGGTAGTAGTGGTGGTGGCTGGAGGCAAGGGGGAGGTAACTGTCAGCACAACCGACGTTTTTTGCAGTAGGGACTGAGAACTACCTTTGTCAATGTATTCTTGTACATTTTTATTTTATGAAATGAAACAAAAACCAGCTTTGTTCCTTTTATTCAACTGAACCTGTGTCCGCTTCCTTTCCTGACGGCAGCAGACTAAAAATAGTTTTCAACCAATATAGCAATAATTTTTTTTTCGTAATTACATTCAATCAAGTCAGCCAACATATTTATTTACATTCTAAAGATGTATATACCTATAAACGAATCATTTTTTCGTAATTACATTCAACCAGGCCAGAAAACATATTTATTTACATTCTAAAGATGTATATACCTATAAAAGAATCATTTTTTCGTAATTACATTCAACCAGGCCAGAAAACATATTTATTTACATTCTAAAGATGTATATACCTATAAACGAATCATTTTTTCGTAATTACATTCAACCAGGCCAGAAAACATATTTATTTACATTCTAAAGATGTATATACCTATAAACGAATCATTTTTGAGTGGTATAACATGATCTGGTATGGTACACGTATGGTACACGTTAACTAAGCCAGTATTCGGTAAAGTATTCAAAGATGTTTGCCTTGTAAATAGATGTAATCTGTGTTCACTGTTTTAAATATGTCGTACATGTTGACGCAGCGACGTCATAAATGTTTTTCTTTATAGCGTTTCCTCTCCAACCAGCTGTAAGTCACGTGCCGAAACCGAAGGGCTGCAGAAAAGCATTTGTTGTTGTTGTTTTAGTTATTTGTTTTTGTTTGGTTTTAGTCATTTGTTTTTGTTTTGTTTTGTGCTTGTTTGTTGCCGATGCGAGATTCCCTGCAGACGCTTAACTTTCTGCAACTTTTTTGTCAGTCGCTTCTCTAGGAAACCACCAGCAGGTACATTTTTCATACAAGAAGCCAGGTGACAAAAAAATTTGACAAACGGACATAGTCAAGGTGAGTGATACAGGCGAAACTGACACAGCTCGACAAGGTGACGTACCGACGACATTGACGAAAACACTGCGGTTGACCACCTGGCCGTCGAGGTTGCTGGCGGTGCACGTGTACTGACCGGTGTCCTTGTTCTGCACTGTTTCGATGATGAGTGAACCCTTGACGACCCGCTGCAGGTGGTTGACGGGCAACACGCGGCCTCCTGCAGCAAGCAGAACGCTCTGCACACTTACGTCACTCCTTGCACTACTAACTAACCATTTCGTGTTCAGCAAGGCCAGTAAATCTTATGGCTGTTAGAACTCACACAGATCAAAGCCTAACTATGTTTTGATGTAGTAGGAGTAGAAATAATTGTTGTTGTTTGTTGCGTTTGTTTGTTTGTTTGTTTTACTGCCACGTACTGGACTCTTCTAACTGAGCACGTAGTGAGGCTTTACACAGACACATACATGGAGCGAAATACACAAAATCACAGATATGCACAAAAATACACGTGCACACTTACCTCGGGACCAGTTGATAGTGTAGATGGGAAACCCGGAGACATAGCAACGCAGAATCAGCTCTTTACTGGCTGTGGCCGTGACATTTGGCATTGGCTTAATGTATGGCGTACCTAAAATGTCACAGACACTAGTCGTTTAGCATGAATATTCAAAATTAGTAGGATATGAGGCAATGCATAATGTAAAAAAAACAAATCTGTTTGCAAAGCTCTTCTACAGAGTCCAGTGGATATAGATTTAAACTCTATTAAACCGCTCTCCGCGGCTCAAGTATGTATCGGCATACCATTTGCCCGACACGCATGACGTGCTCTGATTTAAACAGCGGGATCCTGTTTTTACGTGACATCTGTGTGAGCGCTTATTTTGCACTTACCATGTGTACGAGAACAGCTGGTCTGATAAACATACACGTGCAATCTTGTTTTTCTTTCTTTCAGTCAGGTTTTGTACGTGCATAGGAAATCCACGAAACAACTGATTTATGATGTCCCCGACAGTGCAGAGTTAGAGTATAACAAATCAAACACCATAAGCTGGGAGGGTGGGAAAAACCCTGGGGTTTTCCATGTAAACGTTTGAACAGTGAGATGCTAAATATTTACTTGCACGAACGACTGACTTCTTGTCTTGCTGACAACAAATTCCCCCTACCATGTATTCAGCAAACATGGGTCTTGCCGACAAGAAATTCAGGCTGCTATATCCCTGGCAAACATGAGTCCTTGTTTTAAAAAAAAGATAAAAAGAAACTTTTTTCTAGGGATAAAAAACTGCCTTTTGTGTGCTGCCAGAAAAGCCCCCAACGGTTTGACCATTGTTTTCTACTAGCCCAAGCCCTTGGAAGCGTTTACTAACAGTAATCATGTAGCAAGATGCCTACATATCTACAAGAATGAGATTGGTTCTACCTGTAAATCATTATTTAAACATTTATGTCAACATTAATAACGAAGGAATGGACACAAGACATTGTAGAAACCTACTATCTGCAAACAGTCAATATTACAATTAATATTAGTACCTATGTATTAGAACAGTGTTCTAAGGGTCTTAACAGTTGAGAATAACAGAAATTGTTGTTTCACTGTAGTTTTAACATAACTGACAGCGTTCAGTATTAAGTAAACAGTGAATAGATAAAGAGAATCGCTAGCAGTAAATACTGAAGATCATAATACGGACCGAATGCACACCCTTGACAAGGCGACTCGCCATAAAGGTTTCTGTAAACAAAAGCATTAACGACGACAGCGATAACAGTAAGGTTATTGGACTATTGGAAGACTATTGGACTATAAGACTATTGGAACAAAACCCTAACCGTAGACGTTCAGGCGCGCCCCATGCTCCGCTCTGCCCACGTTGTTGACGGCGAAACACCCGTACTCTCCCCCATACGGCACATCCACCCGCGAGATGTTGACGTAGCTGATGACATCGCCATCGGCCGTGGTAAAGAAGTTGGTGGCGATGCGCTGGTCGTTGGGGAGCGATGTGCCATCTAGCTGCCACGTGACCGTGGGAGTCGGGTTGCCAGAGAACTTGCAGCGGAGCGTAACCTGCTGGCCTCGCTGCACGAACTGCTCGTGAAAGCCTTCCACGATGGTCGGCTTGGCCGCTGCAGGAAAAGCATTTTACAAACGATTGGTCTCTGAAGGAAAAGAACGCGATGTATGTCTGGCTGCTGTGGAAAGAATACGAGAAATTACGGGTCCCAGTAGGAACAGAAACTACAAGGACTAACAGAGCATTTGACATCGACCCAGCCACAGCGATGTAAAGGAAACAGAGCTGACGGACTGCTTTTGAGACGCGGGGGCCACACCGTGATTTGGGCTGCTGTTTACGTTTTTCCAGATGTTAAATGCATCTATCGGCATAACGGCATGTTAACGGCATAAATCTAATTTTTGTCTACAAGATCCAGCATGTGCCACTACTGAGTGCCGTGTCCCATGTGTCACTACTGAGTGCCGTGTCCCATGTGCCACTACTGAGTGCCGTGTCCCATGTGCCACAACTGAGTGTCATGTCCCATGTGCCACTACTGAGTGTCATGTCCCATGTGTCGCTACTGAGTGTCATGTCCCATGTGCCACTACTGAGTGTCATGTGCCATGTGCCACTACTGAGTGTCATGTCCCATGTGCCACTACTGAGTGCCATGTCCCATGTGCCACAGACTGGCCTGCCCCACCTCCCAGCGACAGCTGCGCTGCGCCCTGCACCGTCTCCTGTTCGTTGCCGATGAAGCACTGGTACATGCCCTGGTCCTGCCGCCGCACGTCTTGCACGACCAGCATGGAATCCCATTGGATGATGATGCGCGATTCGTTGACCAGCCGCTCGCCGTTTTTGTACCAGGACATTCTGCTGACAGGATGGCCGTCCGTGCTGCAGTTGAACACCGCTGCTTTCCCCGCATCCACCGTCTGCTCCACGGGGTCCACGTGCACGGACAGGTAGGCTGCAGACGACAGGAACAAGCGCTGTATTCATCTAGACACTACGGATTTCTCTTTGTTTATCGCTTCCAATTCATTCTACTTCAAACATGATCACCCAGAGTCCTTGTACTGCGGAATAACATCCGTATGTTTTGTATCAGACAATGACGATTTTTAAAAACTGCTATTGAAAAACATTAGCGATATATCTCTTCATCGTTTTATAAGCCCATTTACACACAGAGAATTAAATGAGAAAAAAAGTAGCTCCAGTAGGGATTATGTGTCACTGAACATTTAGATTACTGTGAGATTATGTCATAATTTTTAATATGCATTAATGCGTGCGGAAAAATAATATTAGAATAGAGACTTGAATGGTTTAAAGGAAAAAGCAGCAGGCTGTGAAAACAGATCACTAAAGGGTTATTGCTGGTCGTGTTGCTTTTGTCTGAGGCGCACACATTTATGTAGTTATCAAAAGTTTAAATCTCATATCTAAAGGCCGCACGCAAAGCAGCATCAGCTGTTTCGCTATCAGGTTTGGTTTATTCTTTGGCCCTCTGGAGGCATCAACAAATGTCAGAGTAAACAACCAGATATCAACACGACAGCATATCATGATCTCAGGAATGTGACGACAGATTACATCACAATTAACTGCTTCGCTATCTGAAGCTTGAAGACTACTTACAATACACAATATTGTTAAAGACTATTCACAATACACAACTGTCTTAAGACCTTACAACAAACAACTGTCTCAAGACCTACAATAAACAACTGTCTTAAGACCTTACAACAAACAACTGTCTGAAGACTACTTACAACACACAACTGTCTGAAGACCTTACAACACACAACTGTATGAAGACCTACAACAAACAACTGTCTGAAGACCTTACAACACACAACTGTCTGAAGACCTTACAACAAACAAGTGTCTGAAGACCTTACAACACACAACTGTCTGAAGACCTTACAACAAACAACTGTCTGAAGACATTACACCAAACAACTGTCTGAAGACTACTTACAATACACAACTGTCTTAAGACCTTACAACAAACAGCTGTCTGAAGAATACTTACAACACACAACTGTCTTAAGACCTTACAATAAACAACTGTCTGAAGACTACTTACAACAAACAAGTGTCTGAAGACCTTACAACAAACAACTGTCTGAAGACTACTTACAACACACAGCTGTCTTAAGACTACTTACAACAAACAAGTGTCTGAAGACTACTTACAACAAACAAGTGTCTGAAGACTACTTACAACAAACAAGTGTCTGAAGACTACTTACAACAAACAACTGTCTGAAGACCTTACAACAAACAACTGTCTGAAGACTACTTACAACAAACAAGTGTCTGAAGACCTTACAACAAACAACTG
>SMGT01004684.1:64387-90659 GCA_004794575.1 Lanistes nyassanus
TCTGAAGACCTTACAACACACAACTGTCTGAAGACCTTACAACAAACAACTGTCTGAAGACATTACACCAAACAACTGTCTGAAGACTACTTACAATACACAACTGTCTGAAGAATACTTACAACACACAACTGTCTTAAGACCTTACAATAAACAACTGTCTGAAGACTACTTACAACAAACAAGTGTCTGAAGACCTTACAACAAACAACTGTCTGAAGACTACTTACAACACACAGCTGTCTTAAGACTACTTACAACAAACAACTGTCTGAAGACTACTTACAACAAACAAGTGTCTGAAGACTACTTACAACAAACAAGTGTCTGAAGACTACTTACAACAAACAAGTGTCTGGAGACTACTTACAACAAACAACTGTCTGAAGACCTTACAACAAACAACTGTCTGAAGACCTTACAACAAACAACTGTCTGAAGACTACTTACAACAAACAAGTGTCTGAAGACCTTACAACAAACAACTGTCTGAAGACTACTTACAACACACAACGGTCTTAAGACCTTACAACAAACAACTGTCTGAAGACTACTTACAACAAACAAGTGTCTGAAGACCTTACAACAAACAAGTGTCTGAAGACTACTTACAACAAACAAGTTTCTGAAGACCTTACAACAAACAACTGTCTAAAGACTACTTACAACAAACAAGTGTCTGAAGACCTTACAACAAACAAGTGTCTGAAGACTACTTACAACAAACAAGTGTCTGAAGACCTTACAACAAACAAGTGTCTGAAGACTACTTACAACAAACAAGTCTCTGAAGACCTTACAACAAACAAGTCTCTGAAGACCTTACAACAAACAAGTGTCTGAAGACTACTTACAACAAACAAGTGTCTGAAGACTACTTACAACAAACAAGTGTCTGAAGACTACTTACAACAAACAACTGTCTGAAGACCTTACAACAAACAACTGTCTGAAGACTACTTACAATATACAATTAAGACGGTGGTCGCCGTGTCCGTGCCATGAGCGTTGGTAGCGGTGCACAGGTAACTTCCGGTGTCATTGACGGTGCTGTTAATTATGACCAGGTTTCCGCCCAGCTGTCGGTAGTGGTAGTTGTCGATGGGAACAGGGATGCCGCCTCTGGTCCAGATGTAGGTGGGGACTGGATACGCTTGGCTGCTCACGCATGGCAGCTCCAGAGACTCCCCCTCGCTCACTTTCAGCGTGGGGATTGTCTCCCTGATTGAGGGGCGTTCTCCTCCAGCCGGAGGGTCTGATAACAATGAGAACACGTGACCTGACAGTGTGACACGGTGACAGCCTAGACGTGGGTCAGCTGACAAAAACTTTCTTGACCTTCTTTTCTTCTACATTTCTGCTTTTTATGAGATCTCGATCAACGCAGACGCTGAGATTTCAAAAGACATTTTATTTGTGATATTCTTTCAGCGAATCTTAGATTTTAGAGACGCAATCGAAAGTCTTTTTGTTGACTTAGCTGTGGGTTACGGACTACGAACTGTGCACTACCGACAACGCACTGTGTGCCACTGAGTGCGAACTGTGCGCTAACGACCATGAATTGTGCGAAACTGACGACAAACTTTACGTTATTGACCATGAACGGTGCGTTACTGACCATGAGCTATGCGCTACTGACCATGGGCTGTACGTTACTGACCATGAGCTATGCGCTACTGACCATGGACTGTACGTTACTGACCATGAACTGTGTGTTACTGACCATGGACTGTACGTTACCGACCATGAACTGTACGTTATTGACCATGAACTGTGTGTTACTGACCATGAACTCTGAGGTAGGCAAAGCCACTGCTCTTCTCGTCTCCTGTCAGCACGTTGCGCGTAGTACACGTGTACATGCTCATCTGGTCCTCGTTGCGCACGTCCCGGATGTGAAGGACGCCATCAGGGAGGATGCTCACCCGGGACCCTGCACACACGCACCCCCACACAACCACACAACCAGACACACACACACACACAGTGGTCAGCAAACGTAACCCGAGTACAGACATATCCAGGGAACCGCACAACAAAATCCTGTAACGGGTAGCATTCAACATACGAAATTGCAGTGCTGCAACTATCGCCCATAAAAAAAGAAAATTTGAACAATAGAACTCAACATACGAGAATGCTATAACATGGGCATTGTTCAGTACCACGAGTACAGTGCAACGTATGAAAAGAACGTATTTTCGGGTGCAACTGAACATGCAACACGATCGCATCATGGATAGTATAACCCACACAACCAGATGGTATCTCGGAGTATCATTCAACAAGCCATACGTATACAATTTGCCAAGTACTCAACTGGTCATCCCGGTAAGGTCATGGACAGTGTACAATACTCAGTGGAGAAGGGCTGAGACGCGCCTGACAGGTACAGGAAACAACAGAGTGATTTTCAAAGACACCAAAGGGATTTTCCCCAGGTGCGCAAGACAGGAAACGTCTTTGTTCTGCCTTACGCATTAAAGACAAATTTTTTTCTGCCTTAAAATTTCAGCATTTCCTGAATATTTAGCAAAGACCTTCATCCCAGCCCTGAGTTTCCGCCTCCGATAAGTTCGCGTGATCCTGTGCGTTAAGTTACATCGTCTTCTCCAAACTACCCTCCCCAAAAAGGCGTCATTTTCTCCGATACTCCCCATGGGCGAGACACACCAAAAGGACATCTAGGCTGCTGCAGATGAATTGTTTACAGAATGTCCTCACTTGGGTCAGTCTCTTCACCGTCATTATG
This sequence comes from Lanistes nyassanus, assembly GCA_004794575.1. Classification (NCBI taxonomy): domain Eukaryota; kingdom Metazoa; phylum Mollusca; class Gastropoda; order Architaenioglossa; family Ampullariidae; genus Lanistes; species Lanistes nyassanus. Next base: position 67,143 of record SMGT01004684.1, read on the forward strand.
TTATCGAGCCAATGCGGGGCAACTGTTAGATCAAACTTCTGTTAAAAGATCCCCGTCATTATCCGCAATGGCTGAAAAATGCTGTAGTTCAGTAAGGATCGAGTTACTAGTCCCCCGCTGTTACTGAGACACACGATAAAGAATTCCTATTAATATCAGCCCCTATGGGTAATTGTTATGGTGTCCAGTGTTCGCAACAGAAGCCCACCAAGCTACATCTTATAAGTGGTGCCCCGTGACCTCACGGCCCACCTGGGTCATTCTCATATTGGTTGGTTGGTTATTTTAGAGACAGGTCTTCCACCTCGCGGTGATTTCGCACTGTGGAGGATGGGGTCCTATTACTAAGCTATGGACTGAAAGAATTACGATATCTGCAGCAAGATGCCCAGTGGGGACAGGCAGTTTAATGTTTGGAGGAATTAATAAAGAACAAATGAGGACAAAGCGCTATAAATCATCAAATGACAACCCCCAACAAAGTACTGGCAGCGCTAGGCACAACCGTATGCTGATGTAGGTGACCAAGGGAGCCAACCGTACCCAAACACGTAGCAAAGAGAGGGTCGAAAGTATAATGTTCAAATGGAGTGTTCACAAGGTTGAACTCCAGGAAATGATGCCACACCTGGATTCCGACCAGCAACCTTCCAAACGCGAGTCCCCAGCTCTATCAACTGAGTTGTCCAGGCCCCTGTAAATTCTCATATATGTCCTCCAGTGCTATTTATAAACCCCCACCTGGATAAATTTTCTTGGTGCTCTGTGTCCAGCCAGTCACCTGCACATGCGCCGTGACGTAGGTGGGGAAGATGAGGCAGCGCATGACGGCGGTATTACCACGTATGACCCACTTGTCGTTGAGCTGCACATCGTAGTTTCTGTATTGGTCCACCAGCACTGCAACAAACACAACACGCGTTTTACACCAACACTGCAACAAACACAACACGCGTTTTACACCAACACTGCAGACCAATACATGTACGTTGTCTTAATACCAGCACTGCAACAAATACAACACGCATCTCGACACCAACACGGCAACAAATACAACACGCGTCTTGACACCAACACTGCAAAAAATACAACACGCGTCTTGACACCAGCACTGCAACAAATACAACACGCGTTTTACACCAACACTGCAGACCAATACATGTACGTTGTCTTAATACCAGCACTGCAACAAATACAACACGCGTCTCGACACCAACACGGCAACAAATACAACACGCGTCTTGACACCAACACTGCAAAAAATACAACACGCGTCTTGACACCAACACTGCAAAAAATACAACACGCGTCTTGACACCAGCACTGCAACAAATACAACACGCGTCTCGACACCAACACGGCAACAAATACAACACGCGTCTTGACACCAACACTGCAAAAAATACAACACGCGTCTTGACACCAGCACTGCAACAAATACAACACGCGACTTGACACCAGCACTGCAGACCAATACATCTACGTTGTCTTAGTACCAGCACTGCAAGACAACACGTTAACAACAACGATGAAACGTATTGTGTCTACGTTGTCTTAGCAGATAGTAGTATTCATCTCCGCCCTTCTTATACAAGTTCGTTCGTTCGTTATAAGTGATTATCAGTTTGAGACGTCTACTGGCGATACATTTCAACCTTCTATCATCGAGAAGCGGTGGTGTACAGTGAGATTATCACTCATTCACTGTAATGCAGGGAGACGGGGGACACTGACACAGCGGAGGGGGACGAAATATCCCTGTACCGTAGTTGGTGCAAGACTGATCCTATCTGTCTTTAAATGTAATGAGACGATTATCTGACATCGAAAAATCGCAAATGTCGATAAGAGGAGTATAATCGCAGAAATAGTAACGCCACAAAACAAGATCACTTTAGTGTTATACCTTTAACAATTACCAACATCTTATTCTTGATTTGTAATAATAAAAACGAACAGCTACTGAAATGGCGAAGAAAACGGACAAGCGCGGGAGGAATAGTCGGAACATAGTCGTGTGACTGGAGCTAAGAATCGCACGAGATTACAGCTGGCTGTCTTCAGAACGCTGCGCCAGCCTGCGCAACCTTTGCCAGCGCGTGGGAAGGTCAGGGTCACGGCTGAAACCACGTTGACCCATGGCGCAGCAACACCTCTCACGTTGAGCTATCTCGGGATGAACTTCCCAGCATCCCTTTCGACCTCCCCTCCTAGCTTCTTCTCTCCCCTTGGATAGGGCTGTGTCTTCAAGCCGCCGGTTTTTAGCAGAAGTGATCGATACGTGAAATTTTAACGAGGAATGGCGTAATTGGGACTGCGCGTGCTTGTGCATTGGAACAGAAGCCTGCGCTCTATTTCTGGACATCCTTCGCGCGTGCAGGAGGGAAAAAAAGAGGAAGAGAAGAGCGAAGCGAACGACAAACTATGAATATGGAATCTGAGATATTGATATGGGAGGGGTTGATAAGGGATGCTGATATAAAAGAGATGGGATGGAAAACAGAGTTAGAAAGCGCGGGGAGAAATAAGAAACAGCCTGTTCGTGTTGATTTCCACTTTTTATGGCTCGGCGGAGACAGACAGGAAAAACCAACAGCAGGAACAGCAACGACGATAACAGCATCAATAACAGCAGCAGCAGCAACAACAAATCTGCAACGACATGCTGGGGATGGCAGGATGAAACCTAGTACAAGGGACAGTATAGGGATAGTTCAGGGATCAAGAGAAAGCCTGTCAGGAGCAGCGACATGACACGAGATGCTGTCCACAGACTCTGAAGCCCGACTGCTGTCCCCTGCTGGCAAAGACCGCGCACTCGATAACTGGTGAGTCATGCACGAACAGCCACGACAGTCGGCGAGAAAAGCTGTGATAAGCTGCAAAAAGCAGACGGAACTCTCCGACTACTCACCCTCTAATGGCCTTATTCTCTCTCTTTTTTTTTATAGACATTATGACAGCCGGTGGCTCAGTGTAACGCACTATGCAATCCAATGAATAGCGGAACTATTTTCTTTTTCATTTTTACCGTGTGTGGAGGAGGTGGGGGGATCTCACCTGGTCATTCATTAATTCTGTTTGGTCCCTTTTCTGGGATCTCTTCGTGGAGGTACATGTGCGCTGTTTATGGCTGGGCACGTGCGTAGTGCTTGCGCGCCAGTGTGAATGTATGGCCCCACTCCCGGGGCGCGACCTCTTGGCCTGAACTTGAACCGCATTTAGGAGTGATGCTATCTGCCAACCGTACGTTCCTACGTTGGCAGTAACGAATGCCAACTGATGAACTTGAGTGTTCTTGAGTGTCAGGAGAGTGTCACAGGCAGAGTAGACCTAGTCTGTAAGTAGCGCTTACAAAAACGCGTTCAGCAGAACCACAGAAAGCAAAAGACCAGCAGTCAAAAATACAACGTGCCTGTGTTCACGTGTTCAGACATGGCTTTCGCAAAATGGCGTATAGTCTATAATTATCTGGGTCAAATGAGCACGCGGAAGTCGGCAACAGCATACAGGACTTGCGACCATCACTAACAGAATACAGAACTTGCGGGCATCACCAACAGAATACAGAACCTACTGGCATAACCAACAGATTATAGGACTTGGGGGCATCGTTGCCTAATTTCTACAGAAATCGCCCAAATCCTTATAAATATTATCGCCTGCTTTCAACAAGAAGCAAACGACTACCGACAAAGCTATCATGTTTTATTAAAATTCCACTTAAAAGACTTTCGTGGAAATGGATAACCGGTGCTGTATGTTGGTTGTTTGTTTCTATTCACTTTATTACAAACTCTTGTGAGCCTCTTAAGATAAGTTGTTAATTTGTTTTCTTATCCTAGTGAATTTCTGCTCACTTTTTTGTTGCTTCATTGTACTGTCATGTCTTGTTTTCATACCCCATTGAGGTTGAAGGAAGAACAAATGAATTGGATTGAACTAACAGAATACAGGAGTTGCAGGCATCACCAACAGAATACAGGACCTGCGTCCATCACCAATAGAGTACCTGGGGACAAAGAACAATGTTGCGAAGCCGTTTTTCAAGAGCACCGGCTAAAGAGAACATTGTTGAGGGCTTGACTGTACTGAAACTTTATGGACTGATATTGATCGAGTCACGCACACACACGACAACGCACAGCGACTTTTGTATCTCAACCAGACATCGCAAACTACAAGCATTATTGTTTTATCTCGCGCTAAGCTCTAACAGAAAAAAAGTACCGACTTTTCGAAGTGCTTTAAGTTCATGCTTCCTAGAATGCTGCAAAGTCTCAGCTCTGTTTCCGATCCTCCTTCCAACACTTTGTTCCTATGCCAAACATTCGAAGGACCCAGTGCTTTTTCTGACCCCCAGAACGCTTGAACAAGTGTATATGTGGCTTTGTCAATTTTACAATGTGGTGTTGCCAGCTTACAACTTGGTGTCAAAGAAGAATAGAGAGATGTTAGAGTGAGTGAGAAAGGATACTTGAGGATGTGATATGGCAGCCATAACAGCAATATTATCGTCCTAAAAAATCAGCAGCCATCCTTAAAACATACACAGTGTAAACGCTGCAGACCACAGAGAGTAGATATGACTAAAAATAACAACAAATAATAACGTAGCAAATGTAAAGCGACCATCTAATGTGGGAACAGCTTGACTACAACATATCGAACATACATTTTGACGTAACATAGACTCCAGTAAATAGTTCATACATGTTCGTTCTTGTTGGCCCCATTTCATGTTTGACGTAACACATAGACTCCAATTTCTCTATTTCTGGACATTTTTCGCGCGCGCAAGAGGGAAACAATAGTCGTCAATAAAACATCAACAACAGAGTGATTACGTCAGGAAGGAAGATGTCGACTTTTGTTGACAGCATCAACACTAAAGACCAGACAGTTGCATGACCGGTCATTGTTCTTCTCCATTCATAAAATTGTCTAGTAACTGCACACGGCAAATGGGCCTTACGAACAGTTTTATGCACAGAGAATGAGATGCAAAGATCGTGCAGCCTAATCCACTGCCTATCTGTCAAAGCTGTTTGCTATAAAGATTCGGCATTTAACAGTCCCCAAGCACGAGGAGAATTTAGTTCTCAATGTTAGCTCAAAGGCGGGCTTGGTTTCTCGTCGAACCCTTGCAGACCACCAAATGACTTAAACCACAGCTAAGACTTTTTGTCTGCGACTAAAGTCATGGTTCTCTAAGGTTTTTCTGTCCGCTACTAAGATTCACAACATGCACGCACCAGTCGACAGGGCAGCCACGCAACACAGATTTCTTGGACAGCAACAACAACAAATACAGCAGGAATCCCACGACAGGCAGACTGACTGACGAACAAATGACAGGCAGACAGCTAAACTGATAGGGTGTTTTCGCGTCGTTGTTCTTTTACTCGGAGAACTCTGGTGCAATTTTCTCACCGACTGCAGCAGGTGAGAACCTCTGCGAACCTGACAAGGTGCAAAACCCTCGGTTTTATGCGCCAGCAATCCGACTACGCTGTTCTTGACTTGCGCTATAGGATCCAGAGCGTGGAGAAAAACGTCCGGGTGCCACTGTCCGCTTCTGCCAGTAAGTCGCTTCTCTTCGTTATTTTTCCCGCAGCTCTCTGCACCCTTCGATCTTCGCTCGTTATAGCTGGTGGGGCGCAGGATGGGGGTGGAGAGAGAGAGAGAGAGACGTCACGCACTTCTGCCGTCACTCCAGGAAATGCCCCAAGCTGGCGCATCATATACTCTTAATCATAGCGTTACTGTCACCGGTGAGAGGCAGAGACTGACTGGGGGAGGGTGGAGGGTCGGTCAATGAGGTCGGCTGAGGACCGAATGTGGTGCGAGTCACACCAAGACGGGGGGGGGGGGTCTGGTCCCCTGGTTAGTTTGTAGGCCAACGTAATTCTAGCTGCACGCGTTCCGCACTTGTACAAGTGGGCGGAGGCATCGTGACGTCACGCTGCGATTCCTGCATGCGCCAGCATGGCATCTGCTGCTCCATGCGCGTGCCAGCCTGCTGTGGCCATACTTCATAGCCAATCTTATTATGGGAGCAAGGCAAGTTAATGAAGCGCTGTTACTGGGACTTTGCCCTACGCTGTACTACGCATTTCAAAACCGCCGACAAATTCAGCATTACAGGTCTCATATTTATGCTTAATTATTCACAATTGTGATGCTTGAAATCAAGTATTGATAGGTCCAACCAGGAGGAAGGGAGGGAAGTGGGAAGTCGGAGGGGGTTACCTAGACTATTTAAACTCGCATTTTTAATACGGAAACATCGCCGTCTTGGCTTCATTGTCCATCTGATTTGAGTCTGGGTACACCGAGCCTGCTGCACGTGCAACTGCCAGTCAGGCTGGTGCTTCACCCCTTCGTCTATAGGGATCAGGCCGTGTTGACACCGTGGGACAGCCAGCCCACTGCCCGTGGAAAACATTGAGAAAATGAACAAGCGAATTTAGACCAGTCTCAAACGGAAATTCTGAACATGCCAAACATGGCGAAAGGAAAGGAAACGAAATTATATTCTAGTGAGGCCAAGGCCCCTTCGTTTCGTTTCGTTTCGTTTCAACATGTCAAGCATGGCGGTGAACCAGTAACTCAATCATGCATATAGGCATTAAACAAATGAGTAAACGAGAAGGGGCTGTAGCCCGCCATTTTGTCCCTCCAGCCGTTTGGCGCCCATATGGCAAAATGGTGGTAGGGTGACAAAACGGCTGGGAGCGACAAAATAATGTTTACATATAGCAGCCCTCTTCATAAGAGTAACCATATAGTATTTCAGACACATCTCTTGCTGCTTACTAATTTATGTGTGTGAGAGAGAGAGAGAGAGTGTGTGTGTGAGTGAGCGTGAGTGAGTGTGTGTAAGCCGGTGTGAGAGTGTGAATGAGTGTGTGAGTGTATGTGTGTGAAAGTGAGTGAGTGAGTGAGTGAGTGAGTGAGTGAGTGAGTGAGTGAGTGAGTGAGTGAGTGAGTGAGTGAGTGAGTGAGTGAGTGAGTGAGTGAGTGTTTTCTTATCCTAGAATTGTCGTCCTCCTCAAGTGAGACTGAGCAGGTGAGACGACACATTAAGAGTAGAAAGACGACATTCAGATTATCTGTATCTATGAAAGAAAGAAAGAAAGAAAGAAAGAAAGAAAGAAAGAAAGAAAGAAAGAAAGAAAAAGAAAGAAAGAAAGAAAGAAAGAAAGAAAGAAAGAAAGAAAGAAACCAGAACTTAGCCATTGCCCGACAAGTATGGCACGGCCTGCCTGTCCGGTATCTAGGGCAATACAATTGTCTGCACACCTTTTAAATTCTCGCTCTGGCCACATGTTTGGCTTTACCATTTTTGCGAACTGGCTGTATTGAATAACAACAGCTGTAAGGACCTTATAATTACAGCACACAATTGTGTTTGAACGTATGTCAATAGCCAGAATACATAACAAACCCTCAATCTGCGACCACAAAAAAGCGAGGGTGCGAGAAAGCTGAGCCTGTGTGCTTGCATGTGTGGTGGACTGTTCACAAATGCGCGCATGCGTTTGAATTATGTGCATTCATGCAATAAACACGACTGACATTCAAAACTTTCAGCTTCCTTATTCCGCAATAGGAAAGTTGTAATTTTTCAGTTTTACGCCAAACGTCAATAGCCGCCTCGTGGTTGATGCATTACCAAATTTCGATAACGCACAAGCACAGCACGAAACTAGACCTTTAACGTACCCCTTCTCATCTATCCACACCTTGTTAAAAATAACTCAACGAGCAAAGGTCAAACATCCTTCCAGCCAGTGTTGTGACGTAATGTAGAATGATGTCATCTCTCTAAACGTACGAGTGAAGCCGAGTTCCTTGGATTCTTGTAATCGATGAAGACTTTTCGCGTCTTCCGTATAAATATCTCCTGCCTGGACCAGAACGCGTTTCTTTTTTATAAAAAGGATCGATTTTTTAAAATTCCTAATACGATTGGATGACGCAGAGAAGAAGGGGGCAGAGCTACACGCCAAAGGGGTTGGTATCTGTCGACTGTTTAACCCCGACAGAAGCTTGAGAGATGGGAATGGTTTGGCTTGGGCTGAGGAAACTACAGGCGACAGCGATGGAAAAGCCTGCGCTGGGATTTCAGCCACGATGGCCGCCCGTGTTTTGGTCGAGATAAAACCTAGGCTTGGACGCAGTCACGTGGTTATAGTGGAAGAGAGGCTGACAATTGTTCAACTGAAATTAAAGACGATCAACAGACCTGTAATCTTGAAAGCGATCAGAAGAATTGCATGTGTCTAAAAGGTGAAACACCCTGCACCTGCCAATAGCTTAAACATGACACGCGTGTGTGCTCTTTGAAGTAGACGGGGTGCATACCTGAACATAGATAACTACTTGGATACTTGGATCTTTACATACATACTCTCAGCTGAGTGAGTGAGTGAGTGAGTGGGTGGGTGGGTCAACATACGGGCAAGACTAAAAAAAAAAAACGGCCGCACATATAAACTTGACAGACATTCAGCAAGAACAGTAGGCATGCAGACAGGCAGGCAGTAAAGAGAACAGCGTGCACAGCACTCCCCACCCCACCCCCCGCCACAGTCACGCCCTCCAGCTGCACCCTCCTGGACACGTGAGCCCCAAGAAATCGATACTACGCACGAGTGATTGATCAAATTACCCGGGGCCTTGGGCTACTCCGCCAGGCCTGTCTTACCGACCCCCCACCCCCATCTGCGCAAAATTAATCGTTGGTGATACCGGATAGTCTCCACAGACACAAACACGAAAAGGGGTGTGACGTCACCCCGCAAAACTTCGAGGCCAGAAACGTCACACCACTTCCGACATCATCTGTTTTGCCTGACCTCACAGGCATCTCCCCCATGCTGTTAGGTGTTAAAAGCTTAGCTTAAAACGTTTGGTGCAACTCAAGTCTCCGTCAGACCGTTAACTGCATCAAGCCAAGCTGTAGAGAAACCCCCACCAAAAGGGTCACGTGTGTGTAACGTCGACAGACTGCAGCCCGTAGTTAAAGATCGAGGTATACAGACTGTAGCATTTAATCTGTGAGCTCTACAAACTACAGCCTATGGCAGATCGCACGCTTCTGAAAGACAAGGACTGGCTGCTCGCGATTAAGACGACAAGGTATTTAAGACTCGCTTGATACACGCTTTATCAGGAAAGTGCAAATTAGGATGACAAAGAAATTAGAAGCGTTGAAAGACAGGAAATCCAACAAATAGAACAAAATAAAGACAAAACTGTCGCGGAAGGAAATGGGCATATCGAACATCAGAAACACATTTGCGAAGCTAGAAAGGTACTAGTTATGAAGGGAAACAAAAAAAGAATTAAGGTCGACAATAGAATGGAACAGCCTGAGCCGAGAGCAGTTACAGGTATGACGTTCAGAGACAGCAACTCGCATGAAAACCGGCGCCAGAAACAACAGGTCAAATTACATCCGTAACATTTTTCATCTGATGGGAAGTTACGATGTCGAGAATGGCAGCCCAGTAAAGTGCTGTTTACATTAAAGCGTTATTTCCACGCTTTTCTGCTTGCGTTCAAATCGCAGTGTTATTTTCGCATCTCTCTAAGTGTGTTTACAACAGCACCAGTGTTATGTCCACACTTTTCTGCTCACGTTCGGTGGGCATAATGTATTTTTCCCCTCTCTTCCGTCTCTCCGCGTGTGTTTGCATCACAGTACTAATGTTGTCATCATGGTTTTAATATCACAATAATTTTCCATGTGTTTCAATGAGTGTTTACATCACAACGTTGGTGTTATTTCCACGCTTCTCTGTGTTCCCATCACAATGTTATGTCTGCGCCTGTGTTTGTGTGTGTGTGTGTTTATATCAAATGTTATTTCCATCCCATCTCTCGCTCTGTGTGTGTGTTCCCTTCACAGTGTTATGTCTGCGCCTGTGTGTGTGTTTATATCAAATGTTATTTTCATCCCATCGTGTGTGTGTGTGTGTTCCCATCACAATGTTATGTCTGCGCCTGTGTGTGTGTTCCCATCACAATGTTATTTCCATCCCATCTGTGTGTGTGTGTGTGGGCGTGTTCCCATCACAATGTTATGTCTGTGCCTGTGTGTGTGTTTATATCAAATGTTATTTCCATCCCATCTCTCGCTCTCTCTCTCTCACTCTCTCTCTGTTCCCATCACAATGTTATGTCGGCGCCTGTGTGTGTGTGTGTGTTTATATCAAATGTTATTTCCATCCCATCTCTCTCTCTCTCTCTCTCTCTGTGTGCTTATATCATAGTGGCAGATCCTCTGGCAGATTTCACCTTTCCGTGAGTTTATTTCCGTCGGCAATCTCACGCAGGATTCCTGTTACTCAGGTCAAGAGAAAAACCGCTCCACTGTACTTTATCGGCAGCAGCAAAGCGTCTGTGTGTGTGTGCGTGCTTATATCATAGTGCTCGTGCTGTTGTGCAACGAGACACACGGAGGCCAAGCGTTAACATAAACCTGCCACATTCCTATAACAACTGCTGGTGTTTACAGTACTGCTGTTGTTATTTTACAACACTGTTGCTGTTACTGATTATACAGCTGTCTATCCAGCTGTAAAAACTCCTCCAATGGGAGCTGTCATAATACACAATTGCTCCTTAGGCAACACGTGGTGACATGGTTCACGGCATAACATTCCTGTTTGCACCAGAAAAGCCTGGTGGGGTTCTGTATGCAGCTGTACGGTACTGTTGTAGCTTCTTACACGTCTGTCCTGGTTGTAAGGCGTGGTTGTCCCCGATACAGCGGGCTGGCAAACGTCCTTTCGCTGCATATGGTATATGTTTATGGGACCAGCCCTCTACGCTTGTCTCCAAATACTGCAGTTTCCTCACCGTTCATTGGCAATGGCCCAGAAACATTCCGCGATGTTAACAACACACGCACAGCTTCTTACACAAATGCATACCCATATAAACACAACACAATACACACAGATACATACAGGCACGCATACGCACAGAAGTGCGAAACACTCCCAGAAACCACTTAACACAAAAGTGCACTGCACCGCCTGCTGCTTGAAGAAAATCTAGCAACCATATTTTTATGTTTCGCTGTTATCAGGTATTGATCAATGCCAGCTGAGCCCCAGATATAATCTCAAGATGGAGGTTTGATGACATTTATTGTTTTTTTTTCACCCTCTCCTAGCTTATCGCCCTTAACCTCTGATTGTCAACAGATTGTGGCGCTCCAGTATAAACTTAATGATTCTCCTCTATTGATGGCGGGGTACAAATAAAAGCGCATCCGGAAATTTAACGGATGGGCACATAGTTTGATTGCTCTGTTTTCCGCATTACCGATTCGCAGGAAATACGGCCGGAACAAGTCTATCAAAAAACGAAAGCGACCTTATTTTATTCATAGCAAATTTAATGGAGATAACTTCAGCTTGGAAAATCAGATAAATGAACTGGTAACTCTCTGCATTGCGGATCCAAAGGAAGCGACATCCAAACAGTTGGAGGCAATGAGAGTGAGATAACTCCATTATTGCTACAGCAGGCATGAAACCCTAACGTGAAACCAAACTTAAATCTGAGACCGTTTACTGGTTTTCTGCTTAAAATTGCAGTTAGATGAAAACAGGTTTTTTTGTTGTTGTTTTTGTGATGTCATCCTTCTCGTTGCTGATTCACAGCATCGCGATCCTGATAAAAATAAAACATTTTCACGTAGGCAGACAATCCAAAGCTTCATAACAAAAATATTTCTGTCCTCATTGTGTAGTGCTAGGATAAGCTGCCGAATATCCTGTCTCGGCGAAACAGAAACTGTCCATTGCCAACTCATAATTAATAAAGAACACTCCCAATTTTGCCCCTTTCAGTTTAGGAAGGCGATTTTATATCATCTGCTAAAGGGCTGGGCTGGCTTGCATGGGCGTTTGTAGCTACTCTTCCGGTCATGAGAGCGATCGTAAGGACCGTTCCCCTTGTGTATTTTATGTGCACCTTTACGAATGAACGATTGAAGAACGTCCATGCAAGACAGCCCTGGAGTACATGAGCGTTGGTACGTGCTGTTCTGGTCAAAAGGGCAGAAGTGAGACCCATTCACCCTCTGTATTATTTTGCGTGGATCCTTGTACGAGATCGAGAGACAACTGTATATGAAACCCAGTCTTAAGGCTTAGAGAACAGCTGTTGTAATCCCGGCGGTTTCAGAAAATGATGAAAAGCCATATTTCTCAACCCTGCTGTCAGTGTTGGAAGGAGGAGTGGGGGGTACCTTCAAGGGATAGGGGAGTCGTAACCGAGAATGTATTGTGCCATGAGCAGTGCACAACATCCAGCTACGGACCTAGGCCAGGTGTAGATGCTACCTGTGCAGCACCCATAGTTGGTGATTTTAGCACACTCGTCAACAGGTCGCAAAGACTAGCATTAACAGGGTACTGTAGCCAGCGAAATGCCAGCGTTGCCAAGAAAAAAGGATGACGTCACTACTAAATCAAGCCTGTCTGGTACAGTCATCCACTCATAGCAGCCACTGTCGTCACTACGATACGCAAAGGTTACAAAAATACAAAGATGCCCAGGGCACCACAGCTGTTCATCAAAATGGATAACCTTCATTTCTGCGATAGTCTGTAAGAAAGATTATTAGCAGTGTGTAATACATAATTTGTAGAAACTGTCACTAAAGATCGGTTATTACAGAATGTCTGAGACTTTTGTCACCACGCCCAGGTAGGTGCGTGGCTGACTGATGCAGTGGTGCCAGTAAGCACTACAAATCATCAAGTCGTTTACAGTTCTAGAACTGCGCATACGTTCTCCCTCTCTGGCGCTGCGCACGTGCGTGTTTGCTGACATTTTTGTATAGGTTTTTGCGTTTTGCTGTCAGCGACATCAGAGGCGCGTCAAGTTTCACGGGTAGAAACCTTTATTGTAGCTGCCTGGCTGACGTGAAAATGACTGAGTCACGCTCATTTCATGAAGCCTGACTTATCCGTAAATACACGATTCAGCATCAATCTACACATTGTCGTTGCAGCCTGTCATTGATGAAAGCAGGACTGGATGTCAAAAGCTTAATCATTCACGCAGGATGCCCACCGTACAAACATAACTGTCCATGGGTCAGGGACCAAGCGATAGTTCACAGTTCCCTGCTGACATCTGGGAACAATACTGGAAAGGCTGTACACACCGCTTGGGCCGGAAGCGAAACTTCTTTTCTCACATCTACTGCCAGGGGTGTCCTCAACTGGCACAAGCTGATATGTACGCTCAGGTAAGGCTTACTGACAGACAGCGAGACGTCAAAAACTTCTTATAGTCAAATGAACGAAAGATACTTCGCTGTTCGATAGCCGAGTGGTGAAGACGTTGTTTTTCACAACTGAAAGGTATGTGGTTGGAAACCCGTTATAGCTTTGGGGTTTTTTTTTCGGAGAGAGAATTAGAGGTGGTTGCTGGCTGGTGTGTGTTGGCGTCTCGCCGAAAGCAGATGCAGTTTTCACAGAGCTCTAAAAATATTTTTGTCAATGTTGTTTTTGATATTTAATCTAAACCTCTGCAGTTTTTTTCTCTCTGAAACACTACAATACTTCGTCTGGTATGTGTAGGGTTAAACTGGATTTTTTAAATACACTGTTGACAGCTGGCTGCATTCTTATTATGTTCCTATTCTCCGGCTGTGTGTGTCTCTTGTCCTGTCCGTTTCCATGTGTAGCATGGGAATATGTAATTTCTGCAATGAAGTATACGTATCTGTAACATTAAAAATTTCAGAAAAAGAAAGATTGCTAAGAAGAGCAGCGGAGATTTAGCCAATAAGATGGCAACCATAGAACCACGTGCTACATGCGTGAACGCTGATGAGGACTACCATCGGTAACCATCAGTGACGTGTCTTAGTGTGGCTAATAGCAGAACACCATGTAAATATTTCAGTTACACAGCTGTCTGGCACCAGATCGTGGTACAATCAAAAGCTATATTCTGTTCATTGCGCAAGGCCCTAAGCCAGAAAAAGCAAGTCTGCCTTGTCATCTGTCTATAGTTACATCTATTTTCACTCTCAGTGCAGGAGATTCTAAAATCAACAGACGCCTCGGGGTGACTGGTGGAAACCGCGAAGAAATACAGACGAAGAAGACAGAGGGCGTTATTGATGTCAAAAGTTTGAAAGTAGATTAAGAATAACGAAATTATTGCGTGCACTATTTTTGCAGTATAAATTGTTTCTTTTCTAGGGCTGAAATAAAACTGTTCTTCTTCCCCGTGCGTACGTGCGTGCGTGCGTGCGTGCGTGCGTGCAACAAACGTTTGGCTGTGTTTTCCCATACCTTCGTATGCTTTAAATATCGAACGGCTAAAAGACCAACAAGAATTTCTGAAGCTGCGTCAACAATGTCATTCGATGTTATTATCCAGTGAAGTGGCTTTTAGGTGCACGACAGGCACCGGTGTATGATGCTGACCGTTTTACTGAATGTACCACAGGAACGAAAACAGTTACAAGAATGTCAAGAAGGTACTAGTGAGTTCCCTTCACGATGTCGTGCAGCAACGGCCAGTGACTGAAGAAAAAAAACGGGCGCCACCGTCAGGGAGCGAGTTGCGAGCTGAGGACCAGCGGTTATCGAAGGCAAGCTAGTCGGCACGTGCATGCGCGTACTGGAGAGCAGGCCCTTGTTTTGCTCAGCTGTGCGCGTGGGTATTGATCGCAAGCGCCTCCTGCTACAACTGGCGGTACTAAGTCCCCCTCCTCCCCCACCCCCACCCCTCATACACACACAGCTTGTTCTCACAAGCGCCTCCATCAGCCCCCATCCCCTTCTCTCCTCTCTCATGGTCCTTTGGTTTCTTCGCTCACCGTACCCCCATCCGTACCCCATCCAGCTACCACCTCTTGCTTCCTCTTGACACCGCGCAGAACACTAGCTGCTTCCCCCACCACCCACTGCTTCACACGCACACACGCACACACCATCAAGTGGTCACAGTGCCAATAATCTTGTGCGATCAAGGTCGACATGCGCGCGCACTCCCTTGATTACCTCCCCCCACCCCCAAACTGCTGGTTTGTATTTTGTAGCGTTCGGTCTACCTCAAGAGGTTTTCTCTTTTGCACTGAACGTTTTATCCGCTGCGTGTTTCTTGGTTTGACATCTGGTCTGGCACGCCATACACCTGTCTAGCTGAGGCCATTCTTAATCGGACAAATGTACGTCATGGTTCCAGGCGCTTGGCCTTGTGTGTGCATTCGGCAGACTAGGACTACGTGAGGTTAAGAAAGGTGTTTACTGATGTCAAAGTAAGGACGCATAATTTATGGCAAAAAATAAATCTGATCCCGTGTGTTTTATAATTTTTAAAAAGTGAGATATGGAACAGATAACCACCTGGCTTTTTTGCTCCCTCACTAACTGCAACTTTTGGGGTATTATCTTTTCCTGCATAAATTTTTTGTGGTCCGTTTCCGTATCAGTAACGAATCATTATTTCGACAAACGTTAGCTCTGGTTTTGTTTGCAGAACTTTTTACTGTTACTTGTGTCGGGTTTCGGCATTTAATGTGTCTTGGAGACATTCTCTGAGTCGGTCCGCACCATACAAAAGGCTGAGCTGAGCAAAGATCTCCTACACATGAATAGCAACCCGAACGATGCACACGAGCACAGGAAGGGGGCAGACCTGAAAACAGACGATAGACAGATTTATAATTTACGACTAATTTTACGGTACAGTCCCCTTTGGTTATACATGGGGAGGAAAAGCTGAAAATAACTTGCACGAGCGTGCACCCCAGTACCTTCAGCAACTGCCGGAGGTAATTAAATGCCCGGATTCCAGCAGTGGCTGCACACATCAATAATTCCGTGAGGCCTGCGCAACACTTGTGCCAGTCGTAGTAACTGGTGAACGTTTGTCACGTTTGGGGGTTTTGGTGGGGAAAGTACCCCATAGACTCTGGTGTGATCCAGTTGCAGTTGGTCTGGCTTAAGATGCGTCTCCTTGTTTAAGCCGCCATCTAGCTCTCTCACGTAACTACCAGGCCAGGTGGACGCAGGTGGGCCATATTCACACCTCCAGGCCTGCGTGTGCAGCATCGCCAGTGTGGTGTGCAGCTTTAGGGCGAGACGAGGTGGTACTGGACCCTGATAACTCTCAGGCCCAGCTGGGACTTGGGTAACAGCCACCAGGTTGGTGTCAGGTGCCGGCCGGGTACAAGATTAGTTAGGCAGGGAGGAATTACATCACGAAGACGGCGGTTAAAGATTGCATCGTCAACCATCAGTTGAAAGAGATGAACTGCCTCTGTGCCTTTCTGTGTTTCATTATAATCGTCAAGTTTCTCCAGAACTATCGTCTTTTATCGTCTGCTCTGTCTGCTACGAGACATTTTTTATTGCTTGCTGCTGTTTGGTGCCACTGTAAACTCCCTCTTCATACTATGTGACATCATACTGATAGAAAGATAGCTCGGTTTGAACTGCACAGATACACACTTTTGCGGCAATGCTGGCGGCTTGACGGCCACTGAACAGTATTGTGGAGACACTCTCTGATGACGTAGTTAATATGAACAGTTTTGACGTCACGAAGGCACTCGTAGTAAGCACACAGGTGTAGCTCCGTACGTTGCAGGTAACAGGGCGGACGTAATGCAGGCACAGACTGATAACACGATGCCTTCATTTCAATCTTCTGTCATCCAGCTTCTTTCCTCGTGCTAGTATTTAGTTTGCCCAGTTATGATATCTCCTTTGCTAGTTATTTACCTCTTCCTTAGTTCTCAATGTCTGTTGCCATAACTTTATCCCGGACATGCTGTTTAACCAGCTTCTATGACAGATCGATATGCAAACAGCTGACAGAAATGGCTCTAGGCACGGCTTCCTCCATCCAGTCCAACAAAACACGGGGAACTGGGGCGGGAGGGACACAGCACGGAGTTCACGTGACCCACCCCAAAGACGGTACTCGGAAACTGACGGGCGGAACAATCGGAGTCGTATGGCTGGCTCTCCCACCTCCTTGTTCCGCTGCCTCCATCCTCCTTGCTGTCCTTCTTCCTTCGCCTGTTCCGAATTTAAAATAGAAATCCCGTTTTCCAACCGTATTCCCTGTTTGTCGTCGTGTTTCTGTCAGTCCCCTTTCCTTCGATCCTATTCATCTTTTCTCTCAATTTATTTTGTTACCAACGACCCAACCTTATATCCCTCTAGATCTGTCTGCTGTCACGCCTAGGTTACGTTAATACTCGTGACTTAACCACAACCACCATCATGATTATTACCACAACCACGGCAATGAGCAGTACGCACCACGCACCCCCCACCACCACCAACCCAGCCACCCACTCCCACCCATATGAAAGCCACGACTACCCGATGCTGTCATTCTTCGTGGCAAGTTGCCAAAAACGCACATGCTGTAAATTTCTCAAACACACCTGCTGTAAATTTCGCAAGCGCACCTGCTGTAAATTTCTCAAACACACCTGCTGTAAGTTCCCCGAACACACCTGCAAATTCCCCAATCCACCTGCCGTAAATTTTCCAATCACGTTCTCAGTATATATACAATTATGCATTGATGTCATAAAATTACTGTTGTTTACCTACACAGCTAATGTCGTTATTATCGATTGCTAACATTATGGTATGTCAGTGTACGAGTCTACCGGATGAAGGACATCTTGATTAAAACAACCTGTTTGTGTGCTCGGGTTATGAGTTTGAGGAAACTTATTGTTGAACCGGCACCTAAGATTCCCATATCTTTTAGGATTGCAAAACACATTTGGATCTTCAGGATACAGGGCAGTCGATACCCAATCTGATAGCTGACTAGAAAAAGAGATCTGCTTTTCCTAGAAAAAATGGTGGTGGTGGTGGTGGTGGTGGTGGTGGTGGTGGTGGTGGTGGTGGTGGTGGTGGTGGTGGTTAAAGTACCCATTATGCCTTGCGACCATCATGAGCACAATGAGCAGTGTGTGAAATAACAGTGAACCGTTACCATAATTGATTGGCTTACAGCCCAAAGTGGATTCCCGTAACATTTCTCACTTGCCTCGAGCCTCCCTCCACCAGTCCCCGACCGCGTCCATAACGATGGGGAACAAACGTGCCCACGTGCAAGCACGCACACACGCAGGCAAGAACGCTCTCTCTCTCTCTCTCTCTGAGAAACTACGAGGAAATCGAATGTCAGAACACGACTTACGTCTGGTGCGCAGCTAATGAAACGCTGACTCACGCATCAATTAGCATGTTATGACGGACAATAAACAGAGCCGTCTGTCCTTCACATACGATGTTTTTTTCCCGACTGACTTGCTGCATTGTGTTTGTGTCTGTAAGCGGGGGTCAGATAGCGTCTTTTTTGTGTCATTTCTCAACAAAGCAACCGCTGGGATAAAATGTGCTGCTGGATGTGTCGTTCACTGTGTACTTACTGACAGTGAGCCTGCAGTGTCCTGGCACTGTCATTCAAACATCTAATGTACACTGATAATATACCATTTCCTGACAATACACCGCGACCTGATCCGATGGTACAGTCAATGATATCTACAATACACTAGCCCTTCATATTTTCCAATGCTTTACTGGCGATTTTACCCAAATGTTCTGGAAGTGTCATACGAAATGTCCTTCAAAATCCACTTGCAGTTTAATTACACATACACTAGAAACATCATCCACAGTATTAGTATTGCCATCCATAACATTCTAGCAATTCCTTCACAATATACTGGCAGTGTTTCCAGACGCCACCCAGTGTAGGCTCGCAATACTATCCACGTTGCGTACACTAGCAGTGCCATCCAATGTACACTGGCAAATGTTTTTTCGGGTTTTTTTTTTTGAGTACAGCTTCCGACGTGCACGCAAATCACATTGTGACGGTGAGCAGAAAATGGTGCTACACGGAACTGGAGAAGTGGATAGCTAAAAACAATTTATAATGAACTGGAAACGTGGAACGTTCAGACAGAGCTATTTCATGCAGCTGGAAAAATGAACAGCTGAGAATGAGCTACACGGAACTGGAAAATTCTGCGTTTTAGACGCGTTATAGAGAACAAATTTTTAAAAGCAACTAAAAAAACGCACTTCATAAAACGCATACAAAGTGACATAATCTGTGAAAGATTACAAAATCTAGAATAAAGTTAGGAACAGGAATTATTTCGAAAGACTATCTCAGGGAGGACTCCATATTTGACCTCGACCCAGAGTGCGTAAGCAAGGAGTTGTTTAGCTCGGTTCAGACGAGTTTGTCAATAACACTTGCGTCTTGGCCAGGTAAGATAATTGCTATCGGGGGCACAGTTGAGTGCTTTTATGGAAGGTGAAGGCCAGGTAGAAGATGTGGATTTGTGAAACTCTTCTTCACTCAATACTTCACAGGTACCCATACCCACAGAGACCGCCCTCAGGGCGTGCCAAGCTCGCTGTGTAGAGCTGTTACTAGCTGTACAGACCAACGCACAAACAGAGCTATTTAAAACTATACAAACTCATAGTATATACATATATATCGGAAGTTTCTGGAACACACATGAAACTCGTAGACTAGGAGAAAAATCTCGAAAGAGACAGCAATAAGCGGGTCAGCGTAGAATGCAAATTTACATAATAAAACTAAAAATAATATCTATATAGTTACGCACTTACAGTACTTGTGATATGAAGCTGCTTCTACACAGCTAGGAATTGCGACTATCTTGTTTCGTGACGTCCGATCATACAATCAGCCCCTCACATCTATCTACAGTGTGTGGTCCTGCAGTAAAGCAGCCACATGGAGACTAATTGAAGAACATCCTGTAAGGAAATGGCTGAACATTGCCAATATTAAACTGCAGGTCCGCAAATGGACAAATTTGTCTGTTTGTTCTACTGTGTGCTTATCGGGAATATAAACTCTCATGCATTTTCTAGAGAATAATGGTTTTATTTCGTCTTGTTGCAAATACTGAAGGTGACTTTGTGTCAAGCTGACGGAAGAATAGAAGGCCTGCACGCAGAAGTAATTTTCTGACGCAGAGGAACGCCCTGAGAGACGGAGCTACAACCTTGACAGTCATTGTTGTGACACATATGGACTTGACAGATCAAAGTCTTCACACACACACATAGTCTTGACAGACACGGCATAGTCTTGATGGGTGCGTCATTGTCGAGTTGATAAATATTCTACGCGTATAAGTACGTACGCAGCTTTACTTGCAGAGAACAGAAACTCGCGCAATTAAACAACAGAGGAACACACGCACACCCCCTCACCCTCACACACACTCACACACACACAGAGGCTTCACTGACCTGCACGCACGGTGACGTTTCTGCTGATGATTTTGCCCGCAGAGTTAGAGGCGGTACAGCGGTATGTCTTTTGATGTACCCGCGATTCAAACTGTTGCGCCTGAAAGGGTGGGAAGTAGAGGGTGTTGTTGGGCAGTATCTGCAGCAGTTCTTCCACTCCCACAATGACCTTGCCGTACTCGTCCACCCACTCCAGCACGGGGGCTGGCCGTCCGAACGCCGTGCAGGGAATGGACGCGCCGCGCGTGTTGGCAAACTCCACGGTGTCGGGTGGATGTGAAATGAACAAAGGGCCTTGAGCTTTGTACGGGTACTGGTCTGCAAACAGCGAAAAAAGGCGTGGGTCATGTGCAAGTAATTTCTCGCATTTGTTTACAACGAGACGATTACACAGCATCTTGAAGTACAAATGGACAGGAAAGTGTTTGTGTCACTGTGTACAGAAAAAAATGTTCAAGCTGTTTGCATTACAGAAAACAAAAGGGACTGAAATAATTCAAGTGCTCATTAATTAAGCTATTATATTAATGTAAGTTCTCAGTGATTAGTGTAAAAAGGTAATAAAATTACTCGTTAATTGCAGTAGTAAAGTAATTTAAGTGCTTCAGTAATCACGGCGTTAAAGTAATAAAAGCACTTAATTAAGTACCGCATTAAAGTAATCAATGTACATCAGTAATTAAGATCATCACTGGAACAAAAAGGCATTGTGGCGATACTATCTTTGTAGACTCAGCGCCCTCTCTTGACGCACTTTCGTGTTATATTGTACAAGCAAGGACTTATGGTTGTTATGGGTGTTCAAAGGAAGGTAATTCACTCGTTAATACCTATACACCGACAAAAATATATACTGAGCAACAAAAGGAACGTAAATAATTGGCTCGGTGGTGCACGAGATATTGACTAGCTGGGGCGCCAAGTCTGAATGCACGAATAAAGTGAACTGCCCATTGTGTTGCTGTGAGCTGTGAACTTCTGTTGGTACTCGACCGTCAAAGTTTTGATTAAATGACTGCAGCCTGTTCCTATTGGCGGTGTCGGCTGCTTGGTGTGACATGGCTTTAGACAAAGTTTTGATTAAATGGCTGCAGCCTGTTCCGTTCGCGATACTGTCGGTGCTCAGTGTAGAACACCTTATACTACTACATCGAAATCACTCTAAGCACAAATCCCAGATACTGTCACGTGACGCAACGATTACTGCAAAGAGAATAGTGGGTTTAGGTTTACATGCTGTCTTCGATAATACGCATTCTTCGTGTGTTTTGGCTCCTATTGGTGAGGTCGGCTGATTGGTGTGACATGGCTTTAGTTAATGGCACGAAACACCAAACAAACTAAAATAGGCAAATAAAAACAAACAAAAAACCAAGAGTATGAACTGTACACCCCATATTTCCATTGACAAACCATTTGGCGTTCAGACCTTAAATACTGCACAACCGCTACGAATCTGGTTATAAGGTTTTACTGTCCATACTGCGTAGCCACCGCGAAACGTGGCTCACACCTTGTATGACAATGACAATGACAAAAATGACGACAACTTGTTTATTCAAGTGGCTGAATTCCAAGAGCCATTAGGGGAGAAGAATGAGCGGGGTATATTAACACAAGGTATGGTTATTAGTATATACAGTAACGTATCTAATAATAAATGGGGAACAGTCAAGATCTACAACACGTAGTTCAACTTTTAAAAAAATGTTACTGGAGTAACAGCGTAAAGTCATTAAAAACAGTAATAAAACTTTTCTACGTTGTAGTTCCTTCTACAAAAAACCCCCCTAGATTTAATTTCATGCTAATTTGGAGGAACTGTTTGCGAATAATGCTGTTAAGCGGAACTGGGAAGGGTTTTTGTAATACTTTTCAGAAATATATAGCTGGCCCATATCAGCATATCTGGTACAGATTAAAAAATAAAATTAATTTCTCTCGCTGTTTTTACAAAAGGGACATTCAAGAAATGCAATATCTACATGTTTGTATCGCTGTTTGTGGACATTTATTTATTTTGTTTTTACTCTTGATCTAAACATTGTAATCTAAACCTCATTTAGGTCTAAAAATACAAAACTTGGATTTATGAATGACTTGAAAGAACTGTAAAATGAAAAACGACCGCTGCTGAATATTTTACTATGCCCCTCCTGCTGGTGGCAGTCCACGTCTTGGTTTAAACTCCATCAGAAGCCATTTGATCTCACCGACCCCCTCACATTCTCGTGTTATTCCAAAACCATAATGAAGTATTAACATGACGGCATTAGCCCAAGCTGTGTTATTATATATGTGTTCATTTACCATCATATTTTACACTATCTTCGGCAGGCGATGTGCGGGTAGATTAGCTATTTTCAACCCATAAGCGTAGCCCATGTAAAGTACACATTAACAAACAAAGTCTAACGGACATATTCCCCACAAACTATTCCATTAGGGATTCTAGATGAAAATTTCAACACATTTTTACAGAAAACCAGTGTTTTTCTTTAATATTGATATCGGTCCTTAGACCCTTTATTTCTGATCACCTCGGTGGTCTAACGTCCGTTTCCGAGGCGAGAGGTCGGTGGTTCGTGTCCCGGCCAAGTCATACCTAAGACTTAAAAATTGGCAATTCAGTAGCTGCCTTGCCAGACGCCTGGCACTATAGGGAACAGTACTAGGACTGGTTGGCCTGGTGTCAGTATAATGTGACTGGGTGGGACTGAGGCCTGTGTTGCAACATCAGTCCCACGTGTGGCAGCACGTAAACTTTGTCTGCGCAACACCGTCCTGTTATGCACCTCGTTTGTGGCGGGCTGCGTTTTGTGTGTCAAATAATTTGAAAAATAAGGAAGGATTGTGGTCTCAAAGATACCTTTAAAATCCTAATTACACCCTTACCTACCTTCGTAGCTAGATCTTTCAAAGCATATCTAAGAACAGAACGGATCGATAAACAATGCCAAAGTATTTCTATGTATTAACTATTTCCAGTTTTTGAGAGCTAAAAAACGATTCTTCCTTTGAAGCAGTATGCCCAGCATTTCTAAAAATCACTATTTCTATTTACTACGAGGTCAAAATATTTAGCTGTTCCATACAGAATATTTAGCTGTTCCATACAGAATATTTAGCTGTTCCATATAGAATATTTAGCTGTTCCATATAGAATATTTAGCTGTTCCATATA
>SMGT01004684.1:91689-120994 GCA_004794575.1 Lanistes nyassanus
CCATATAGAATATTTAGCTGTTCCATATAGAATATTTAGCTGTTCCATATAGAGTATGTAGCTGGTCCATACAGAATATTTAGCTGTTCCATACAGAATATTTAGCTGCTCCTTATAAAATATTTAGCTGTTCCATATAGAATATTTAGCTGTTCCATATAGAATATTTAGCTATTCCATATAGAATATTTAGCTGATTTTGTAGACCAATGACGACATCAGAGAGCAAGCCAGCGTCATCAGCCAATCGAAAGTGTCATCAGCCAAGTGAAGGGCAAACAGTACTTCCTCCACAGTAATCGGGTCAATTAACCAACTGCTCCCAGCATCTATAACATTGGACGCTTCCAACTCCTCCATTAGACCCCGGTCTGTCTAAACCGCATAGCCAGCGCAAAACCTGGCTCACATCACGTAGATATCGCAAAAGCAGGTAAAAACATTGTTCGCACCATGCAGATATCGCAAAATCCGCCGTGTGAATTGTTCACATCATGAAAATAGGAAAAAATGGCTACTTCAAAACCTCTTGTCTGACGACTATATCATACCATGGTGCTACCGTGAAACCCCTTTTCCTAGCCATCGTCCGCCGGCAAAGGTCAGTGCTGACCACAGAAAGGGGATTTCCCTGCACTCTGCCCTCGAACCTAGCTTCCATTTCCATGTCTCTACTGACCACTGCTAAAAATAACTACCGCCCCCCCGTCCCCGGTCGATGCCGTTGACCGCATCTGTACTCAGAAGCTGAAGGCAAGGCCGCCTGTAGATCAGCATAAGTAGGGGACTTTCCCCAGAAAAATCGATCGTCAGTAGTACGAGCCTCTGACTGTCGCTACCTTCTCGTTCCCAAAATGGCCACAGTATTGATCCTTCTCCCCCCTCCCTCCCGACTGACCTTCCCCGTCAGAGGGCGCTGTCAGTCGGCTGATGTCCAGCCTTGACCACTGCCCACTGACACTGCCCCCTTGATAGGTGCAGGGTACGCTGACCAGACGAGCGGTCCCACAGTTCGGACTCACGTACTCATGCACGTCCTTCAGGTCCGGCTAGCTGACCTTTCTGTCCCCTGCCACACAGGGCAAAGTAGCCGTGACGTCACAGACTGTCGAAGAGAACTCACAGACACACCGCAGTCCCTCCATCACCCCTCTGGGGGCGTGCACAAGATGGGGTGTCCAGATGGTATCGATCGATCTGACTGACCATGCACAGGTCCGTTAATGACAGCCCACGGGGCGCCGTTTTTGAGGAACAAGGCATGTCGTGACTACAAGACACTTCACAGAGCTGGGGGGGAGGAGGGGGGGCAGTTGGAGGGGTAGGAATATCGAGTCTGGGGCGGAGGGTGCAGAAGGTTACCTCGGGAGACTGGCCTTCCGTGTATTGATCGTGAGCAGCCATTCACTACGCGCCGGCTGCTGACTGGTCAGCACCGACAACACTGCGTCCGGTCACGTGACTTTCAAACAGTCGGGAGAGGGATGGCATCCCGCGATTAGCATTATAGATGGTAACGATGGTAACAGAGCTGCACTTGTATATTTTTAAAAAGAAGAAATAATAACAACTTGCAGTTTTAAATTAAAATAAATCCAGCATAGCATATAATTCTCGTCATGTTGAGAGTGTGAATATAGCAAATTCTTACCTCGAAATAAATCATTTCCGCCTTTACTAACGCCACCGGCATAGAGAATCTGTTATCTATACCAGTTATAATATGTTGAAGTTAATTCCCACTTGTTCATTTAAGAAAAAATATTATTTTCCCTTCGCGAAAGTGACGTCAGTACCTCTGCCCTAGAGGCGAGGCGCTTTTAGCTTACGAATATTTTTTTAACTGTTATTGACAAAAACAAACAGGTGAATTTATTTTGAATGTATTTTGCATCTGTTTTAAATCCAGACCAGTTTTAGTTAGGTACTTTATTTATAGTGGTAGCAGAACTTGGTCGGCCCTCCGCAAATCAAAGGTAAGTTATTTGCAATCCGATCGTCACAAAACGCGTGAGGAAGAACTGTCGGTGTAACTGTTTCCCAGCCTTGTGTGCGTGCGTGTTCGTATCGTGTGGGTGCCTGCGTGTGTGCCAGCGAGTAGCATCTTCTCTGTGCTGTCCTGCGCCCAGCACCCCGTTAAGAACCCCAGGCAGTGCGAAAGCAGGCTGCAAGCATCACGAGACACCGGGCTGTATACGTCACGAGACACCCACCGCTTGCCCAACAAGTGATGTAGCGGCTGCCGAGGTCAGTGACCGGGAGAAGGGGAGGTCGTGAGCAGTCTTCAGCCTCAAATAAGGAGAGCGTCAGTTGTGCCTTAACGATCGCCAAGGTCAGAGGTCACGATCAAAAAAAGTATGTGGGACGTTCTTTGCCACAGCGCGCGCGCACTGCTGGACAAAAGTACGCATGCACGCGCCAAAACAATCTTCGGATAGTGCAATATCCCTTTGCTAACTCCTCTTTGAAAGCCACTTTTTGTTTTTTTTGCACATCACCGCACGCACAACCTGCTGTTGCTGCGAATTAATCAAAAGCGGATGAACTGATCTTTCTCAGTCACCAGGTGCTGCTGATGCATGATGTTTGTATGTCACGTGCGTGCTTGTAAGTGTGTTGATAAGTGCACGTGTGCACCTCGGTGCATGTGTGTGTGTGTGCCTTTGTATGTGCTTGGTTATGTGCTAATTTTAAGAATAACAGTCTACGCTTAGTGTTTGAACACAGCAGGACGTGGGTAACGCAGGGTATCATGTTCTACTGAGTTCTATTTTCCACCACCGCCACTAACAACAACAACTATTGGTAGAGGTTAAAACCCTGGAAAAGAGAGTCAATTATTTATCCATTTATTATGTCCGTTCGTTACCTTGTCCTAAATTGTTTGTTGACAGTCATGAAATGTCGCCGGTCTGTGTCAAACGTGTTCTGACGGGTGGGCTAGGGAGCGAGCGATAGGGTGAATGGTTCACATTGCAAAACTGGAAGCGGTCCATGGGGGCAGCACCAGCTGTACGACTTCCAGTCCACAGATGGCAGCATAAGTGGATGGATTTGCCCTTTATGTCCTAACAGCATGTCCTAAGGCCCTTTTGCTATGCGTATTTTAGGTGCAGCTTTATGTACGGACAGAAGACTCTAACGACCATGCAACAGTGTGGACTGTGGTGACGTCACCAGAGATGTTGCAAGAGGCGCGAAGATTTAATTGCCATGAGATCCAGGTGTCTTGTACCAGCATCAGCTTAGAAACCGATGAGTCGTTGCTGGAACTGTTCATTAAAACCTCTTTCTAGCACGTCACGTCAACGCAATCATTTCAACTCCAAGTCGATCAAACGTCCAACATGGTTCGACTAAGTCCCGTGAAAGCAGTCAAAAAAAAACCTAATCCAACCCAGTGCATTAAATGTTGTCTAATTTTGATGAAGCAATCTTCCTGTCCCAGAGACTTTACTGAAAACATGTGTCTGTCAAGACTATCCACTCCGATGTTAATAATTAAATTATGTTTTGGTGCAAATGGCTGACTAGTTTATCACTGGTTTCACTTCACCTACCATCAAACTAAACTAAATCACTTCTATTCTGGCACGCGGATGGAAAAGTCCTTTTCAATCGCCTTGATTCAGCTTGGTCGAGCCGTGGGCAGCGTTGTGAAAGCATTCCAGAGTCTATCTCTCTCTCGCTGTGTATGTGTGTGGGTGTGTGTGGGTGTGTGAGTGAGAGAGAGAAAAAAAATCCATTTTTCCCAACAAACAGTGCTTACATGTGCACGTTCCTAACTCTAGCTCAGCCATTTGCAAGCGCACTTATGTTACTTTAAACAATTACTTTACAAACACATATTTTCACTCAGATCTCCGAGAGGATACGTTTGTTGAGGAGAAATCCTTTGTCGACGTTAGACGAAGTTTTTGATGGAGACACCTGAAGCTTGTTCTTTGCGACTGGCTGTACACGACCATAGACTATAGTCTATGATATGACCGCGTGGCGCTGTGTGTTTCCGGCGTGATGGAGACGTCACTCACTCGACTCAATCACAAAGCGTGAAGAACTCGTCCTGCTGTCTTTAACAAAAATCTAAACTTCCGATTAAATTCATCGTCATGATCGCCATTTCCCTTCTGGAACACAGGCTACGAGAGTCCTCCAGGCAACCTCGGTCCTGAACCAGTCTCTCTAGCTCTCCCCAGGTGTGGCCAATCGTCTCGGCATCTGCCTCAAGGTCACAGAGCCAGGCATTTCTTGCCCAGCCTCTTTTTCTCTTTCCTTGGGGCTCCGTTTCAGGGGTTTGTCTTGTGGTGCTGGAAGCTGGTATGCAGAAGGTGGGGCCGATCCATCTCCAACGTCTTTTAAGGATCTCTTCTGCAGGCCGCTGTGCTGTTCCCCGCCACAGTTTATGGCTGCTGATGGTGTCGGGCAGGGGATCTGCAGGATCTTTCTCTGGATTTTCTTGATGGCATCAGATTTATAAAACAGAAATGTTTTAGCGTTTGTCTTGAACAACCTGATCTTGGTGTTGATAGGGATGTTTCTGTATCCCCCATATATTCCTTAGGTGGAGAAAAGCTGTCCGTGCTTTGCCAACCCTGATTTTTACATCAGCATCTGCCCCACATTTTTCAGTCGACGATGCTTCCAAGGTAAGTGAATCTTTCCATCTCTTCTAGTGCGTTGCATTACGGGGCTGGGTTAATGTTGCTGGCGTTGAGGTTGACCATCTTGGTCTTCCTTCTGCAGACGTTGAGTTTAATGTAACGATGCTAGTCTTTTCCTGCAAACTGCTGCGGATGTGGGCCAGGTCATCAGCAAAGTCTAGGTCATCTAGCTGTGTACAAAGTGACCACCGGATAATTTTCTGCTTTTGTACTGTAGATGTTCTCAGGATTCCGTCAATGGCCAGGAGGAACAAGAAAGGTGACATTAACCAGCCTTGCCTCACTCCACTCAGTAGGTCAAAGGCCTCAAGCTGACGGTCATGAACTACTCAGCAGTTTAACAGGAGTTCCTGGTGATGTTGGTGATCTCCGGCACTCTGAAGTGTCTGAGGAGCTTCCAGAGTGAACTGCTGTCCAAGCTCCAAACACCTTCTCGTAGTCAATGCAGCTAACATCAAGTGATGAGCTTCCCTTCAGTGCCTGCTCCAGCGCTGTAGTCTGGTCTATGCAGGATCAACCAACACAAAAACCGTGCACCCTGCTGATCACGGAACTGCGGGGTCCTTCAATCTGTTCGGGAGGATTCTGCTGAACAACTTTGCTTGGAACTGACAAGAGTGTATTTTTATGAGACTTGGACAAACAGAGAGCAGCTAGCGTAGCAATCTCTCCCTTCTCTCTCTCTCTCTCTCCTTTATCACCCAGCTGTGTGCGTGCTTATACTTAAACATTTACAGTCACACAGTGCGTGAAACCAACGCACCAATAGAGTCGAGGGCTGTGTCACTGCCGTTCTGCTCAAGAATTTCTCGAACGGTTCAGTTCGTTGCCCTCAAAAGAAAACCAGCAGCTCACACTAATGGATTATCGATTTCCCTCTCTCCCATTTGAAAAAATAACAACTTATTCAATCGTAAGCCTACATGTTTTAGTGAAGCGCGTGTGCCGTGTTCCTGCGTACGTGCGTGCGTACAAATAGGATGGAAGAACGATGGCTGCTGGCGCAAGCACACACACACACACTCTACAGTCATATATATATATATAATATTCAAAGTTTATATAAATGCTTCAGGTTTATTAAATGTCCTCTTGTTTCAGATCCCAGTTCAACTAATATTCTCTCCTGCAGGTTCAACAGTATTGTTGAATTAACGAAACTATTAATTTAGGTCTTCAACAGCCTTCCGTCTCGTACAGTCTGTGATGATCCGAGCTCTCTGTCTTCTGTGCCGTACGGCTGTCGCGGCTGATCTGGCTTTACGACAACCTCAAAAGAGCGATGTCGTAAAAGGCGTGCTGCTGACAATATTGAGACGGTCATGGTGAATGAAGGCACCAGGACTCAAGCGAACTAGCTTTGATCTGGCTTGATTTGGGGAAGAAAGCGATGATACCCCATATAGGCGGCGTATTGTAAGGAGAGGCTATTTCCACAGGCTCTTTGAACTTGGCTTCATCAGAACGGGAGAGCGACATTGGAGACCAACAGCAAGTAGTATCTGGCCGGGTTTCTATAGCGTCCTAGTGCAAAGCTGAAGAACGTTCTAAATGGTACTGTGAACATCCCCTCTCCTCCAGCGCTATTTTGCTTGGCATTTCCTTCAGTTTCACAACGAAAGGCCGTTAACACATCCATCCCCCCAACGGGAAATGGAGGGCTGAGCCCATTCACTCACACATGCCCACACACCGCTTTGGTTAGAAGTATTGTTTAGGGTGTGAGAAAAAAGTATAAGGTACATGTTCAGGCAAAGAGGCAGATTTGTCAGGAGTTAAAGCTAATTCTTTTGTATAGACTGTGCTGTCGGATAGACCCACACACCTCGTGCACGCGCTCGCGTATACCCACTTAAATACTCGCGCTGACCAGCATGTCAGCGAAGGACGCACTTCGCCAACGCCAGATATGGTGGTGGGGGCGGAGAGGGGGGAGGGCCGACTGACAAGAGCATTGGTTGGAGTGAGAAGTATAGGCACTCCAGCTGCAGGGCTTTAAGCTCACCCTGCATGTCTACCGACACGATTCACTTTCCAGATCCCTTGATGCTCCTAATTCCCCCCCCCCACAATCCCCTCTTCCTCCTTTGTTTTGATTTCGAATCCACACTCTCCCTCTCACACTCACACTCCCTCCCTTCTTGGCTACTGTCTGCTCTATGTCCCTCCTACCAGATTCTATCCCCCACCCCATCCGACTGACCTACATACATGTACTCTCCTTTCCCTTTTGCGGATGTCAACATCCTCTTTCCTTGGGTCCAGCCCTGGTCCTGTCACCCCACTCTACTCACATACGCCCCCCTCCCACTTAAACCCAGTTTCCTGCTCTAAGCAACACTTGGTGTGCTTGCCCCTGCGTTTCCTAATATAGAGTTATCGATCGTTATTTGCATGTGGAGCTAAACTGAGAAAAACGGGAAACTCGGAAAAGTGAGCCAGTGCTATGCCGTAATGTTTTCTGTATTCATTCTGACGATGTGTCTTCCTGATTTTTTTCTTTTTTCGTTGCTTTTCTTCCTCACTCCTTCCCCTCCCTCCCTCTCGATCCTTCCCTCCCTCCCTCCCTCCGCCTCTTTTCTCCATCTCTCCCTCTCCGTATCTGTCTCTTTACTCGTAGAAACACAGACACACATACGCACTCAACCAATACATTTTTGCGAACGTTAAGCCAGTCATGAAGTGTGGGCACGAGAGGCGGGCTTTTCAAAGAATATGATCAGTTGTAACAGGTGTGCATTAAGATGGCGTCCTTCTGCGCTGGAGGGAATTTAAAATAACATTGCAGCAGGTGAGTGTGGTAGACTCCCTGTGTTTGTGGATCCTTGCTATGATGTGAAATACTGGTGTCGGATGCTGTGTACAAAATCTTGCTATTATGTCTGCAAGATAGCTCAAGGCTAGTAACAATGCATCGAATGTAGAAGGGTGTCAGGTTCCTGTTTGTTGAATACATACACTGGAATCGTGTACAGTATTTAGGTAACGTGCAGTTGTTATGTAGACCAGCTGATATCCTGGGAGTATTTACGTGTAGAGTGTACGCTACAGAGTGACTGACTCCCATTGAATGGTGTCGTGTATTTTGACCTAAGTACGATGATTCAGAATGCAGAGCACAGGTTGTAGACAAGTGCAGCATGAGAGCAAGGGTATGATGTATAGCAGGTAGGACGTGGGTTAGGCAGGGAATAATGTTCTAATGTTCTATTTTCCACCACCACCACCAGCAACAACCATTTGTAGCGGTTATAACACTAGAAAAGAGAGATTTCACGTGATGCGAACCCCGACCACAACACCAAGTTACGTGCAGTGTATCAAAGCCTTATCACTGACCTGTTTTTATCTGGGTTGTTACGACTAGGCATTCATTTTAAAACCGCAAACTAGCTCCTTAGAGAAACCCGTGAGTTGCCCACCATTTTCTTGGCAACACACTGTGCGTTCGTGTACATTGCCTTGGTGGTAACTCCTGGTTAACTCCTGGAAACCTGCTTTGTTTCGTTGCTGATCATCTCGCTTGCCTTAATGTTCTTTCGTTGGAAAGAAACGGGGTCTGCTACATGCTTTAGGCAACTCTTGCAGGCTAGTTCTCCAAACAGAAAACTGGTAATGTCCGGTTATAACTAACACGCACAAAACTGACATCCGCCTATCGTGATTGATGATGATGATGATGATGATGATGATGATGATGATGATGATGATGATGATGATGATGATGATGATGATGATGATGATGATGATAGACTTGCAGCAATCGGCGAGAGATATGACGAGGGACACGACGAGCCTAGTAAAGCTCTAAAGATGTTTTTTGGATCAGACTAATGGCGCGGAGAGGTCAGTAGGAGCTGTTAACAGCGCGAGAGACAAAGTTATGTATGGACAACGTTATTGGCCATAACTGAGGGGAAATTGAGAATGACTTCCACTTCCTGTCGTTAAGCTGAAGCTTGCTATACGTCATCCGCTTTGTAATGTCCTTGTAGCAGTTAGAAGTGCGAGTCAAAACCATCTGTACATTGTCAGGCGTGTCACTGTCTAGAACCCGAGTATTATCATCGTCATAGAAGTGACGTTTCAGGTGACGAGACCTGCTTATGGGAGACAACGGAAAGGTGTATATAATGAATGTATATAAGGTGTACATAATGTATATAATGAAAAAATGGGTCCCAGGACGGAGCCTTGAGAAACTCGACAGGATAAGTGGACAGGTTCAGACTGGAAGTCGTTGACAGACGGTCTGCTGAACCATAGGAGAGCAGTCTCAGTGATACCAAACCAGTGCTGAAGTCTAGTGAGAACGACTGAATGGTCAATAGTATCAAAGCCGCAGATAGGTCTAGGAGAGTGAGCAGAGAGACTTTGCCAGAATCAGTAAGTAGGAGATCGTTCAGGATGTGGAGTAGAGCATTTTTCAGTATTATAATCCAGGGGGTAGGCAGGTAGGGATCGAAGGACTGAGAAAGTGATGCGAGATGAATGTTCAGCTGGTGTTCAGAGTACGACTTATTCTAAGACCTCTGAGAGGAAGGATAGTAGTTCTGAAATTTATTGAGGTCGAAATAGTTTTTTTTTCAAAAGAGGGCAGACAATACCAGACTTAAAGATGAAAGGAAAAGAACCAGTACCCAGAGAAGGGTTAACGATGTCGGTAATGAATGAAACGAGTTGGAGGAGACACTCGGAGAACAGAGTATCGAGCTCCCACGTCTTAAGACATGGGGTGAATGGGTTTGAGAACATCATCTTGGGAAACTGTCACAGGAACAGAGAGGGGTGAAGTTTGTCACGAATAATCTTGATCTTGGCGGAAAAGAAAGTGGAAAAGACAGAAGGAAGTTCTTTCTGATCGTAGTTTGTGGAAAGTGGAGAGACTTTGGCAGATCCCAGGTGGTCATTCTAAAGTATATTTCCTGAGGATCCTTAGAAGTAGAGCTGAGAATATTATTCTGAAAGTGGTCGCTCTTGGCTGATGAGAGAAGAGAAGCAACTTTAGATCTGGGTCGGATCATCTTTAATACGACAACCTAACAAGGGAGTATGCCAAGTGAAACATTTATAAGACCTGCCTAAATTCTTCTTCAGTTCTGCCGAGCCAATCCTATTACTGCCCTAAACCTTAGGGGGTTGATGGGGAGACGGCAGCATACCTTGCACTGAACTCAAAGATTTCTGCACACGGCCCTAAAGTCGTGACAAGAACTAACGACCGGACTGTCCTCACAAAAAAAAATTAGGGAAAGAAGAATAAAAGAAAGTTATGGAGGAAAGGAGGAAAGACCAACAAAAGAAACAAAGAAAGGAAATAGGAAAGAAAAGAGAACATTGCACCTTGTGACGTGGTTCGAACAATGTGAAATTCGAGTATGTCACAAAACAGCACAAGAAAATGACCTGCTTTCCTATTTGTGCCAAAAGCTTAGATAATGGAAACAGCTTTGTTTCAGCCGCATCTCACTTTTCAGAAGGACGACTCTATAGCTTTTTTTAAGTAAAGGCTCGACAACGGAAAGAATAAAGGTTGCCATGTCAATGGCTGCTTGTAAGAGAAACACCCATGCAGGCACAGTGGGTGCCTGGTGGCTCAAATGTTTTACTCTGCTGCGTCTCTCTGACAGCAGAAATAAGATCCAAACGAGAGAGAGAGAGGAGAAAGAGAGAAGGAAGAAGAAACTTTAAAATATCTGTAGTGAAGCCAAAGTCTTGCGAAAGGGAAGAGGTGGGGGATGTTTTAAAATCCGTAAACACGGGTCACGTGACAGGCGGATCAATGACGTGGTCGGGTCACATTAGGCAGCGTCATCGTGGACATGGGAGAGAAGCTGAAGGTTGGATTGATTTTCCCATTTAGCCAACGGCCCCTGCTTATTAGGGCAAGCTGCTGCTGGGCATGGAGAAAGTGTTTGCGTCCGCGCATGTATGCTTGTGTGCATGGCAGCTCCGTGTGAAACAGAAGTATGAACTCTCTCTAATAACACACTTGAGTTCATACTTCTGTTTGTGCACCCAGTAGGCTTCTACTTATAATTACGAACATGTGACTCCGCATGCTCTTGTGCGTGCGTGCGTGCGTGCGTGCATGCGTGCGTGCGTGCGTGCGTGCGTGCGTGCGTGCGTGCGTGCGTGCGTGTTCTGCCCGAGTTATCCCCATGGCGTTTACCATCATCTGCCAATGTGGGTTAAGTATCCTTATGCTACAAAACAGCTAGTTCCACTGCAGCTATTATCTTTGTACCGAAGCCATCGTTAGAAGTGTTAAATGTCTGAGTAATGTTTTGCAAGAATCTCTCCGCCGCGGCCATCGCAAACCTTTGTCTTGTAACGCACCCTTTTAACTTTACTGCCGCCATTGAAAAGGCGGTAATCGTCAATAAAGTCTCACTCTCTTACTCTCCGTATCATCACAATTGTTGGAAAAAAATGGACAGTTTCGATTTAAATTTTAAATCCATTCTTTTAATGTGGATAATTAGCATCAGTTTTCGTACTGTTTGCTTTTGTGGTCTTTTCGTGAAGGCAGTGTGACCCGCAGTTACCAATGAGCATGTCTTTCCCCCTTCAACCCCTACCCCCCCCATCTCCCCCTTCCACCCCCACCCCCCACCCCCCATGAAGGCAGTGGGATCCTAGGAGATCAAGGACGACTTAGTGTCCACCAACGCCCGTCCCATCTCGCGGTAACGCCGGCAACAGCGTGAAATGACGTTTTGATTGCAGCGCGAGATTAAAGACAACGCAAACAACTGCTGTCATGCGAGAGAAAACATTATGGGAAGAGTGGGTGGGAAGTTACTCCTTTGTTGACACAAATAAATGTCACCGAAAACTTTAGTCCGCTGGATGAAGGTGTGGGGGGAGGCAGGGGGGGGAAGCGGCTCGTTGATAGGAAGGGGAAGGTTGGATAAGACAGGCCAGACTTGAAGGGAGGCTTGCGTAAAGCTCCCGCCCCGGAGATTGCAGGAAACTTCAGTGCGGGAGCACAACAGCGGAAGTGACGTCATCTCATTTTCGTTTCCGTTCTTTAAATGTTCTGTTTTTATTACTAGAAAGTGTCATTTTTGTTCGTACTCCTTCTGGTCTATGTACGCCGTAACAAACTGTCGACGAAAATGGTGGAATAAAAATCATGGATCGATAGTAGACACTATCAGCAAATCATGCCAATCTCTTATAGTTGTAGGCAGAATATAAAAGAAACGTTCATGGGAATTTCTGACTCGTGACTGGGAATCAACCCACGATAAATCAGCGAACCAATGTTTACATTGTTGCAAGATAAGTGTGAAAAGATTAAAATAGTAGTTTAAAATGTGTCCAACACTCTACACATTCTTGTTACAGCGAAATAAAGACAAGGTAGATAGACTTCTCTAAAGTAAACAAATGACACCATCTTTTTAAAAGTCGGTCGATAAACATTGCTTATATACTTGAGGGTAATAACATCGCAGAACAGGCTCAGGTAAAAACGAGAGGAAGGATGGCTGCTTAAACCAATCGCAGTGTCGAAACCAACGGAAAGAATCAAAGAACTGGATCAGCGCGAGGCCGAAGCGACTGTACACGTTGCGCGCTGTACACATTTAGAAAATTAAAAGAAAAGCGCGCATTGCTCTGCTATTCTGTGGCTGTTCGTTCTTGAACAATATCCCACCTTACAAGCTACTTTGCCGTCTGACAAAACCTTAACAAAAACTGCTGTCTGTGGCTTAATTGTCTTCGCATGGCAGGTAACCACCGTGAAGTGTCCAATGCCACCCAAACAAAAAAGAAAGAACTGCAAGGCGTATAAAAGACAGCCCTGTCCCTCTCAAATTGAGCTTCTAACCAGGTTGCACCCTCTCGCCAGGCACAGCGACAGCAGGCCGATGGCAAAACCCCAGTTTTGTGGCAATTCAAAAATCAAGTTGATCGATCCTTCATGGTGATGTGTCAAGTTTAAAGCACTCCTTAAGTGGGCGTCTCACCAAGCAAGCAAGCAGGAATCAATAACGGTGTGTTTACTGATCAACCCGAAAGGCACCGGAGAATGGAGGCAGGGTGTGGCACATAGCTGCCCAAAAGAGGGGAAAATAAAGTGGCCATTGGTCCGATTTGTCCCGTTGTCTGAATCTGGTCCCAGCCACGGAGCCATCTTGATTGCGCATGCGCTACGTCTGGGGAATTGCGGGGGGCGGGGGGTATGCCTGATTGCCGTACTGAGCCCTGGGACCAGGCGAATGACTGTGGGTATCTATATTGGGTAGGGGAGCACTCTAAGTTTGGTGCGTGCATTCCTGGTTGCGTGATGGCCAGAACAATGATTCCTATTTCCAGTCTGTTGATTTTCTGCTCATTAGCTTTTATCATCTTGTGGCCAGACTGTCGGCTGGGTGGAGAGACGGGACAAAGCCCTTACCCAACATTATAGGCCTACAGAGATCTTCAAACTCGGTAGATGAGATAAAGTCTTCAGATTGTGCGTAGATCAGATAAAGTCTTCAGACTGTGTGAGGACCAGATAAAGTCTTCAAACTGTGTGTAGATGAGATAGTCTTCAGACTGTGTGAGGACCAAACTGTGTGTAGATCAAATAAAGTCTTCAGACTGTGTAGACGAGATAGTCTTCAAACTGTGTGAGGACCAGATAAAGTCTTCAGACTGTGTGTAGATCAGATAAAATTTTCAGACTGCGTAAATGCCGTTCTCTGTTACAGTGACTGTGAACCCAGTCGAGGCTACTGTTTTACGGGACGCTGCTTTCAAGAGCCATGTAGGAACTCAGTCTCTGAATTCCCTGTTGTAGAAAATTTCATTCTCTTTTCACTACTGAAAACAACGCTCTGTCTGAAGCTGAACCAAAACATTTAACATGGTGCTATGTTGATGAGGATTTATCCCGATGTAGACGACTAACAATACATGCACAGAACAATTGGCGATTTTTGAAATTCTGGGGCTTGACCAAAGTTCCAAGGGACAGAGATTCTTAGGTTATTCGTCCAGGTTTATGCAGGACATCAGAGAATCATGTCCGGAATTGTACACCTTTGAATGCTTTCTATTATCACTATTTCCATTCCTTGCAAGAGTTAATCAGTTTGCAAAACCATGTAATCCACACACACAAAAATTCATCGCGAAAACAATCCGGACAGTGGTGACGCTGGGTTTCAAATCTGCGTCTGTGATTTTGAACGACCATGTTGTACACGTGAACACTAAGGCAAAAGAGGCAATGAGCAGAAAAATACCCGTATGTCAAGGACAGTTGAGTTTAAAAACGGAAACCAATAGACAGACTACGGTGTGGGATGAAATAAGACCCCAGAGACACTGCTTACAACCCTGTGACATTTCGCAGTGATGGGCACTTCAGTCTTACAGGCCATCTGCTTACATAAAACAAAAGCAAACACAAAACAAAATTGGTGACGCCTGGTTTTTCTCACAGCCAACAGCTAACAGCTGGCGAGTGTCAGATATCTGTTTCAGCCTTACCCATGGTTATCGCCAGGCTGGTCAACGCCAGCCCATTCACTGGCCCACGTCACCTGATGCCTAGCATCCCTTCGTCTAAGCTTCACCTGGCCTCATAGATGTTGTCATATGATTTTACACCTTTCGGGATCTCAAAGTGGCAGTTAGCTTCTATAAGGCACGTGGCAGATCGAATGAAAACGACTTAATAAAGAGGGAATGATCGATGACTATGAGAACGGCGCGGGAAAGTATATTTCAATCATAGAAAAAGGGACCTAGTCAAAGCATAGATGATGATATGTACGAAGATTTCGGTCTATTTCTTACTACCGTGCACTCAAACGAAAATGAAGCAGATAAAAAAGTCATTCTTTTGAGGAACATGAATATTGAACTTTCTATACTTTATTCCTTTTGTTTCTCGACGTGTTTTGTCTCTGTGTCAGTCCAATGACGATTCTGCTATCACGACTCAAGCAAGGAAACTTGACACAAACAGCATGACTTCTCTCACGATTATGTTTTATTATGTTTTATTATGTTTTATGTTTTTATTCTTACCAGTGCGTGGTTCCAAAAGGGGGGGGGGTATTTGCTGCGAATGAGGTTGTTATGCAAATGTCTGATTTTGAAGATAAAACCTTTGTATAAACGTGAGCTTTATATATATCAAAATAAGGGAAAATGAATGTACTTTTGAGAAAAGAAAAAGAAAAAGACAAACTAACAACTCTACCTCTTTCTGCGCCCCTTCCGGCACCTTTCCTAAGCAGACTTACATACAGACAGACATATTTCATCTGTCCATCTGTCGCTGTATCCCACTACTAACCTACACTAATCCTCCTCCAACCCTCACCCACGTTATCCTCATTCCGAAGATCGGGCAAGGCATGTGGAAGTCTGGCGATTAGTATAAATCAGCTCGATAAATCGTGACTCATTTAGGACTCACAATAAAACTTCCGATCCATGTGACGTTATATGTTGTCAGATGTGGCTGTTATTATTAATTAAAATATGGTGCGCGTGCACCAGGTTTGATGACGTAGTAGTCACGACAAAGGACAAAGGGATGAACCAGCTTTCTAAACTTTTCGTCACCGTCTTCGTGAATATCGTTTGCAACAGTAACTTTGTGGAATAAATACAGTGCCGATATGGCCGACAGAAAGCAGGCGTTGGAGAAACACTTTTGGTCAAACTAGCGTTGATGTGATTCCAGCAAACAAACCCACGAAGGCAAGCACACATGCATACAGCATGAACACAGAGTCGCAGGTACAGATGATAGAAAGAGGACAGCAGGAAACAGCGATGGATGAAACAGTGGGAAGAGATGACGGAAGGGGGGTTGAGAATGTAAACAGAATTCTGGTGGGACAGGAAGGGTGGGACCGCATGGGCAGCCCAGAGGAATAGTCTGAAGACGTTGTCACCAATGTCCCAGCCGAGTGGTGGCCACTGAATCCGCCTCACTAAATGCTTATATGCCTGTCAGCTCGACCTGCACGCGATCTGTGTCAAGCTAAACTAATTAGCTGTGGCTGCCGAACCTATTTAATGCTCACCAGCGACGAAGAGCAAGTCACGTTCCGCTGGCTGTGTCTTGTGCAGGACCCACCTGTCGCCTGTTTGGCGAGAAACATGTGACGCCACCAGCTGCTCGTGGCGGCAACACGGCTTTCGGTTTTGTTGGTCTTCTGGAAGGACTGTTTTGATGCTGGAGTGATCTCACCTTACTGGCACTGTTTTGACGCTGGAGTGAGCTCCCCTTACAGGGTCTGTTTTGACACTGGGGTAATCTTAGTTTGTTACTGATTCGACGCTGGAGTGCCCCCCCCCCCACCTTAAATGGACTATTCTGACCCTAGAGTGACCTTATTTTAAAGATTGCGCTGGTCTGTTTGTACGTGTGCTCGAGTGGTTTCACTCTAACACCTGCACTTTGCTCCATGTTACGCTCCACCCGTTTTGTGTGAAGGAGATAGGCATTCTTGTTGGAAGGAAATCACAAATGACGACTATGGGAGAACAGCATGACTCTCAAACGTTCACGAATAATAATATAATAACAGGAACTGAGACTATGATGGTGATGACAATGGCAATGTTGATTGTCTTGTTCCGCAAAATTACGAGCTGCAGATAACAGGGAAGAAGCAGTTGGTAATATGGAGAAAAAGGAAATCTACGTATTCTGTCAGACATGTAGAAAGATTCATGAAAAAACTTTGGTTCATGTCTGATGTCTTTGCTTGAACACAGACAGCAGTGAGCAATGGCTAAAGGGCAACAGCTGCTCACTTACTGTGTTTCAAGGATTTTATCCCCAGGCATATCAAGAGCAAAAACACCTTCACAAACAAAAGAGCAGCGAGGCCATCCAGTGCGCTAACGAGTGAGCGATACCCGCGCAGTGTGGAACCTGCGCAACAGATACGAAATCATCTGGTGTAAGTTTGCAACATGGGGCGATGTTTCCCAGTACGCAAGACTTGTAAACATAAAAAATTTCGTAAGACAGGATCCCTTTCGGACGCCGTGTGTACAGAAAGGAAACGAATGACAGCTAAAAATAAAAGGGCGAACAAAGCAAAGAGACATGAAACAATGAAAAAGGATAGAGAGAAATATGAAGAAAAGGGGGCAGACAAAAAACGCGGATTTTTTTAAGGTTTAGTTATAGGATGTTTGTGAACAAAAATATTAAGATCTCTCTCCTTCACAGTAAACACTTTCTGATTTGCCACTAGCTTTCGACATTTTCCTCACGACATTACTAATTCATAACATTAATCGATATGATATTTAGCTTTCAATACTTGTATGGCCCCGACATCCTTCAGTTTCTATGTGTCACTGCTGACTGGGGCACCAAATAAACCTTGGTTTCAGGAAAGGAACTTCGATGTGCCTGAAATGCATACGGTGTCCATATGGGCAGCATTGTTAAGCTATTTTTGATCTGCGAACAATGTCATTTCCAAAAGGAAACTGTTTTTCAACTGTAAACAGTGTCGTTTCCAAAAGAAGCTATTTCAATCTGTAAACAATGTCACTCCCAATAGACCTTTTAATTGTAGTTGTTGTCAGGAGGAAAATTTTAAAATATTTGTGAAATCTTATGCCAGACACTGGGGTCACACTTCAATATATTACTGAGATCACACTTTAGTATATTACTGATCAAATTTTAGTATACTGATGATGAAGTTTTATGTATGGTGCTAGAAAGGAGCATTAGCCAAATTACTTTTTTATTATCAAGTCAGACGCTCAGAACCAGGGGGAACATTAATTCTTTTAGTATATGATTATCACATTAGATATTCACCACTACAAAGCGAGTGTTAACCACATTAGCTTATTATTATTATTACCTCTAGAAACAAACAGTACCGACCCCATCACAAACAGCACACTGACCCCATCACTATATTAATAGTAAGTTAAATTCTGACAGCTAGAGACAGACAGTAGTAACTCCATAGCTATAATGTTATTGTCAAGTGTTGACTTCTAGAAAGGGAATACTGACCCCATTTCTGTATTATTGTCAAGCTGACCATTTGAAAGGAAGTATCGAGCCGAACATTGTCAGAATGGCAGCCCGCCTGTACGTCAATGGTAGAGCAGGTGGAAG
The DNA here is from genome assembly GCA_004794575.1 of Lanistes nyassanus. Lineage (NCBI taxonomy): Eukaryota > Metazoa > Mollusca > Gastropoda > Architaenioglossa > Ampullariidae > Lanistes > Lanistes nyassanus. Next base: position 109,474 of record SMGT01004684.1, read on the forward strand.
TTTGCTGGTTCGAATCCAGATGTGGCCAAGGATTATATCCTGGAGTTAAACATTGTGCAAAAGCCATTCGGCCATCTCCCCGCGCATTAAACTGCCTGTCCGCACTGGCCATCTTACTGCAGCCATCAATCTGGTGATTCTTTGAGTGCATAGCTTAGACCCCCATCCCCCCATAGTGAGAAATCACTATAGTGGCAGCAGTGTCCCTCTAACCAACCAACCAACCAACCAACCAACCAACCAACCAACCAACCTGTACGTCAACATACCCATGTTCTTGATTGTGTTTGTTGAGTAAAGTTTAAATTTTGTGCACTTTCCAATAATTGCAAATGTTCCTGAAATCTATTTTAATCCTGCTGATGGCGAAAGCTACTCTATTTGACGCCGTAAGCCGAAAGCCTGCCAGTGAGCCGACTACAAAGGTTTACCCAGCTGTAGAAAGATGACGCCAGGGAGGGTCTGGGTGGAGCGTGGGAGGGGGGTCCAATGATGTCTTAATCGCCATATCCATCAGATTATGTGATGCTGCACGGAGCGCATGCCTGGCGCACGTGGAGTGTAGGGGACGGGCAGATCAAATCAGTTTGCGATGGCTGAGGCAATAGATGATTGCCTGAGATGGACATCGTTGATGGTGCGCAGCTGAAGTGCAGGGGTGCATACACACAGCCAAGCGGAGAGAGAGACAGAAATACAGAGAGACAGAAAGGGAGAAGGAAAGCCAAGAGCGAAGATCAACAATAACATTAGTGTATCGAGACTGATTTGTTACTCTTACAATATTGTCGATCATTGTGACAGTTTAAACGCTATCACTAGAGTAGAGCGTACACACATCGTCATTTATGTTATGGCTTTAAAAAAAACTAACAGAGACGAGACAAGGGGAAGGGTAAATAAGCGAGAGATCGGGTCAAACGACATTTCTAAAACAGCAAAACCACTGCAACACGTTTGCACGGTCTGTCGCTAAGTTTCGGTGGAACAAGGCCCCACATACGCAGGGCCATGCATGCCACGTCTCTGGCAGTCGGGGCCACGGACAGGAGAGAACGCCAGATGACATTTACCGATACTGCGGTCGTCTCAGGCGGCGATGCAATCGCATTAACGGCAAATAAATAATTAATATAATAGTGCATGTATGTGCGAGTGATGTCCCTACGTCTAACAGACTGGTGTCGTATAGCTTTCTGAGGCTTCTTGTCTTTAAACGCGATCTTGATGCACGGATCTCGCTTACCAGTGTGGACATTAATTGCTTCTAATTACTTTTTTAGTATTAAATGCACAGTTTTTTTTACGTTTAGTTGCTTATGTGCTATAACAGGAGTGAGCGAATGTTTACAACATAAATAGTTCGATCCACCCCCCTCTCTCCAATCCCCCTGTCCTTCAGAGGTGAGCTACAGCACTACTGTACTGTCCCTCACAAACAGCATTTTGGAGTGTCCTGCGTAACTAGTACTTGCTACCTGCCTCACGACCTCACTATGTCCCATCTATGTCCCATCAGAAGTACAGACGCTGTACTGATAAAGCATCTGTGAAGAGACAGCTCTTAAACGTAAAACAAAAAAGGGCAGTAATTCTGATTGTGTTAAATAGCATCTTGTAACGGATTAGCAGTATAGTTCTCTATGAATTCAACTACACACTCAATATGTAAAATTGATCCAATGAACCGAGGGAATTGTAGGCTCCCAGTTCTGCTGTTGCACACCAGCGACAGGGTTATGACCGGGTTCCAAACTCAGTGGCAGAACAGTAAAGAGGTTAAGTAATGCCGTGAGCGAGAAAGCCATTAACGGGGAACTGCGAAACACTCCATCTTTGTCTTGAAACATATGGGTTCGCAACGGATTGAAGCCGCATATGACCCGTGATGTATGTGTGAACGACCTGTTTTGGATCCGTGATGTATGTGCGAACGACCTGTTTGCGGCTTTGATTGCTAGCTGGGGGCAACTGCTTCTGACACTTTATAGTCAGCTTCTGTGGTGGCAACACCTGCTGCCAAGGAAAAATAAATAAACCGGACACCCCTCCTAATTTTTATTTATTTAGCTCATCGATGCCATGCCTTGCAATAGTTACTTCTAACCACGTTCTGTAAACACTTTCCTGAATGCAATTTTGTTTAGAAAAAAAATTAAGTAAATGTTAAACTATCCTCTAATAATTTTTTCTGAAATATTTTCGACGCAAGTGCGTCTGTGGCAGGGTGTCTAGAGAGTGACGGACAGGTCGACAGAAAGACTTACAGGATATGACTACCCGGAGTCCGTAGTCTGAGCATCAGAAACATGGGCAGAAGTAGAAAAGCGGGAGAAAAGGGTGACAGAAGAAAGCCCGAGCACCTGCATGACAATGAAACGGTTGTGACGAGCTTACAACCAGCAGACAGCTCTGTCTTTTGTCAGGGGATTTGTCTTAAGGCCAGTTTCCACGCTTCCATGTTTTAGAGGCTTTCAAAGCGAAGAAAGCTTTGATAGAAGGCGCCAACGTTTACACGCTTGCGGCACGACGCAGTCACCTTGACTCCGTGCCTGAGATCATTTGACCTTTTGCCGGGACGTTCGGGGTGAGTGAAAAGGGAGATGGTTGGTGGGCAGGGTTTCAAGGTTTCAAGGTTTCGAAACATAGAAAGCCATCCTATCCGTCCAAAACCTTGAACAGAACCGGTTCCGACCTGCCTCACTGCCCGTCAAAGCCTTGCAAATTACCAGCTTTGACGCGTGTAAACCGGCCCTTACGGGGATGTGGGTGGCTGAGTGGTTAGAGTGCTGGCCTCCGAACCAGAAGGTGCGGGTTCGATACCTGTGCGCTGCACCACACTCCCCCAATCGACCCAGCTAGAAATGGGTACCTGACCCACAGGTCATGGAAGGTAGGCCAGCGAGGGACGGGAGATGTTCTCGGCCCCGATGATGCTGCCCCGGAGAAAACAGGTGGTCTAATACCCCACCACCACCACCAACAACAACAACAACAATTCCCCTACAACCATAAGGTCATGGGACAGCCTTTTCGTTTATTATCAGCAAGCCTCCTTGAAAAGGAGTTCTTTCTTCTCGGAACAAATACTCCTTTTATGGAGAAAAGCTCTTTTATTACACACTATTAACGTTTACACAAAACGGTTATAATGAGCACGCTCTTTCCGCGTATTTAACGTGCATGGGTTTTCCCCTTGACAATGCCGCAGATTAGAAGAAAATTGCTTTCAATATCGTTCAACCTTCAAGAGCACAAAATACTTCACAGAATAATGGACGACACTCCGTAAGCTCTTGGGCCTTTTTGTGATGTAGGCCGTTTTTTTTTTAAATTCCATATTTCTTGCGGTACCTGCATTTCGCTTCTGCGCGGAGACAACTGCCGTACATGAAAGTCTCCATGGTAACCAAGCTGAGCAGCGTGACGAGCTGCCAAGTGGTGCTAAGAACGTATGTTTGACCTCTGCCCCTAAGGACTCGTCTTGTTGCCACAGTTACGGCCGGCTGAGACGTCAGTGAAGTTCAAAAAAGATCACGTGACATCTTGCAACTGTAACTGGACGTCACGAAGGTAGCGATTTGTGAACGTCACGAAAAGAGCATGTTGTGATCGTCACGTGATACTCAAATCACTTATATCGGCATGTGACACATCAATATACGTGATTTGAATACGATATGCGATCTGCGGACTGCGAAACAGACGTTGTGTTGGGGTCATAAAAGCGGCGGGAACCAATAAAGATATGGGCAGGAACACAGCCCACGATTTGTTGGCAGGCAGACTGTGAACTTCACAACATGGGGGACGGGAGCAGCCAGGGTGTGCAGCCAACACCACGGTGCATGGCTTGTGGGTCGAAGTCTTGACATCAACAGCTGCGGCAGCATGTCGTCACGCCTGATCAATATGGCGGTATTCCGTCACGCGGGGTGAGGTCAGCTGCCGCCTCTATGACGGACTAGATGCAAGCTTACCGCGCACTTCCTGGGTGGCCCCCCTCCCGCCCCGTCCATTCCATTCCATTACCCTCGACTTTCGATCTTACCGCGGTGCTGACGTTGTGCACTGCGCATGCGCCTTTTCTCTGGCATTTCAGGCACTCATCTCTAGCCCAAGTAGTCCTCCAGATTGCCGGTGAAAAGTGTCTCCACTTTTAGTGTACTGCAGGCCTGTCGCGCGATAGAACGTCGCCATTGTGACACCATCAGGCATGGTGTCATGTCGGGGTCTGTTAGTGGATGTTGTAGCTCTTCTATTTTCATCCCAGGTTATACAGTTCGCAGTACATGTATAACTTTTTGCTAACCTTCCGCCAGGAGCGATGTAATCTTTGCCTGTACTCCTAGGTAAGCTTCTAGAACGTGTAACGTTTTTATTCGTTCATGCAGAAATCATGTAGCATCCATATGTGCGTCCCTGGACTACTAAAAGGCGAAAATAATGTATTAAAAGAGGAGATGAAGGGTGAGGGAATGCATTTGAAATAAACTGGCTCTCAGTAAGTGGGTGAGCGAACGAGCGGGCGGGCGGGCAGGCGGGCGGGCGGGTGGGTGTGTGGGTGAAAGGGTGAGAGGGTGGTTGGGTGAGAGTGGTTGGGTAAGAGGGTGGGTGGGTGAGAGAGTGGTTGGGTGAGCGTGTACATGGGTGAGGGGGTTTGAGTGAGTGACTGAGTGCGCAACGCGTGCGTGTGTATGTGTGTGCATGCTGTACATGCATAGGCGTGTTAGTATGACTTCACTTGAAAATGAATTTTTAAAAAAACTACCCTTGCGTGTGTCTGGCGGTCTAGAACCCTCTAAGTTGACTGGAATCTCTTAGTTAAAATGCTGTGTGTGTGTGTGTGTGTGTGTGTGTGTGTCCGTCCCTGCGTGAAAGACAGAAGAACGCATTTATTCCAAGATTTTTGCTAAAGCTTATTTGGTACTTTTGCCGCGGAAGTGTTGTACACAAAGTGATACGATTCATGACTATTTATTAACTTTTGCTATCTTTAGGTAAAGAAGTGATGTCCTTCAAAGATGCAGTTGTCCACTATCTTTCTGGACCCAACGGGGCGGGTTGAGTTTCGCTGCTCATGTTTTATGTCGTATAGTTGTGTTTCATGCGTGGCAGCGTGGCACTGACAAGTTTCCCATTCGTCCACAAAAGCTATGGATAAGAAAATCTATGTAACTTACATATCAAAATGTGTTACCAAGATAATTCAGTGTGTATTTCGGTACGATTCTAGCATCTAGTCTTCCTGAGACTCCACATTAAACTTCCATTTAAATCAACAATAATCATCTACCTTTAGCACAGACGAATGTTTCAAACAACATTGTACTGGACTGGCGTTCGTGTCGATATCATGAGTAAACAGCACCTGCAGCTCTTGCAAATTGCTCTACGTGTACATCTGCAAAATTTTCCCTAAATATGTAAAAGTGCATACGTTAAATATTGTAACCTTCACTCGCCAGGCTATAAGCTTTTCCATAAGCTTTTCAAAAGATCAGTCGCTCTTACGTTTTGAAAGCAAATTCTGGGGTTCGCCCCGTCACTTAGGGACAGTTTGTGGCTCAATAATGGACGGTCATTGTTGGTGGCAAAAAATCTTTTTCGGGCCAAAAATAGTTCGACATTCCTATGCTCGTGCGGCCTGCGTCGCTGGAGATGTGAGAAAGCTTCAGCCATTGGTCAGCCGCTGGCAGCTCCAGCACGGCACGCTATGACTCATTCTTCCGGTAAAGGTGCAGCGGGGAGTGGGGGAGAGACAGGGGGTGGGTAGGGGGAACCAGGACAGAATCCAGCAGATCGAAGACAGCGTGCCGGCTCGTGACGGGCGGGCGGCAGAGATGTGAGAGACAGCGAGAGGGACAGAAAGGATCTGGAAGGGGAAGGAGAGAGAAATGAATCAGACGAGAGAAGGGTGAAGCGGAAGGAGCAGAGACGAGATAGGAGAAGGAAAAGGAAAAGGAGAAAAACGAAGACCAAACACATCCCACTCTCAGTTTACGCATGGGTGCGCGCACACACACACACAGTTATTGAAGGCGAGGGACAGGACAGTGGGACGAAGAGAAGGAAAAAGTATTTTTCCAATTGTCTTGGACTCGGATACAGATACACAGAAATTTTCGACACGTTCAGTTATGTCTAGGCATCTTGTTCTGTCCATGATCAGCGTTCGTTATGGCCGAGTCACGATCTTTACTGGGACTACCTAAACAAACCATCTACGGCTCAGGCCCCAGTCACCCCTCCCCCCTCCTGTTTCAAGTAGTCTGGTGTAACCAGTAACCACCATGCACTAGTGTTTCCTGAAACTGGCGCACAGCGTACTGCAGTGTGGTTTGACCTTAATGATCTCCCTGCAGCGCGCTCTATCGCACTCCATCCATATTTTTAGCGTAATGTGATCAACTGTGATCCTTTCGGTGCAGCGCAGCCTCGCTCAGCCTGCGCAAATCGAATTTAATGCAGTCTTGTTCAACCTGTGCAGATGCGGTGTTGCGCCGTCTCCTGTGACCCGTACATCTGCGATCTAAACACAATCTCATCTGACACCTACTCACTTATTCTAACGTTAGCAGCCGCCTGCAACAGCCGGGTCCTTTTGGCACCTGTCAGTCTCCTCACAGAGGGTTGGCAGGATTATCATGTTGGGTCAAACTAGACATCGGGTGATCAGTCTTGTTCAGAATCACTCAGGCGTGGACACTCGCGATCACCCCAAACTGTACACGGCGTCAGCCTGTTATTATGCGCGCCGTCCCGACACTTAGAGTTTAACCCCAGTTATACGATTCTTAGGATGACAACATCCTAGCTGTTATGTACAGGGAAATGACAACAATTACAACAAAATTACTGTTAAAGTAACAACAAAATCTTGACAGCCTATATATAAAACAAAGATATTAATTTTTACATGAATTACGGGCTGATGGAGCAATACTGTGATTGTTCGTCTAGCCTTTTCTGACGACAGACGTCATAATTCTTTTCATTCTAGTAACAGGAAAATTAAAAACCAGTAGAAAGTGCTAGGTTTATCCTATACGACTGTATAATGTTTTAAACTAGATTGGATATGTGTTCAGTATTCTTTGATTCGACTATCTGCATCTTCGTACATTTTGCTTACCATTGAAGAGGAACACAGGACAGCCGTCTGTACAGTTTCAGTCGACTGTCTCGAAATTAATTATAATACCTGCTGTTTGTTCTCAATATTTGATTAGTGTTACCAAAAGTGTTACCACCAAAATGACTGTAAAATTTTCTATGTAAACTTAAAGGAAATAAGCATAAACCTAAATGATCCCAGATCAGCTATACATAAATATATATATAGTAGATGAGCCAAGTTTTAAGGTGAACACGTAACAGTTTTAGCAACCAATCTATGGAAGCAAAATTAGGCTACGTGATCCCAAGCCTGAACTTAGCTGTCATGGCTGAAATTTCGGTCGCGGATAGCACTGGTTTGGGAACTCTTGTTTTCCTACGTAACAACAAACGACTGCTACTTGGAGTGAAAACGGTAAGAAAACAGGTACTCGGCACCATCTAAAACAAAAACATACACAGTCGACGTTTCGGGACATTACCCCTTCGTCAGAACAAGGACATAAAGGAAACACTCTGTACTGTCCCTTCCTCTCTACCCACCCCAGATAAATGCCTTTATGTAATTCTCTCCTTGTTTGTGTTTTGTTCTGTTTCCTTTTTGTCCTTCTTGTTCTGACGAGCTTGCTTTGTTTGTTGCTTTCAAGGCTTACTACTCAACCTGAAAACAAGCGTTCTCTCCTTGTTTGTGTTTTGTTCTGTTTGCTTTTTGTCCTTCTGGTTCTGACGAGGGGGTAATGCCCCGAAATGTCGACTGTGTCTGTTTTACTTGATGAAGATTGTTTTTCGTAACGCTTGTTTTCAGGTTGATGAGTAAACCTTGAAAGCAACAAACAGAAATATCAGACTTGAACCAGAAAATGAGTACAGCATTTGGACAATCAGTATCATCATTAAGATGAACACCGAAGCAACATATCGGCTGATGAAAAGGGTACTACACATAGCCAAACGAATCGACCATCACAGTGTTTGGAGCTACCTTCTCCTTGCGCAGAGAGAGAGAGGTTTTTCACGTCTCGTCTGTAACAGATCTGTTTATAGTGCCAGATAGCCATCTTACGCCTGAGCACTGGATCGTTAATTATGCAGACGCGTTTTCTTGAACATTTACTTCCGGTTTTGCTGCGATTACTAAAGACTACAACACAAGATGTCAGACTGAAATTATCCGACGAAGAACTTGCTGTAAAAACTTTGATTATACTGCAGCAACAACTCATATCTGGGAGAAAATCTTGGGCAACATTAAGTCATGTTAAACAGGCAGATAAAATATTCAACAGTCATCGTGAGACACAACAAGCACCTGTGTGGCCCTGTTTACCAGCTGCTGTTAAATCTCCCACACAAGCTGTAGCCAGGAAAACCTGCAAGTTGCGTCCCGTTCACCCCACACTAGACTCCCCAATGTCGGCAAAATAATAAACAGTTATATCAACAACTGACCAACAATCACCCAAACAATGCTACCATACACATTCGCCCGTGTTCGTTGTGACTCTAAGCAAACACGCCGGGCCTTCACCTGTCAAGGGCAGTCACTTCACAAAAAGCCAAAACCTACTCCATTGTCTCCCCGCAACACACGCGGGTTGGGGCACTCATGTGCGCGCTCCGACGGCTTGAAATCACACTGCACAACAGGGGATGATGGCAGAGAGACAATGACAAAGTTCTTCCTTCAGACTACTAATACTTAATGAGCTAAACATTTACCAGAACTGGTTGCAGTGGTGCCAACCATTACTTTCGGCTGCAGGTTATTGAGACAGAAGGGAAAAGTAATGAACAGTAAAGTCGTACATGGAGTCCCGGGTGGGGGTGGAGGGACGGAAAGACAGAGACTGACCAAATGAACTACTGCAGAGGTCATACGTACGGACAGACAGAGTGACTGGGTAGGCGAAAAAAGACAGACAGCCAGGAAGAAGACAGGAACGATGGTTGGAAGGATGAAGAGAAAAAAGACAGCGTGAGAACACAGTGTGAGGAGCGCAGGCCAGACGGCAAGGTCGTAGCGTCTACATGCATGTAGTGTCTCGGGTGTAGTAACTTAAGATACTACCTCACTGCCAAATGACAAGACAAAGCCCACCTGACCATGGGGCTCCCTTATGATGCAGAAAAGACTGCAGGACAACAGACGTGGCCAACAGTGTTGTGAGACCATGCGAGCTGCACAGCCTCTGTTCAGTGTATGCTGCTACGCTGAATCAAACCCACAGCCACCCATCCTGAAATCCCCCACAGAGACCAAGATTGGAAACAGACACAATCAGTGATCAAGAAGTGAAGGTAACGACACTCAGAAGAACTTGGAAGCGGGATGCAGGAACCGAAGAAACAGACCACAGACCACTACAGCGTTGTGTCATAACGACGCATATGCCTATTAGCAGAGCTGCCGAAATGAATCAGACATTTTCCCCCCGCACAGTGCTTACGTACAGTAGCTTTGCACTAGTACAAGATCGGTTCTTTCGATCGCTGAATCCACTTTTGCTATCTGCATCGCTAGATGACAGCTTCTTTCACGATTGTCGGCAGTGCAGCGAGACTATTTCTAACGTTTGTCAGTTGTCACTGCCTTAATGTTTGTAATGCGACAATTTCAAACATTCGCCGTTACCCGTAATTCAGTTTCTTACAACTGTTACTGTTTTGTAACGAGACGGTTTCTAACTGTTGTCATGGTCTTGTAATGTCACTTTCGTTTTAATGAGAAATGCTCTTATATTTGTTCCTGTCTGATAACCTGAGTGTTGCCGCGCTGTTCGGAGTCCTGCCATTGCACTTTCATGCAGGCGGCCAAGCAGGATATGTGGACGTCGGGAGGTCGAGCAGACGGGGATTAGGAAAACCCTGACCTCTGGGGTAGAAGCTGAACGTAAGAAAAGTTCTTATGTTCGCTCTCTAACGATCGTCTTCTTTCCTCTTTGCTCCATGTCACTTCCACACACGTGCGAACGCGCGCATGTGTGGGTGTGATTGGCATTCCGCCATGCAGATATAAAGAAGCCGTAAGCAAAAGAGTTTAAAGGTCGGTGACCTGACGGGTTACAGGAGGAATGACGTACACTAATGATCCCTTTGGTTTTCTAACAGCCTCACATCCCACCCACCCACCCCAACCCCGTTTATAAAAACAGCCTGACGTGCAGGCTAGCGTTGTCTGCACGACTACTCGGCAGAACCCAAATTCCATTAACTCGATAATCTTCGTGGCACGCCTGAAAGCTTTCGCTGCACAGTACATGCGCAGACGGCTGGGAACGGAGGAGGTAAATAGGAAAGCATCCCGACGCCAGGGGAAGTAATGCAAGGAATTAATGCATTATTACGGCCCTTGTCCCTGGGGTTAATCCTGCACGCCCCAGATAAGCAAGACTTGCGACCAGAGGCAAGTGCACAAGTCGCTATAGAGCTCTAGCTGTTAGCGTTAGCAGGGAGTAGTTAGCTAAATTATATATTGCCAAGCACATTATATGCTTGCTTTTGATGATTAACGGTGTACTGGCTTATCGTGCACCTGCCTCCACTCACCTGAATGTGTATCTTATTTAATCTGATTTCCCAAATTGCAGTGCCTGTACTAATGACAAAAAAATCACACATTCACACACACACACGTGCGCTCACGCATGTACTTTGTAGTTGACAATTCTTTGATAGGCTCAAACAACGGACACAAATCTCTTGAGACACAACTGACGTTGTTCACACATCGTATACGTTCAACGATTTCTGCATTGTTCACACTCGATTACATAAGTTTCCAGTCCCCTGCGTACTTGCCGAGCAACAAAAACTGCCAAGTGCATTTTCGAGTGGCGCTCGCAGCCACCCAATCAAATCGTTGCACACCACGTGATCAGACTGAGGTACTCACTCGCATGCTACACAAGACAAGGATGATGTCAGGTCCTCTTAGACCAGAGTGGGGAGGCTGAGGGTTACTGTAGACTTCATTTTACTACGATATAAGGGATTGTAAGGATAGGACGAACTCCCATTAGGAGCGAGTATGGGGGTTGAAGGTGTAAATTGCTTTAGAAGTTTTGCTTATTAAGTTAGTACTATGCGCCAGTCGATTTGACCTACACTGTGTGCGTGTCTGTGTGTGTATCATGGGGGGGGGGGGGACTGACTATAAATTGTAAATTTAGCGTAACAAATCTGCTGCACTGCGCTGTTGTGTGTTCATTCGCTGGCGTTAGAGGCAGCTGGGGCTATAAATCCCCTGCAAGTCAGCACTGTGTACCACCTGCAAGTCAGCAGTATGTGCCACCTGCAAGTCAGCACTATGTACCACCTGCAAGTCAGCACTGTGAAACACCTGCAAGTCAGCACTAGGTACCACCTGCAAGTCAGCACTGTGAAACACCTGCAAGTCAGCACT
>SMGT01004684.1:121757-154534 GCA_004794575.1 Lanistes nyassanus
GGTCAATAACGTGTGTGTGTAGATACGGATAGCGCTGGGATGAACGTATGAGAGTGCGAGTGATTGTTCTACGTATACCAGTAGATGTATAGTGGAGCATCATTCATTGTGTAGTGAAATATTCTGGAGTAACTGTAAATAAATAGAGTAGTGTATTATCGTTGCCTGCTTTTGTTAAGCTGTGCGCGTGACAAGCAAGGGGGTGGGGGCTCGAGCCGGTTAGAAATTGAGGAAATTAGGTAGTGATTGCAGTGTTAGTTTCCCCCTTCTTGACACATTTTTATGTTGTGATAACTCGAGTCGAACGAGCAGAGTAGTAAAACACATAAAGCGCCATACCCCTAGACACGACAGAGAAAAACCGCGACACTATATACCGCCTGCAAGTCAGCACTGTGAACCACTATCAGCTTCTACATCGTTAATCGCTGCTTGATACTCTGTTTAGCACAAGAAAACCAACTTACAGCATCACTGTTAAGAGTAACGTCTTAATTAAACGGGTCATCATATAATTACATTGCGAACATTCTAATGGTACTGCAGAAAATCTCGCTTCGTAAGCTACAGTAATAACGTAATGCCAATATTAATGTACCAAAACATCTACGCACAGATTTGTGCGACAAACCTCGTAAGTTGTTGTTATGTGTGTGTGCGCTCTTTCGTGCGTGTATGTGAGCCTGCGTGCGAGCGTGCGTAAGTGCAATATTTTTGTTTCTGTTACGAACACTACTTCACAGAGCATCACGCCCATTTTCCTATGACCACTCTTTTGGGTTTTTTTCTGCCCTCCAGTTCTTATTGTCTTAAAAAAAGTTTGCTGACAGTGGCGTTTCCCAATTTTATTTAGGTCTGGACTGGATCTGATTAGTTAATCCCCCCCCCCTCCCGCCAACAGCAAGGGTCTTACGCGAAACTCCAGTGCAAAGGTCACTTCCCCCACAGGGAAAGCCAGCACAACATCAACATAACCCAGGCGGTGACGTAAGCCTGCAGGCACGGCCCGCGCGCCTGGCCGGTGCGGATGGCGTGATGTCATAGCAGTTTACAAACACACACTAGCATAATAAATACGGCTTCCAAACAGCTTCCGTACTCTTGTATCGCTGTTAACCCAAACAAACAGAAACTCGACACTAGATTTCCCCAGCCCAAGAAATATTAGCAACGACGTTCTTCCTTCCCTCCACCCACCCTCCCGAGCTTGGCTGCAAATCGTAGACAACACCGCGCGCCCTGGACACCAGTGCACGTAAACTCCAGGTGGTGGGTGGGGAACGTAACACGTTTCAGTTGTAAAAATATTTGCTCGCCTGTTGCTTGTAGAAATCTTCAAATCCAATTTTTGCCTGACATACTACGGAAATCTAGCTCACGTACAAAAGAAAGAAATTCCGAGCAGAATCGATACAAACGGGTCTTCGCAGAAAACACGGCGTCGTAATCGGAAAGCACACGAAGTTAATGTATGCGAATAAATTATCTTCAGCAGCGTTTGTATACAAACACCTACATGTGGCCACACTGAAACGCGCGCGTGCAATGTGCCTCTGTTTTGCCCTATTGAGCTTTTGTACAAGACAATTCACGCGCTTCAGTGAAAATATACTGCACAATCTTATCAGCATATGCGACAGTAAAATTGAATACGTTCGCTGTCGTCGTCTGTCCCGGGTGGGTGGGGTGGGGTGGGGGGAGACCTAATGGACCATGTTCGTGAGGAAATTATGAATACGTCTGTGCAAAAATGATTTCCGTGTATGTGAGTTCTGCTTAGTGCTAATTGTGGTCTCTGTATGTACGACATTTTGCTGAGCGCTAATTGTGGTATCCGTGTGTGCGACTTTTTGTTGGATGCTAATTGTTTACTAACGTGGACTTCTGGGATGGATGATAGCGAGGTGTGTGTGTCTGTATGTCTTGGAGTAGCTCAGGCAGTCGCGTGAACTGGTGGTGAAAACAAAAATACATTTTTGTCGAACACAGAGAGGTGGAACACACAAACACGCGCGCGCGCGCACACACACACACACAATGCACGTGCAGGGGTGCATCCTCCTACCGTAAGAACCGAGAGGGCAGTAAGGCGACAGGCTCGTGAGGAGAAGAACGAGTAGGCCCGGGACTCTCATAGTACTCGCCAGAAAATGCGGCAACCGACACTGACGCTCTCGCCAACGACGAGGGAAAAGAAACACAGATGCACTCCCCAGCGACACCTGCCACAGTGCGTCTCGTCAGTTGCTGTTGTTGCTGTCGTCGATGTAGGTGTTTTCCTCCGCACACACACATATCAGCTGCTGGCGACATCAGACCAGGGTAGGCCGACAGGTCACCTCTACCCCCCGCAGTTTTCGCCCTCCGTACCCATCGCGGGGGGGGAGGGGTATAGGGGACGATAGGAGAACAGCAGTTAGTAGTGGTCCAGACGTGTCGGGTAGGAAACGGGTGGATCAGCGTTAGACGGCCTGCACGTCCGTGCGCGCACCAAGGAATTGCACGTCAAACGCACGCGCCCTGCCAGCAGTTGATAACCGCACGGCAGTCGCCAGCACAATCACAACAATCCTCGTCAGGGCCACAATCCGCGTGGTGGACAGGACACAATCATCACGACAATCCGCACGTTACGTCGGAACACACACATCCCGCAGCCTGCACGCGGCGCTGCCAGTCGAAATCACTGACGTCGTCGTAGTAACTGCAACAGTAGCGGCGGTGGTAGCGGTGGTGGTGGTGGAGGTGATGGTGGTGAACGCATGGGTTGATGACGCCTGCGGAGCGGTTACTCTCAGTTCTGCACGCGGGAAAACACAACATGCACCAGCCGCGGGCTCCGTCGCTGATGCGGTCATCTTGGGGACGTAGTAAGCGCAGTTGTAGTTTTAGTAGTTGTAGGCGGTGGTGGTGGTGGTGGAGGTGGTGGTGGCGGCGGTGGTGGTGGTGGTGGTGGCGAGGCTGTCATTGCACGAATGACAGCAGCAGCAGCAGCAGCCACGAGAGAGGTAGTAGTGGCGATGGTGGTGGCGGTCGGTGCATTTGTTGCGGCTGTTGGAGCTGTGGTTGTAGCAGTGGTGGTGATGGTGGTTGACTAGTCAGGCCGAGGGCTGGTCAGGCGTGTGCGGCCTGGCATGGTGTGTGCGGTGTGCCGTGCCCTGCACACTGTGCCCTGGTCGCAGCGTACTACGAGCCCCGTTGCCAGCGGCCGCACCAGCTCTGCGCGTGCGTGTGACCTCAAATACGGCCACCGGTGCCCCGCCCCCTCTCCCCTCCTCCCCACCCTACCGCCTCGAGGCCACCCTCCACCCGAGCCTTCTTCTCTCCCTTGTCATTGTCCCGCCCCTTCTGCAGCACCCCGCTCTTCGCCCCAACCCCCGCTCCCCCTTCCGCCCACCTTACTTCCCCGCTCCTCTCCCGCACCCAGCTCTTGGGTGGCAGGCGTGGCACGGCGCGTGCGTGTCGCGTGCCAGCGCGTGCAGAATGGAACGCTTGCATGGCAAGCGGTTACTGGAGCTTCGATGTTCCCGTGTCCCCGCAGTGGGCAGAGGAGCTGGGAGTGCGGAAGTTGTTTCGCGGCGGCATGGCGGGGTTGTTTGTGTGCGTACTTGTGCGCGTCCCCACGCGCGCTCGCAGGTGACTGTGCGGCTGGCACCAAAGTTCCCTGCAGGACTACACACGGGCTGGGTGGCCGGAGAGAGGGGGATGGGGTCTGTTTCAGTGATGGCTGTAAAAAGAAGTCGGTCACGTGTTCTCTCTTGGCTCTGCCTACCTGTACATCGTTCTGTGTGTCTTTCTTTATTTGATCTGCATGTACTCCGTGTCCCTCTGTATGCCTGTGTGCTTGTGATTGTGCCTGAGCGTGACAGGTCTGTTCGTGACAGCGTGCATGTACATTATGTCTCTGTTTAATGTGTACAAGCGTGTCTGGTCAGCGTGTATGTGTGTGTGTGTGTGTGTGTGTGTAGGCGCGAGTGTCTGTGTTTATGAGCGTGTTCATGTGTGTGGTGTGCCTATTCGCACTGTCGTGTGCAGCCATGCGCTGATCAGCTTCCATTCCCAGTGTTTCATAACATGGCACACAGCTGGGAACACACCCCATTAGGCACAATAATAGGGGTTTGGGGGAAGCGGGGTGTTAGGAGATGACTGGGTGGGGGAGGGGGTAGTTTCAGACAGAACCAAAAGCACCTTACGTATTCAAATATTTCTTGATAACATTTATGTTTTCTACTTTTGCCGGGGTTTATCTTCTGCACTCACAAATGACGTTATTTATTCGGGTACCAAAGGTCGCAGTAACCCCAGTTGTAACATCTAGCGAGTCTCGGACACCTGATGTAACAGGTGTTTCATGCATCCACCATCAGTGACCTTGACATGAATATATCAAAACATTTATATAACGCTTGGTATGTAAAATACAGTCTTTGTAGTATAGTAATTGAATGTCAATTATTTTGAATATGGCTTTAACCTCTTTTGTCTCTACTCTTTTAAAATTCTGCTGGAGTTGCTTACGAAAGTGCCACATCCCCATGAGTTATTCTTTCATTGTTCGTTGGTTCTTTTTAAGTGGCAAACTCAAAATTTCTCACAAGATTTTAAAGTAAATTTCACTATTTACGATATAGAATATACGTGTATGCAATTTAAGATATTTCAATATTTACAATGTTCTTCTATTTCGCTGCATGGTATGTACTGTGGCAAAAGTGGACAGGCCCAGTAAACGCCCCAGTGGTAGGGGACATAACTTCAGTCATGTGGGGTGAATCTCAGGTAAGGTTGGGCCCTAGAACTGCCTGAAGTGAGTCCGGATACCCTATCTGGCCCCAATGAGGGCCATAGTAGCTGTGCTGTCTGGGGTGACTTTTCACAACAACACTCACCTGATGCGTATATTGAGCCGTTCCTCTGATAAGGCCGTCATATAGGATATAAACTTAAACTGTGCCAGCCTAGTAACCTGAACCTAATCCTACCCTAACCTCTTCCCTAGCCCCACCCTACCCCTGTCCATAACCTCACGGCGAACAGGGGTAGGGTGGGGTTAAGGGTAGGATTACAGGGTAGGTACGATTCGTTTCTGATGTAAACAAATCGATAAAACGGTAGCCGCGATGTCATACAGTACGCGAAACCTCGTCACTATAGCCATCAGCAGAACAAACCAATATAGGATTGTGACTAGCTGAAAGCTTTTGTAGTGACGAAGAAGAGGCCGATTGAAAGAGTTCAGGTTACTAGGCTGCACAGTTTGAGTCTCATGCGAGCAAGCTATACCCTGTATGACGGCCTTATCAGAGGGACGGCCCAGTATAAACATCGGGTGAGCGTTGTCGTGAAAAGTCAAAGAACAAAAGCGTAAATGTCAGGTCGTTGTTGCTTAGACAAAAGTTTACGTGCTCTCACACTGGGGCTGATCTCGCAACACGGGCCTCAGTCCCACCCAGTCACATTATACTGACACCGGGCCAACCAGTCCTTGTACTGTTCCCTGTAGTGCCAGGTGTCTGGCAGGGCAGCTACTACAACTTTTAAGTCAGGTATGACTCGGCCGGGATGTGAACCACCGACCTCCCGCCTCGAAACCGGACGCCTTAACCACTGTTTGTGGTACAATGTAAAGACGCATTAATGATTGTAAATTCACGTTCCTTACTGTTATAACAGAAATTATGTTATGTATAGTGTCTGTTACGAGCTGTGTAAGCGAAAGTTTTCAGATGCTACAGCCGGTTCACACAGATATAATTATGAAAGAAAAGCACAACAGCGATAAACAGTGTTAGCATAGGGCATTATCATATGAACACACACGACTTGCTATCATAAACATATGAACACGCACGGCTGATATGCACCTAGTTTGCGGCGGGGCGTTAAGCAACAAACACACACAAACACACACCCTATCACAAACACAAATACACATGGCTGTTCGGAGACGTACGTTCCAATCTTGTACGTGAAACGGCCATAAGACAGGTAGTCATCCGCCGTGAATGGCAGTTCATTCTTGTGCACCTGGGACAGGCCTCCTTGAGCATTGCTCTGCGTCATTAGACCGAGCTGTTGGTGTCACATGACCATGACGTCACCACGAGCAGCTGCGGCAGTTCAGATGTCGTAAATAGAAGAAAACCCACAAGACGCGGAGCTACAAAGATCTCGAGTGGCTGGGTCGAGGAGCAGGTTTTTAACAGAGTCAGAGTTGTGATAAGCACTCTTACACAGACACACGCCTGCACCCACAGGTACACTTTCTTCTGATTAAATGCAACACACAGACGTGAACGCGCGCTCTAACTCACTCACTCACTCACTCACTCACTCACTCACTCACTCACTCACTCACTCACTCACTCACTCACTCAGCATTTACACAGTATATACGAAGAGGCACATAGATAATACCCATGGGGGAGCGCTTAAAACAAAATCACCGATTTAAAAATACACTTCCCATCATGCAAAATAAACATCTTGGACCTGGGACTATCCTCCGAGTGAGTTAAAAGTGTCTTCACTCCACAGCAGACGACACGAATTATTTTCGTGGTTTAGTTCCGGTCTCTTCTCAGTGTCCCATGACTGATAAAGTCACAGCTAATGCAGCTGAGAAAGTAACACTAAACTTTGAAAATAAAACTAAACATTAGAGGGGAAACACTCGAATAATCAGTGCAAAAAATATTTTATTGTCAGTATAATTTACTAACGTAGCATTAGTATTATTGTGTCCGCGCGCTCATTCCAAACACTAGGTTTATTTAGTGAGTGATGATTGTTGCTAGTGTAATGAGCACCCACATACTTGTACTCACACATGCGCATGCGCATGTGCGCGCAAGTAATAACATTTCAGGGTAAAATTCGCAGCTAGATCCACCATCAATTAATTCCCAGCACAACGCCGCGATTTATCACGGGTAAATAGAAGCAAAGGCCCTTTTGTACAGAACTGAGATCTGAAAAAAACATTTAAATGATGATGATGATGATGATGATGATGATGATGATGATGATGATGATGATGATGATGATGATGATGTGCTTACTTGGTCAAGTCAGGATCGCGATAAAGTAGGTATCTATGTTCTAGGAACATTGATTAGAGTCTTCAAGCGTTGGTATCATTATGTCACTAAACTTCCCTCCTTTAGGGGTGTTCCCACCCCCCTTTCACCTCAGCGGGGTGCAGCGATAGTGTCACCAACCCCTGAAAGTGGGTGACAGTCGTCTGCTAGTGGCTTTGGGCAGCACACTTGGTGTCGCGCGCCTCGGCCGCACGTTGAGGTGGCCGCAATAGGGCAGGTGATGTTTACAGCAGCGAACGTGAGACTTGACCCCACGTGCAGGCGCGTGCGCTTGTGCGGACCATTATGGGAAAGGAGACTGGCGAGCATGCCTCCGTAGAAAAACGTTCAAAAGTTAACAGCTTTGAACAGCCTACGGCTCTTACCCCGCACGCGCGCGGTGTGTGCGTGTGTGGAGGTGGGGAGGGAGCAGGACGCATGCGGTGATTGTAAAAGAGCGTTTGGAAAGTAAAACCATCCAGCTTGCACACAGCATCAGGCAGGTAACCTAAAAAGACTGGGGAGTTGTAAGGGGGAACGGGGACATGCGAGCGGCGACATGTGGACGGAGTTCCCCCAAATACTGTACGCATGGCTTACACGCGACCCGCAGCGCAGGGGCTGCAGTCAACCCACTGCCACCATTCAACCACCGCGCGTGCAGAGCCGCCGTGACGCAGCGGTGGGTAAGTCGTCTGCGCGCACCTGTAGGAAACTGACGTGAGGCGGCCACGTGGCTTGCAAGTCAAAGGGCTGAGAAACGATAACAACAACAGTGTGCCTGCTTGTTGCTTTCTCATTTCTTTCGGGCGATAAAGATTGGGGCACTGCTGGGTGGGGGTGGGGGTGGAAGCAAGTTAATGTAATTAGCAGTTTCCTCCCCTTGCCTTCCTGACGTCTGACATTTGCCCGACTCACAGAAAAATGTTTTGCACCGTTTTCTTTGTGTGTATCCCGACTTGCCTCCAGTTTCTAAGAGGACGTAGGACGTAGGTCGTAGAACGTAGCTGACACCAGGGGCCAGTTGCATGCCTCTGGCCTAACCTACGCCCTTCGTACGCCCGACTAAACCCAGCCGTTAGTCCAGACTAAGTACGCCATGCAGATAGGACGGTTGCTTTGCTCATTACTAAAGGCGACACGAGCCACGTCTATCGGACTAAGAAGCCATTAAATACAAGCTGCATGTGTATCCCACAGTGCCCTGTATCAGACAGGACTCTCCTACCTCTCGGACCTCATCCAGTCTTAGACTCCACCTAGAACCCTCCGCCCCTCTGCTGATCCCTCCGTCCTGGTCGCTCCAAAGGTCAAAACAATTTCTTTCGGAGACCGCTCTTTTTCTCTGCTCCATTGTGTAATCTATATGTGCATGTGAAGGATGGATTCCAGTGTGTGTGTGTGTGTGCTCTGTGTGTGTGTATGTGTGTGTGTGTGGTGTGTGTGTGTGTGTGCTGTAAAGTGCTGTGAGCTCGGTTGTGCGCTATATAAATATTTTGTATTATTATTATATTGTTGATTCTTTTCGTGGTGAGATCCATTCCAAGTTTTTATATTTTTTGTTGCAAATGGGACAAAAATGACGTCACAACAGTGGAAAGCGTGCAGCACGTGATCAGAACTCCGTCAACAAAGCAGACAGGCTTCCCTGATGGCGTCTGGAAAGGGTTGTGGATCACGGTTAGCGGAAGGGGGCGAGGTTTAGGTGGGGGCAATACCTACATTCCCCCCCCCCTACACACACACACACACACCTCCCGACTATGATTGTTTTACCCCTGTCACCGCCCCACCCCTAACCATCACCACCCCTCCCCTTACCATTATCGCCCCTTTACATCACCCACCCTATCCCCACACCACCCCTAAATTCGGACTAAATTTTCCTTAGTCGGGAGTCGTGCAATCGACATTTTATGCTAGTCCATTGCTCCGCCTGGAATAAGGGCTTAAGCCAAAGCCGTGCAACTAGCCCCAGCAGGAGACATAACGACAGCTGAGGTGGTTACAAGGGAGCGAAGTCAATTCATGGCCAAAGCCAAGACTGTGCAGCCTTGTGATACCCCACCCAGCGCCTCGATTTCCAGAAGCCCACAACAGCCGCTGCTGGAGCAAGACTACAAACTAGCCAGATGTTAATGACACAGTGCAAAAGGTGATTGACCAAGATACGTTAACATCATGGAATAAACATGCAACACAACAGATTCCTGCTTTCGTGCTCTCTCTCTCTCTCTCTCTGCCATTCCCCTCCGAAGAAAACACAAATCTGACGATGAGTGTTGGAACTGCATGTGATGTCCGGCAGAGTGTAATGCAATGAATCTTAAAACCCATGCAGCATTTTTGGACCCACCGACACTAAACACTAAACTTCCGCGCGAAGTGTGCATGAAATGTGTTCTCGCGCGTTAAAAATCCACATTTTATTATTATTATTTATAAACAGAAAAGCTATATGCAGTCCCGGCCCGAAACGATTTAAAAAATATATATTTCTGATATTTCCTCCATATCTTGGATTGTTTGGATACAACCTACTTGAATGTCACCTTTACGACAGCTTGTAAGATGTTGTGAAATTGTTCTTTCACATGCCGAACGAGTCTCTCTCTTTCTCAATATAAAATACAGAGAGATCAATGCTATACAGGACTAAGAATAAGCTGTAAAGCTCTTGCGCAATAACCAAGAAGCAGCCATATAAGGCAGATGTATAGAAGACTGCTGGAATAATTATTCTCACTGCTTAACCGGGTCTCGGGTATACCTGGTATGGCCCAGGTGTTCACCTTAGTATTCGTTGTCACGTGTTCTGCGGGACTAACTATTTTCTTTTCACACACATGTGTGGACGTATATATATATATATGCATAGCAGTCAATTAATGCTTGCGTCATCTTTGCTTCGGCGTCACCTGGACACCTGGAGCACTGGGTGTCAAGATCGAAGTGTTACGAAGGAAAACTTCGGACGTGTTTAGAAATAGTTGACATCCGACAAAAGCAGTTTTAAATAGCTTCAGAATCATGATGACACTGACCAAGGAACTAGTGGCGACATCTGCAGCAGCCGGCGACAAACTGCAAGCGCCGGACCTCGGGATCCAAGAGGATGTTCAGTAGTGGCGCGCGGTACAGTAAGCTGAACTTTCATCCCAGACCTTAGCTTGCGTCTTAGCACGCTCTGTTCTTTCCTCCAATCGCCGACAGCGTTACAAAGTCATTTGGGCGGCAATGTGGAAACAACAGGCTGCTTCGCGGTTCCCGGGGGAAAACAACCGACCGATCGATGGGGCACTGAAAGGGATTGATTTTCACTCACTCTTCGAAGATTTTTCTCCTACTCCCTCCTTTTCTTTTAGCAGGACTTTGTGTGTTATTTATAGAGCGCCAGGGGTCCCGTCGACAGGACCCCCGCCTTTCTGGCCAAATACCAGCATCATGTGGAGCGAGGGAAACGCCGCCCGGACCAGGGGAAATAATCACAGGTCCACTAGAGGCGCGATGTGTGGCCACAGTCTGTGGATAAATTGCCAGCATTTTTAGTTTTACATCAGATAACTGATGGATTGTTTAAATTTACTTATGTTATTCCACAAATATTATTATACGCCTCTCTTTCTTTCTTTTTTCTTTCTTTCTTTCTTTCTTTACATTATTCGTTCTTTCTTTTAAACAAATGATGTTCTTTGCTTTCTGTTCATAAATAAGCTTGCAGTTTTAGTAATAAACAAAGGACGAACCGATTTAGTTTGGCTTGCAACAGACCACATTACCTCACATTACTGACCACATTACTTCTCACCTGCAAAAACTGTACTGGCTGCCGATTGAAGATCAAATCAAACACCAGATTGCATGTCTACCCCACAGAGTCCTATATCAGACAGGGCGATCCTACCTAACGGACTTCATCCAGCCTTATACTCCACCTAGACCCTCCACCCCTCTGCTGATGCCTCCATCCTGGTCGTTCCAAAAGTCAAAACAAAGTCTTGCAAACAGCTTTCTTTTCTCTCTCTCTCTCTCTCTCTGATCCAACGGTTTGGAATTCTCTTCCCGCCAGTATCCGCAAATCTGACTTCGGTTCTGCCCTTAAAGCTCATCTCTTTCGTCTTGCTTATCAGTAATCCTGTGTGTAATCCATATGTGCATATGAATGATAGATTCCAGTGTATTGTGTGTGCTGTGTGTGAGTGAATGTGTGTACTATGTGCGTTTGGGTTTGTGTGTGAGTGTTGTGTGTGTTCTGTACAGCGCCGTGAGCTCAGTTGGGAAATATAGCGCTTTATAAATAGTTTGTAGTTTTATTATGCACCAACAATACAGATCATATATCTGAAAGTTGTGAAATATAGACACAGCCTAGAAAGAAAACAGAGTGCAAGTGATATTAGAGATAGTTTTGATCTCACGTGGAGACCATAATATATGTATCTGTTACGATAATCTTAATGTCCTTTCTTTGTATCGCAATTACGTGTTAAAGGCCCGACACTTGCCAATGCTCTTTCGCTCGCACTCGCTCGATCGTTCGCTCGATCCGTGGATGTGAGCAATGTGTGCGTGGGTATGGGTATGTGGGTATGGGTATGGGTATGTGGGTATGGGTATGTGGGTATGGATGTGTGGGTATGGTTCTGTGGGTATGGGTGTGTGGGTATGGGTATGTGGGCATGTGTATATGGGCATGTGGGTGTGGGTAATGGATGTGGGTAAGTGGGTATGGGTATGGGTATGTGGGTATGGGTATTTGGTATATGTATCCTGGGGCTGGGGTGGAGGATGTAGGAATGTCATCTGATCACATAGAGTAAACCTAAGGTGACTGCTATGTCGTTGGTGGATGTTACATTGTTCTATGGGTCTAGGACTTCCAATACTTCCAGCATGTAACTAAAGGCAAAAAAGCACTACAAACTCCTTCGTAGCTATAGCAACTTCTCTGTAGATAAGTTTCTTCAAACTGTTGCCCAGGTACAATGGCTCACGCAGCATGGTTCAGAAATCTAGGAGTTAGCTGTTTGTGTACTATGTTCTGTAACATCAATCACTAGATCCCAAATACCAACATTCGGACACAGATAAACACGGAAAAATGTCATGAGAAAATTTAGTCGATTTGGTTTATCGGTTCTAGCTCTCATCTTTTATAGATACAGGAACGGCTCAGCAGAAAATTTGATCTGGCCTCTACGTAAAAGCTCAGATACGCTAACTTTTCACAAAATTCACGAAACGCCAGGGGGGGGGGAATTTTTTTTTGGGGGGGGTTATTTTTGGGGTTTCCCCACGCTGTTTACCGTCGTCAAATAGCATAGCGATTGTCAGAAAATAATTTATTACAAATTAGAAAGAACTTTGTCACGAGTATAACATCCTTTTGGTACTTATAAATCTTTTTTATTATTATTTAACGCCATGCTCATTATGTACGTGAAGTCACTTGACTTAAAATTTATCTAGCTGCTAATATTTTATTTGTTCCTTTCATTCAAATAGGCAATCGATCCTTGTGACTATTTACATTCATGTTCTCTCTATTCCACTTGATCTCTCCTGCCTCCCCCCCTCTCTCTCTCTCTCTCTCTCTCTCTCTGTGGTAATGGTTTTATCTAAAACACTTAAGACTGGGGCAAAAGTGGAGAAGTAACTTTATAGCTTCATCCGCTTTAAGCAGGTTATATTTAGGACAGTGGTGACTGCAAGAAAGTGAACCAATGACGGTGAAACAGTTGCCGCTTGTAAAAAATACTCTTAGTCTTTCGATCGCGCGGGGTGGGGTGGGGTGGGGGTCGGGGAGTGGCCTGGGGAGTATCGCATTTTTCTCTTGGACAGGTTTTTCAAGGTGTCTATTTTTTTTATATTTTTGTGCTGCCTCTTTGTGAAGTTCTCTTTGTCACAGATTGGCAGACTTGATGGGGTTCTGATATGCGTTTCCACCGTTGTGTTGAGCGGTCAACCAGGCAATAATAACCAGGCAATAATAACCAGGCTTACAGCTACCAGTATGACGTCATGCTTTTGACCTAACTGCTTCTGGGTCCAGCTGAGAATGGAGACGTTTGAACATTTATCTCGTAAGCAGAAGAAAAGATTTCAATGAACTTATCGGAATTACTATCTTCCAGTTCAATGGCTCTTTACCCGCGCGATGTATTGCCATGCTGCACATGATTCCACGCTACTTATACACAAGTTATAACAACAGGCTATTAGTGTGGCCGCATTGGGGGAGAAGACAGTCTCATTGTCCTAGTCAGAAGGTAGAAAAGGAAGAATAGCTGAATAGGACAAAAGCAAGACATGAGGATCATTTTAAAAAAACCAAGGTGTTTAAAACGATCACCAGTAAGCTCCCACCTCTCCACTCCCGATACAAACAGTCTAGCCAATCTATTGTCCCCGTTTCATCTATTTTCTTTATCCCTCGACAGCCTAAGACAGCGAGGGAAGGAAACCCGTACTCTCCGGGGGGTGGGGGTGCCACGTGCCAGGCGATCACGTGAGGGGCTCAAGCCCGCCAATCAGGTGCGAGTTCTCACGTAGCCGCCGACCGTGGAGTGGAACCAGATCGTAAGTTCGCACGCCTTTGTGGGGAGAAAGAAATACCTGGTGAGCGCTGGGTGGTGTCTCTCAAGCTGTTGGCTCGCGTCTTTAGGATCACAGAGCGAGACAGGGCGCCGACCTGTGTCTGCCAACACATCTTAAAGATTTGAAAGTTTCTTCAAACATCCACAATCCTTTCACAGCAGTTCATCACTTATTTAACAGAGCTAGCACGCAGTTTACAAAGTTAAACCTAGAACAGGAAGTGAACGGCTTCCAGCTGTGAAAATGAAAAGTTTTCCAACCGTGTTGGGAACAGTTGACAGCTGTTTTAACTTGCGTCTTTGAAAGACTGTGTCCACCGAGTGCTCACCTGTTAGTTCTCGACTGCAGCCAGAGATCGCTGATTGTCCACGAGGATGTGTGCAGATGTGGATGTATACAAAAAATGTATATGCGGATTTTGTTTGTTACTCAAACTGTGGCAGATTTATATACATATATAACATTTAAAATATTACGTCTTATATTTCTTTTGTGTAGATGTCAAGCGCGGTGAGCGCGTTCTTTTATGAGTTTGATTCTGTTGTATAATACGTGCATACGTCTCTGTGTGTGTGTGTGTGTGAGTCGATCTCTGTGTGTGGGTCTTGTGTGTGTTGGGTTTTGTGTGTGTGCGTGTGTGGTTATCATGCGTGCTTTGTGTTTAGTAGAACTTGAAAACTAATTTGCTGGTCGAGTAATTTATGCTTCATTGTTTTATGTGTTATCATACTTCTTGTAAAAAAAATGGCTATAGTTCATGGTTTCTCAGTTACCTCTGACAGACCTCATGAATTGTAATTATGGTATGGTGATAATGTTTTTGTATTTTGACATTTTCTTGATGCCCCCAGAGTGCTAAGGAATAAAACAACTCAAAATCAGGCAGTAGAGAAGGGCTTTACTTTGTAAGCTCTTAACACTAACCACAAATAAAACTGAAAGCTGACCTTACCCGTGACCTCTAACCCCTGCAATTGCGAATCTTAAAGAAAGAGAAAAAAAGAAGGGATGGACGGAGATTTTGAATAAGTAAAAGACCTTAAAATCAGACTGATAAACAATAAAAGTAGTGCCTATAATTCTCTTAGAGCAGGCCGCACAAGGTTCTGAAGTTAAAGTTGAGTTCAGACTATTTATACAACGTAGGTCACGAGAGTCTCCAGCTAAAAATAACTCGAGCCGCAGCACTGCGCGTGAGAACGCCATGATAGCAGGCCGGAATCCTTGGATCCAAACGGCGTCTGCTTATCATGTCTCATAAATGTAAACTCCCGCGTTCAGAGCATTCGCCGGCGGCTGACGCGCCTAATAACACGAATGATTTGCGTTTTCCATGAGCGGAATTAAAGCAAACACCGCCGTCCATGGCACCCTGGCCCCCAGCTTGTGAAGGCCGTGTCAGGGGCAGGCAATCCTAACTTGGGTTTTACCACCCGCAGTCAAGATGGCGAGAGTTTGCAAAAAGCCAAAAATTGATTTCTCGTGTTGCCCGTGACGTGTGCCCATTGGAAACCGCTTCTCCTTTGATAGCGTATTTCCGCCTGCGCTGAGTGCTGGTCTGCGCATGCCGGAAATGAAACCTGGAAACATTGACCGGTATATAGCCGCAAGTAAAGTACTGGGGTGAGGTGAGGCCTAGCATCGCACAACGACAGCAGCTGAGGGGCGAGGAGGAAGAGGAGATGGAGGAGAAAAAGGAGGAGGAAAATGAGGAGGAGAAGTTTAACAGACACAGAGTTGGGAAGGGGAAGAGAAAGACAACTAACCAGAGAGATAACAAAAAAAGTTTCTAAACTGCATTTCTTCTGGCGATTACGATTGCTGTATCCATCTAGAATGAAGTTCTCTGGGTTGATCCCAGTTCCCGACGTTAGTGTGAGAGTGTTTTATGCTGACCTGGGCTGAAGCTCGGCTCTCATTGGTAAACTTCTGTGGACAGTGTAGTCTGACATACTCCGTTTGTCACGTCGGGTCACAGGCAGATCTTCAGGATGCTGTTGGAGATATTGACCGGAGATGATGCTGATGCTGTTGATAGTGGTAGCGAAGGCTGGCCCCTTAAAAAGTCAACCGACTAGCGGACCTATTCCTGTCATAGCGTATATTCTAGAATAAGTTCCTTGAATTTCCCACACACGAAAACCGAACAGCTTATTCTTCCCTCCTTATTCGGTCGTCCCAGGAGCGAATAACTTATTCCAAGATCGCAGAAACAGACTTTTCAGAGACAGAAAAAAAACCATTCGACATACTTGATGATTTAGACATATATCAAAACTATGTTTTCCGAGAGAGCTGACGTTTTGGGCATTGTAGATGGAGTTAATGCTGACATAGAAGTTGTGAATCGGAATGGAGCTTAGCACCACTGCTAGAGGTCAAGGTCACACCGACTGCTGACACCCAGTCTGGTATTTTAAAAGTGCTTTTCAGGGTGACTGCCCCCAACAATGCAGGTCCTTCGACTGCCAGTTCTTCAAGCAGAATTTCAACCTCCCTACTGGATGTGCTGGACCAGTTTGGTACGCGGATTCTTCTCCGCCAGCGCCATCAATCCCATGATTACAGAGAAGAAATGATACGCTTATTATAACGCATGCGCACTCAAGAAGAATTGCCGCTGTCTAAAAATAACTCATTGAATAGTTCTATTCGTCCTTTGCAAATACCAGATTTTATCCTGGTTTTAAAAAAGGAATAGCTATTCTCGAATAGCGGCTATTCGGGTAGAAATTTAGTGCAGTTTACACGCATACAGTGTCTGGCGATGATCATATCAACACTTTTTTTGTTCTAATGACATTTTGAGTTGATTCTCACATCCTCTCACCTTCGCATCCACACACTGCATGCACGCACGCACGCACAAACACCGAACTTCCCTGAAAAGCAGACTCATTTGCGCGCTTGTTCACACGGGCGAAAGCATATGCACACTACGAGCAAAATACAGACCCAAATACACGGACGGAAACACACACACACACTCAATGGCACTCGCGCACACTTTGTATCGTATTTAACCTGATTCATAGAATATGCAAGTATAGTACAGTATAAACTTTTTAATAACCACTGAATTATTCCGGAAGTTACTTCCGCATCACTTATCTGCGACTTGTGTAGCTGAGTGGGTCCCACTCGTGAAAGTACATAGGTCTGCCGCAGACTCTCAAACTGCTTTTGGCCGTCTCCGTGTCGACCTGACACTCAGCTCTCCAGGCCACAGAGAAACTGGAACCTGAACAACTCAGCTGATGATGTCATCAGTATTCTTTTCTTCCCTTCTGCCCCCTCTATCATCCTTGCATAACCCCCCGCGTTTCACTCCCTCGCTCCCCATACACGCACACGTTATCACGCCCTAACGCACGCATCGGTTTAGGTACATGCGAGCGCGCGCGCACACACACACGCAGACACGCACGCACACACACACATATTCCCTTACACACTCGCGCGCCCAATCGCTAATCACCAACCAAGGTCTGTATATGGCTTTCGAATCCCTGTGAACTTTTTTTTTAATGCTGTCGGATTATTTCCAACAAAACGAGGAAAGCATCTGATCCCTTGAAAGGTTTTCGCGCCTTTACTGCTGGATTATTTCCCTTAGGTCAAATCGACATTCAGAGGGCGCTCCAGAGGACAAATGCAGTGGAACAGATACACAATCGCGTTTCGGAAATTGCTGACGATTGCGCGCCACAATTTTCTAGGGTCTGCCTCATGGACGTAATGTTTAGTCTGTCCCCGTCTTGTTAGAGACAGCAGTATATGTATAAATATAACATCAGAATTTAAAAGTGTTCTTCTGACACCAGTATCGGCGGTAGCTGGTTACCTTTAGATGGCCGCTACTGTGTGGTAGCTCATTACAGTGTAACAGGTCCTCGGCTGAGACCAATATTTGAGGCAGTTCATTGCATTTAACATACTGCTATGCACGACCTTCTAATGCTGGTCTTGTGGTGAAGACAAATGTTCGCAACTCGTGCATGAAAATCTTATATACACGACATACAAAGTACAGGCGCAAACACGCGAGCACATTCATGCACACAATTCCAATTCATACCTAGGTTATTAGGCATAAGACTGATTCATGCAGACTTCCTCATTTTTTTTAACCCAAAGATTATTAAAACTTGTTAAACATCTATCTGGAAAAAAATTGTAAGAGATCTGACGAAACTCGTTCTGTCAACCTGTAGTTGAAAGGAAGAAAGAAAGAACTGTAAAGGAAATGTCGTTTGTCACCAAGCGTTATGTCCTTCGACCTTCCTGCATCAGTCTGTTACCAAGCGATTGGCTGACGCGCAACGCAGGAAGTGTTTACAGCAATGGGAGGCTTATCTTGACAGCCATTATCTGGGCTGCCGGAAATGATTCACGTGCGGTTTCGATGTTTTCCGAGGATACTACTTGCATGCGTTTCGATGTCAGGTATTTCACGATTGCGTGAAGGGACGAAACTGAACGCAGATTGCCAAAAACGGATCTGGCAGCCTAGCTGACCATTGCAACCAGAAGTTCTGCACACACGGGCTAACCTTTTAGGCAGTCTGCTCATGTGACAAGGAAGAGCAGCCCGCTTGCTCACACATAACTTCGTTTGAAAAACGCTCCAACTGTAAAACTGTCATTTATTATCGCCTATGGCCCTAAACAGAACTAAGAAACAACTTGTAATTTACATTCAGTTTGCATGCGAGTGCCGAATGTGAATGAAAGTGTCTTCCCGTTTTATATCTGTTGGTTTGTTTTTTAAATATATTAAGCTTTCACGTTATTAGGAGTAATTGTGTGAATGGGACGAAAAAAGGTGGCAATGGGGGCAGACAAAGGGGGAGAGGACCAAGCTAAATAACAAACAAACAGATCTTTTACTCTGTGTCATATTGT
This sequence comes from Lanistes nyassanus, assembly GCA_004794575.1. Classification (NCBI taxonomy): domain Eukaryota; kingdom Metazoa; phylum Mollusca; class Gastropoda; order Architaenioglossa; family Ampullariidae; genus Lanistes; species Lanistes nyassanus. The sequence continues at coordinate 140,342 of SMGT01004684.1, forward strand.
AAACGAGAAGTGTTCAAGTTAGAACACTTATTTTGCTACTAAAACATTGATCTAGAACGCCGGAGTGTAAAAATTGTTGTAGTCTGTGGTCTTGAAAGTGTCAAAATGACCGGAAAATGTATAAATGGTGTTCTGATGATGTTCCAAATGTGCGCCAGCAGCGACTGTCGAGTCAAGAAGGGGCATGCTGAGAACACTTAGAACACACTTAGGACAAATTTTATTTACTATTTACATACGCAGCACATATTTAGCACCTGCTTTAATACCTTTAACATGTTATACTGTTAACATAGATTGAAAGCAAAACACTTTGTGCACCCTTCCAGATTCTGATTTCAACATGAAAAGCAGAAAAATCTTGGCTCCATCCTAACCTGACTTTCCTTCGAATTGGAGCTTGCGTCTTGTGCGGAATTTACGCGGCAATGCCATTGTCATATGAAAGGAGTTGTAAAGAAGCAGTCCAACCGCGTGTATCATAGATTGCGTCTAATTTTGAGGAAGAATTCTTCTCCAAAACGTTCGTCTCCCCTAGACTTTTACTAAAATGAGGTGCTGTGAAGAATATTCGATCCACACACAAAAAAGACACACAATATGTCTTATCGGAAATTACTAGTTTCCTTCGACTGCTTTAGATGTCCTCTTAGTCGCACTGTGTAAACCCCGCATTAATATTAATGATCACAGTCAACTGTTGCCAACTACTCTTATCGCTAGCTTGTCTTATGCAAGGATTACAAGGGTCAGCTGGTGTCGATGACGAGTTGGGATTAAAAGTCGAGAACTGTTCATGTCCCATCCCTCTCCACAGGGATGGGAAAGCTATAAATTTTTGGATGGCCCGACTTCGCAGTAGGTTTTAAAATTCTCCAAAGCCTCCTCTTGTCGCTTGGCCTGTGCTGGTTTTCGATAACGAAGAGACAGACTGTGTTAAAAGAACCAGAAAAAAATCCAATCTGTATGACTAGCGTTTGTTGAGATCTTGCCGTAAACCCTCTGTGACTCGTATTTGTTGCCATCTTGCTCTTAGCTTTCGGTAAATTATCTGTAGGACTAGCGTTTGTTGCCATGACGCAGTAAACACTCTGGCACACGACACTGGGGCTAAACACTACAACAAAACAGCAGCGGAGCCCTTAGCCGCATCCCAGCAACGCACGACTAGCTTGTCTCTGGACGCCTAGTGCCACCATGTTGACGCCACCCAGGAGCAACCTTGATATTGGTATACGCCACATCAACAAAGTATCTTGTGTCCTACATCTTGTTCGATCCCACTTATTCTTTCTTATCTCTTCCTCAGAACAGCTGTGGTTCCAAAAAGGAAGAAATGCTTTATAATTAACCTTCTACCAGCGACGCGATCACCACAAACCAGAACCCAACGGTGTCTTCCGGGTGCCTGTGCATTTCACTTCGCTACTGCTGTTTCCTCTAGTCTCAAAACACAATTGCTATACAAGCTATGGTGACATATGACCCGGTTTGGGAACTCACCTTAGCTTTTAACCCCATGCAATCACTAACGGCTCACCGAGGCCTGCTCATCTACACGAACAGTGAATATTCTACAGTCTCAGATATGATGAAGTTGCTTAATGCAGGAGCCACTGATGTTGAAAACCTATTAACGACTGTCATCTTATACCTGCTTAAATTACAGTTCGTATGCTTTAGCTGCAGGGCTGGCTTGCACGAGCGTTCTTATCGCCACTTCCGGTCACAAAAGCGGTCGTAAGCCCCATTAGCCCTGTGCATTTTATGTACACCTGAACAGGAGATAAGAATTCACAAATGCTCATGCAAGCCAGCCTAGGAGCGAAAATACTGTGCCTTTGGCACGGGACTTGGGCCCTAAATGAGGCTCAAGGGTGTCCTCTCTGCTACCCAGGTGTCAACCAAGGGATCAAACTCCAGTATGACGTCACGGGTATTAACATCCATGAAGGAACAGAACACGCAAGGCCGTGCACCCGTGCAACTTGATAGGAAACCTATATTTAGAGGAACAATCAATTGTAATCACCTTTACTGTTCAGGAAATGATGTCACAGTTGTTGGCATGAGACAGGATCTGCATGTGTTTCACGGTCCTAGTCAATCTGCGGGAGCCCCCAGGTTGGCAGGTAATTTGGCTTCAGGCAGCAGGTAGAGACGGCAGGCTGCAACTTAAGCCCACGACGTCCTCGTTTAACGGAGGTGAGGAATTTGTGATCCTAAATCGACAGCATATGCTCGCTTGAGGGTTAGAGAGAGGGCCCGAGACAATTCTTTTCTCTCATCTATGAAATGGTTTTCTTCATTTCTTTCTTTATTTGTTTGGTAAACAGTTTCGTCCTGAGGTCAGCAAAGCTATTTTTGAGTTCGTGAGTGTTGAATCCACCCACGAACCAGCCTCTCCATCAGCACTTGGGACCGCCGGAAGTAACATCTTTCCTACCGCTGACGTCATGCACTTCCGACTGCCAGCATTTACAGAGAGGCCGCGCTGCCAGTAACGGATGATTGGAACGTGTCTGACCGTAAGTACTTTGTTTGTCCGAGAACTCCCGGAGAGTTCGTGATCGATGATTGGCCGATAGCGTTTGGCGTGTGTACTGGCCGCGTGCTTGTTACGCGAAAAGACCAAGGGCAGATAACTCTCACCGGCTAATCGTCACGTTCGCAACGGGGCCGCAGGCACTTCTCGGTGCAAGTGGCGATGACATAATCGTTCCCAATGCGTTACAGCCGAAAAAAAGTTCTTTTGTTGATGATGAGAACGGGAATGGCGGAGTGGGGTGGGGGATGGAGACAGAAGAGGTGGACATGCTATTTTCTCTAAATATTGTCTTTCTACTATGATGATAATCCGAGGATGGTACTTCTAATATTTTTCACAACAGTGCCAAACTTTCTGAAGATGATGAAGGATAGAGAAGAGAACCACTGTGTCGTTAAGTGGAACCAAACATCTAAACAACTACCCCTCGCGTGCTAAGACGCGCAAAACCCACAATATTTCTGTAGTTGAGTCTTGAAGCTCCTGCATGGCCCACCACCTTCCCACACAAGTATTCACAGACCCACGCACGTGCACAGAGAGAAATGAGAGAGCGAGGGGTACAGTTTTGTGGTCGACATACAGAAACACAATGAAAAGTGAGATGTCTCCACTGACAGGGACGAAAATTGAAACGTCACGTCGTGACGGCTTGCGTAATGTTCTTTTGTTGCAGGCGTGGCTGCACGAAAACGCACGCGTGCAATAACCCCCTGTCCCATGACGAGAACAGCCGTGTTCTAATCTAGCGAAGCATATCGGCGGACTTCGCGAAGTTTGGACATCGGGAAGTGGCTGAATGGGGTTCAGAGCTTGGCTGACCGTGCTGTGTCCGCAGCTCATTTCGCGATGCGTATGCAGCACGCTATGATTGGCTAGAGATTGGTAGCTCTTTCGTGAGGAGGTATGGAACTCAAGAGTAATAGAATCCCATGGCATTTACATCGCCCCAATTTCTGTTGCGGCATATTTGAACACAATAGTTACTGAAGTCAAAATCTTGAAGTGAGCTCCGCACTTCCTTTACTACGGTCACTTGGTAGATTAGAACATGGCTTAAGTACAGGACATTACTCGAATCTTACGGTTGGCTGATCAAGATCCTTCGACAATGCTGCACTGTGTTGGCGATAATCAATCGCTAGCTAATTGTATCGCGTTTTGCCCCGTAATTAAGCACAGACTTCAGTTCCAACATAAAGCTGACAGTTACATGCTGTGACTTCAAATAATCATGACATAAGGATGACGCTAAAATTCAGGGCCCAGAATCTTGCTAAGCCTCCATGCACCACAAGGTCTAACACAGAACCAGCAGCGGCTGCAGTATGTAGTCAAGAAGGGAAACATGCTGGAAAAGTTACGGCAGACGATCTGATACAAAAATGGATTTTAGTCACACGAGATGTTGGACAAGTTACTAAGACAAACTGATAGAGAGTTAGTGGGAAGAGTCGATGGAAATGTTAGATAATCTGATAGGAGTTTCTATGACCACATGGTGGATAAGCTTATGGCAAAATTTGTCCAGGTGGACGGGGTTCGTGAGTTACCTGCATAGACATGTCGATCAGTGAACGGATTTTATATTTTACCGTTTGCCATTTCTTTTTAAAAAAATTACACGCACTCTTCATTTTTATTTTGTAAGTCCAACAGCTTCTTCCTAAAAATAAAACCTACGTCGCCTTAACACGTCCAGCCTAGCGAGTAAATACTGGAACGGAAGTCACTGCAAGCTCTCGTTGTAATACTGGAAAGTTCACGGCAAAAATCACAGTCTTAGTATCGCGATGGTTATCACAGATTCGAAAGTTCTTGACCCACGCCTTGTCCAGGCGTTGAACGGACGTAATTCGGTGACGTGGTTTCTTGGTCAATTACAAACTCAAGTGTAGTGAGGAGACGACCTTGACCTCTCAACTTGTTTCCTGCACTTGACGGATTTCCATGTGGCTGCCGGGCATAAGTTGTCTGAAGAACAGCGCTAACAGATGGTTTGCCTGAAAGAAAAAAAACCGAAATGAAACAGATTTCAGTGTACGATGATAAATTTCTAAAAGTTAATTAAATCTGGAAATGTTCTGTGGATGCGTGTAGCAATGAGAAAAGAAGGGATGGTGAACGCTGGTTTGAATTCAGCCAGTTCTCGAACCCAGATACGACTAAATTGGGGGGGGGGGGGGGGACAGGGGCAAAATGTGTGGATTGTACCTCTGAGCTTGGAATAATACACATGTAAACCACGTACCTGTTTTGATGAAGGCAGTTTTACAATGAACCATTTATTTTGAATACCATATTACATTTTGTGGCTATAGTTCCTAATTTCGCCTTTCGCACGATCCTGCTCCCTGGAGGAAGTGAAAAGGAGTGTGGACCGTTTGCTTGAAACCACACAGTCTAAAAACCCAGACAACCTAACCACAAACCTGGATCAACTCACTCTCCCCTCCTCTGGTTCCGATTACACTTACTATCAGCCGCATCCAAACACCTAATCCGTCCTCTGAGCAGAGGCATCAGGTTGCAGAAGTTGCGCATGACCCCTGACCCTTGGTCGGCTTACTGGATGGCAGCAGCGGGGCGCTATCGACAGGCGTCCTGCCAGTTATCTGTTACTGCCAGGCGCTGGGCCGGTGACAGCGCGCGCGCCCCCATATACAGCAGCCCATTTCGGCCGGCGCCCATCCCATTTCGGAAGTTATTCATTCATCATCACCTGTTGTGCGCATGCGCAAGCTGTCAGCGGTGAAACTGAAGCTGACAGCCCGCGAGTGCCTGGCGATGGGTTAATTCAATTCCCCTCCCCAGCTCTGCCCACCGCCATCTCCAGCACACGGAGACGTGACGTAAGTGCGAGGTAAAAAGCTGCAGGGAACTGAAATTCCACCCTGATCGATGCCGCAGACAGACAGACGTAGGCAGGCAGGCAGGCAGGCTCACAGACAGGAAGGCATGCAGGCGGACAGACAGACAGACATGTCCACAGCCATGAAGGAGCCAAACAGAATAGACTGGTAGAACGGCAAGGCAAATCCTGAAATCGAAAAAAAAAATGGATCCGTTGCCAACGCTTTGATGTGCTCGTCAACTTTCGCGTCTTTTGCTTTAGTCCCGTGCAGCGCCGCCTTTCTCACCCCTGGTGCTTTGCTTGCTGCCTGCTCCAGTATTTTCCCCGACCTTCGTTAGCATTAGATCACCTAGTTTATTTCCGTTTTTTTTTTTTTGGTCTGCGCTGGACTGCACGGAATTTCGTTAGAAACCAACTGTCAGACCTAAGTGGGTCACAATAAGGGGCGACAATCGCTGTGAATACACCTACCTATATCACGCACTAGGGGACACAAAGGAAGTCAGCTCTGCCCTATTCGTCACTCCCGCTGCATTCACGGTTTTAGTCTGTTCGTCGACTTCATCAAGGACAGACTTCCATGTATATCTTTTAGTTATCAGCGTTTTTCCGATGTGTCCGTCCGTCCATCTGCTCGGGTCTGCTGCTGAAGTGGACACCACTGAGCAAAATGCGACGCGTCTCAAACGATCTCCCGAGCTGTTCATCCCTGCATCGAAGTGGAAAGATGTAGATTTTCTCTTTTTTTTCAAACGCAGATTGACCGCAGAGCGAATCTGAGGCCAGAAAAATGTCACCGTCTGCTTGACCAGTGATCTCTCTTGGAACGCAAACGCAAGTTTCAGCAATTCTAGGATTCCATTTTTGACTTGCCCATTGCAGGGCTAAATAATAACTAGGTACTTTACATATTCTGCAACAGCAGGAAAGAGAATAAACTAAACACTACGGAAGTTGCATTCAAAAAGAAGCAGTTCTTAAATGTGCCTCAAAGACGTTCAGGGAAATGCATTTCATCAACGACGACATTTCGTAGTTACCAAGTTTCAAGTTTCAAGTTTCAAGTTTCTTTATTCTTTTATCCTCAGGGGGTATTCAGAAGAAATGAAAAAAAAAAATAAAAATAAAAAAATTGTCAAAAACCACATCAATCATAAATTCACCTGGCATTAGGGTATGCATATATTGATAAGTAAAATCAATGATTAATAAACACACAAATAACACGCTCAATCACTCAACCAGACGTACCCACACGCAAAAACATAGGCACATATTCATCTATTCATTAGTGTACTCTACTAAGAAGTATTTTAACAAAATTCACTAACTTGGTCAATACAGTTTTGTTTTTGCAAGAAAAGAGTTTATAAAGTTTAAATGTATATGGCCGGCTTAAGTAGTATGGTGTCAGTGCGGTGTCACATAAGAAAATATAATGGTATTCATCACCTATGTCTTTTCTGTCACACAGCGTACATAATCGTTCATGCCTAGGGATGTCTTCGTGTCTGAGTTTATTAACAGGGAAGTTATTATCTAATGTCCAGAATTTTAATAGCAGGCGGCAATGAGAAGGTGGTAACACTCTGAGATAGGGTTCGGGCTTAAATGATGTTTTGAGTATTCTGTAGTTTGTGTATACCTGTTTTGTGTTTAGTTCCTCGAACCAGTGTTGAATATATTGATCTTGTAAGCATCTGTCTACTTTGTTCTTAAACCATTTATCTGTTACATTCAAACTATTCTGGTTTAACAATAAGCCATTCAGTCCCAGTTCTTGCAGTAGTGATTTAACCGAGTGAATAAAATTTGAGTGAAGCATCCCTTGTTCATGCAAGTTAAGTAACATTCTATAAACAGAACTTGAAATTTTACCATAATTATTTCCACTGATAAGTTTAAACCAAAAACAAAGTACTCTACTCTTGATATGTATGCCAACAGGAAAGCGTCCACATTCAGCAAATACCATGCATGATGGAGTTGATTTCTTTAGTTTGAATAACATCTTATAGTATCTTACTTGTAGTTTTGTACATAGGTCAGTAACATATGGTGCCCAAACCTCACAACCATAGGTGAGGATGGGGAGTACCATTCTATCGAAAAGCTCTATTTGTATGTCTAGAGGTAAATGTAACTTATTACACCTATTTAGTAATGCAAACATGGCTCTAGAGGCCCGACCATACAGATCCTTTTGTGCGACATTGAATTTGTTATTATAATTTACCTAAATATTGGAAATCATAGACTAACTCTAGCATTTCACCATTATAGTAGAATACAGGTTTTTCCGAATTTTGCCTCTAGAGAATACAATTATTTTGGTTTTTCTGGATTCACTGTCAAATTCCATTTGTCGCAGTATGTTTTCATGCTATGTAAAGCATTCTGAAGGTTCTCCGGTGTCTCTGAAAAAATGACAGTATCGTCCGCATATAGCAGTATGAACAGATTAAAAAACACGTCAACATCCTCTGCTGTAAATTTGGCATCCTTTGCCAGCTTGGATAGTTCGGGAAGACCATTAATGGAATCTTCTAGTAAGTAAATTCTAAGATCGTTAAGGTATATCGCAAACAACAAAGGAGAAAGATTTTCCCCTTGCCTTACACCATGGCTGCTTATAAAGTATTCAGACTGCACTCCATTAAACCTAACACATGATTTGGCCTTATTGTATATATCCTGGATCACAGATAACATTTTTCCTTTAACACCGTGGGGGCTAGAAGCTTTTCCCATAAATGACTCCTGTCTATTTTATCGAACGCTTTTTCATAGTCAATAAAAGCACAATATACTCTCTTTTTCTACCTAGGAAAATATCTACAATGCTATGTAGGGTAAATAGGTGATCTACCGTTGAGAACCCAGGGCGGAATCCTGCTTGCTCATTGCCAAGGAGATTATTTTCTTCCAAGTATTTTTAAGCGTTCATTGAGTACACTTGTAAATAGTTTCCCAAAGCAACTAAGGATTGATATGCCTCGGTAGTTGTTGGGATTATTCTGTTTGCCCTTGTTTTTGAATACAGGAGTTATTGATGCCAATGTCCAGTTAGTGGGTACATGTCCATATTTTAGGATAAGGTTAAAGAGTGCCGTGAATAGGTTCAGCATCTTTATACGTGCAAATTTTAGAAATTCGTTAATTATATTGTCAATGCCACATGCTTTATCTCCCTTTAATTTATCTAGACAAAGCGCAACCTCATCTTCCGATATTTGAGATTCCAGGTATTCGTCATTAGGGTCACCTAAGTTACAGTTAAGTCTTAGGTCCATATTTTGTGCTTCACGACTTCCATGGTGCTGGCTTAAGTTTTTAAAGTAATCAAAAAAGCCTGAGCAAGATGGCGTATCTTTATTATCCCTGTTGTTGGTATTACGTTTGTTATTTAGAATATTCCAGAATGCCTTTGGATCCCTGGTTTTTAGCTGTCTCAGTTTTCTCGCCCCAACCAAATTGATACAATCTGAATTGCTTTTTGATTTCTTTCTTGTACTCCTGTCTAGCCTTTAGTCTTTGAGCTATGGACTCCAGGTTGTCGCAGGATTTTGCATAGCGCCTGGCTTTATAGAAATCCCTTCTTTTACTTCTACATGATGAAGTAAACCATGGTTTATTTTGGCTGGTCTTGCTGTGGTTTCTACCTGGGTTAGTGGCTTTAGCTTTAGTTAAGAGTCCACAGTGTTTAGCACTGTTTATCATAATGTTGTTTATTTCAAGCACCATTTCATCCACTGTTTCTGTCGTCACTTCCTGGTCATTCTGTAACATGTGTTTTATTCTATCTGTTAGTTCGCTTATTTTATTATCGTCTAAGAGCCTAATGTATTCTTCCTTAAACTTTGTTTGCCATTTAGGTCGCATTGGGGTGTTTTTTTCTTTCAGCTTAGCATTTTCTATAGCAGAGGGATCCTCTGAGGGGTGTTTGAACAGGTCGGGGTGGGGTGATCTTTTCAAGTGGAGTATTACTGGGCAGTGAATGTCAGAGTAGATCTCATTAAAATCTAAGACATCAAAGTGTTCTATCTGGTTAAAAAGTTCTTTAGACAGAACAAAGTAATCAACGACGCTTGCATTTTTACATGTGAATTTTCCTATATTTTTATCTGAGCCCACTCGCCCATTTGCAATGGCCAAGTTTAAGTTTGTACATAGCTCAATGAGTTTATGACCCCAGTTGTTAATGTATGTGTCTTGAGATATTCGAGTAGGTAGATCAATATGTTTACTTCCATCGAGTTCCAAGTCTGGTATAGAAAAGTTTTACGTGCGAGTTTATTTCCAATGAAAAGCGATGAAAGTCAAAATCTATTTCGTTCTCATGGGTCTTCCATCTTAAAAGGACGGTCCGCCCGCGCAGCTACGCTTGACGCTAACATTGGAAAGGGACTTAAAACACTGTGTACATTAAAACACTACACACACTTCCATATCATCCTCAAGTCTAGTCTTGTAGTTTTGTTTCATTTCATTGGCTGCGCAAGCACAACCTCATGATAAAAAAACCGCGTAGTAACATGCAACGGTGAGAAAAGGGGAAAAGAAAAGAGTGGAAGAGTTGAGAGGCAGGGAGGTGGGGGGGGGGAGGTCGAAAGCCAAAAGGGAGAGAAGATAAACAGACGAGGGAGGATCGCGATCATGGAAAACCCCACAACTTCTGAAGAGGGATACAAAATTCAAGTCTTGGATTGAACCCCACCCTCAAAGACTCGGTCTCCGATGTGGAAACCAAGCCCGGGTTAAAAAAATGTCCCAGCATTCTTGCCTAGAGTTCCGCTTCAGACGGCTAAAATCAACTGACAAGTTCACGGTGACCCGGCATTAATCACCGGACTGCTCCAAAGATGGAGCGGGGATGACACGCGGAACGCAGTTTGTGCCGAACGACAACAGGGATGCGCCCGTGGGTACTGGGGTGGGAGGTGTGGAAGGCAATGCGAAAATGGGGAGGGGGAGATGAAGGGCTCGGAAGAAAAATAAATAACTAAATTGAAGCTGTTGCTACCGTTACCCACGATTGCCACTGTCATTGTGCCACCACCACAAGAACCACAACAAAATCGGAAATACGACTTGCTCATACGACTTCTTGAAAACAAGAGGGTGTAAAAATAGCTGCTGAGCACCATAAGAATTTGCTACGGGATTCCCCTAACCCTAACTTATCGCGTTAGATCAATGCTCAGACACATGCTCTTAATGTTGTGCGTCGTTGTTCCATTTCTCAGCGAGGGTCGCGGCAGTGTGGTAAGGACGTTCGGCGTGCGTGCGTGCGTTGATTGGTTGGTTAACGTCTCGCTGCAAACTAGGTGTATATCAGGACGGGGTTGCTTAGACCAGGTGGGACTGCTGTCGCAGCACAGGCTTTAGTTCCACCCACTCTATACTGACACCTGGCCAACCAGTCCTAGTACTGTTCCCTGTGTTGCCAGGCGTCTGGCAGGGCAGCTACTAGACTGGCAATTCTTAAGTCTTAGGTATGACTCAGCCGTTTTCCTTGTGACTTGGATCACTGCTTTTCACATGGCCTTAATCCTTTCTTTTATGGTCAACACTCAATATCCGTCACTGATAGCTTGGGCGTGTTTCCGCCGCAAGCATTACCAGTTACCACGGTGACAACTTTCCGTCTTTCCCTCGCAAGCATTACCAGTTACCACGGTGACAACTTTCCGTCTTTCCCTCGCAAGCATTACCAGTTACCACTTTCCCTCGCAAGCATTACCAGTTACCACGGTGACAACTTTCCGTCTTTCCCTCGCAAGCATTACCAGTTACCACGGTGACAACTTTCCGTCTTTCCTTCGCAAGCATTACCAGTTACCAGGGTGACAACTTTCCGTCTTTCCCTCGAAAGCATTACCAGTTACCACGGTGACAACTTTCCGTCTTTCCCTCGCAAGCATTACCAGTTACCACGGTGACAACTTTCCGTCTTTCCCTCGCAAGCATTACCAATTACCACGGGATGACACGCAAACTTTATTTCGTGACCCACGCAGTGATACAGAAATGTCTGTGGCCCACACGGTGATGGCACTTTTCCTCCCTTTTATCTGTAGCTTTTGTCTTCATAACGTGTTGCTTTCTGCAAATAGTTTATATCAAGGGTGAGTGAGAACGATTCATGCCTTTTCACTATGTGGTCACAAGCATGTCCCGTGTTTCCGTTTTGCATGTTTTAATTTTGGTGATTAATGTATAGACAACTACGTACGCATTCACAGTGTCAGGTAATGTTTTAACGGTTTTAATGGCAACCTTACCTGACCCCAAGGGTTAACAGAACCCGATTAAACCAATGAATTCCAGCCCTTCCCCCCAAAAAACACAGAAAAAAAGCAGAAATTAATGCTGTTCGCATTGTAGCATTAGCAGGGGGATTACCACAGAAACCTAGCCTGTCCTCCGTGCTGTGCAGCAGGCCATAAACATAAATCACCTACAACAGGCGAAAGGAACCAAGACAATATGAATTACTGGCCTTGTGCAGTTTTTTCCCCTTCCTGTTTCCTGTTTCTTTCCTCCCTTTTGCCCATTGCCCGTTCCTCAGTGCCGCTGCGCCAGATAACCAGCACTGACGTAATTGATGAAGTTGCCGGAGTTTGCCGGCCTTGATTTGGCAGGAAGGTGGGGCAAGATCAGGGAATGTGAGGTGGTGCACGACTGTGTCCGCAGAGCGCAGGGTTTTTTTTCGGGATCTGAGTTAGGATATGAAGGGCATTGTGGCTTGAAGATATGTAGAGCTCTCCTTTACATAAGGTCTTTGATCGTTTGGCTGTCATAATCATCATTCTGTATTCTGGTGTTGTCCTTCATTGGCACCACTTGAAACGTGTCATTACCATCATTCTTTTGCTCTGGCAACATCACCATCATAATCAGGCGCTTCTAGCTACTGGATACGACGACAATAAAGATGACAGCAGTGTTGGTGCATCGCTTACAGTAGACATCGGAAGCCTTCAGAACCTGCCACGCATGGAGCAACAAGCGAGCTATAGACCGCCTCAGTGGTTTAGTGGTTAGGGCGTCCGCTTCCGAGGCGGGAGGTCGGTGGTTCGCGCTTTCAGTCTACACTACAACACTCGTCTATGTTTAGATTCTGCAGACAGGCGTCTTCTCAAACATCCGCGATGCCACAAGTCTGTTGTGACAAGAACTTTCTTATGTGAGGCCGCCTAAACTAAAGGACAAAAGGAAGAACGTTCGCAGATTTACAACCGACACTAAACAGCAAAATACGTTGGTTTTAAACTCTCATGTCCGCGCAAAAGCTGACTGACGAAAGTTGTGCCATATCCTTATTTCCAACCACGCCACGTGAAATCCACGCCCCACACACATCCTCCCTAAGTTGAGCAGAAGACAGAAGATTTTTATGAACTTCAAAAACTGCTTCGTGCGTGTGATCGAGGCCTTTTCCATGAGCGGGGAGAGCAGAGGAAAAATTCTTTTTGCCTAACATGAGACTTATCGCCAGTCGGGTCTGCTGTCAAGCGAGTCTCCCATGAGTGTAGTTCGTTAGCCGTGCAAAGATCCGTTAACAAGGAAAGCGGAGAGAGGGTGTTCGATACTGTGTATTAACAACAGGAGACAAGTCATAAGGGCGCCCTGCTGCATAATGCCAGCTTGTTTACGGACGGGGCTGTCAGACTACAACAGCAAAGTCGATTTTCAGCTACAGCGCGCATGTGTCAATAACTTGGTGCCTAGCTAAGTCTACCATTAGCGTACATGGCGAATCAGAACCAGAACTGCCAGTGGTCAAGCAGCTAGCGCCATCCAGTCGGCTAACTCCAGCTTTTTCAAGGTCGGTGATGGATCTCACTGTCAGGGCGGAATCAAAAGTAAGCTTATGGTTATTGTCTTCTCACTGAGCCTGCAGATTCTTCGAGAACACTGAGTTCAGCCATGCATGCAACATGCGCGTTCGTTCGTGTGCATGCGTTCACGGGCGCGATGGATAAGACCGCCTGATGTAGTGTGTCTGACTAGCAAGTGTGTAAATTTGATCAGGTAAACTCCACCCCTCCACTTTGGGTCCTGCTGTCATTAAAACCTACGATCTATGAGGTAACGACAGTTGCCCAGTAAGTCACACCAGGACAGAAAACAGGTTTGTGTTTTGCTATAAAACAATCAATGTCAGGTACAAATCCAAACGAAGCTAAGCCGTATCGATCTCATTATTTCGACAGTAACACTTGATACACTGTAAAACTGTAAACATCATCCACAGTTTATCCTGTTTCACTCTCGGAACTAAAGGCCTCGTGTGCAGGTGTGTGCCCTCAGTGCATACGGAAGTAGGGCGGAGGACACAAGGGGGAAAATGGAGAGTTACGTGTTCTACTTGGTCTGTCAACCAATGCGTAAAACTGAAGTGCACATACACTTATGCACACACCAACACGTTCAGAACTCAACCATCATCTCCCCCATATTCCTCCCTCACCTATACGCGCGTTACACCTGCACACAGATTCTATCCCCTGCCTCTGGATGCGAGTACGGGTGGGGCGGGATAGGGTGGGGGAGGTAACAATAGGAGAAGGGAAGCTGGAAGGAGCCCAGCTCATTACCATAACAAACCCATGAAAGCACGTGTTGTCATGGGCTCGCCGTGAAAGTGACAGGCGGTCGCTGCACGGCTTCGTTACCAGAGATCGACGATCGTATATCAGTCTTGGCATCGAGTTTCTTGACGTCCGCTAATCGGACTACAGAAGTTTGCTCCGACTAGACTTTCGGGGGCGGGGGGGGGGGGGGG
>SMGT01004684.1:156826-196861 GCA_004794575.1 Lanistes nyassanus
ACACCACCCCACCACTCCCCTAACCCCCACCTCTTACCCTTCCCCTAAACCCTCCTCCTCCCGAAACATCCCCTCTTCCTTCCTCCCCCCTCCGAAATCGAGCTTGTCCTTTGATTGGCTCCAGTGAATTAGAGCTGTTTAAGCGTGTCGCTGGGCGCGAAATTCTTTTTTTCCAACAGAGTTCTGTCCAAGCCCGGCCACACATGCGGAGACCATCTTTCATCCCGTTTAGCGCAGACACAGGCTTGAACTTAAACATGAAAACAGAAGCCCTAACAAAACCTAACTCTACCTCTACGCCTCCACCCCCCCCCCAAAAAAAATCGTAAGCTAACATAGGTTTTGAACCTGCGACTTTTAACCCTGAAGCCAATGTTTTTTACCACTAAGCTATCGTTCACCACGATTTGGCATTTTCAGTGTAACTTAGAAATGAAGCTGTATAGTGGTCATGACTTAGACGTAGTTCCGCCTGTGCTGTTGGATACATTGTGCAATAAGCTCTCTTCGTTTTCTGTGGCTGACTTGCAGCCGTGTCCATGTCTTCCCATTTGATGTTCCTAAGTTTCAGGTCTTCTTGGAATGTTCTGCCGTATGTCTTTACTGTCTTCCTTGTTTTCTCTTCCCCTTTGGTGGTGTCCTGCTAACCTAATCGACGTTCTGTTACGACATCCTCCAGTCTTTTCATCCCACTACGTTGCATATTTTTTTCGTTTGTGATGTGATCGCGATAAGTGATGCCCAGGATTCTTCTCTGGCAGCGCTGTTGACAAACACGCCTTTTTTCCTAACTTTGCAGTAATTTTCCATGTCTCCCTGGTATAAATTGCAATTGAAATGAAGATGGTGTTGAAACCCTGATTTTCGCCTGCATGGGGATTGTTTGTGGTCATGGCTTGACCTGCAACTGTTGTGGTTAGCAACCGGCATGCGCATGGGCGCCCCGGTGGGCAGAACTCGCCAGCTGGTTGCCTCCTGTCTTGTCCATATGCAGGGTCAGAGGCCAGGTGGCAAGGTCAGAGGCCAGGTGGCGTGACCTGCAGGGCGCGCTGTTCGGATCTCATGGCGGCTATGTCACCTCGCCGCACTTCGCATCGATCAGCCTGCTCCGTCAAAAACTGGTCTCCGCGCGCGAGAAGGAAGAAACAGGTGGAGGAGTGGGGGTGTCGAAACGGAGGAAGCAAAGCCAAGGTCAAACAAGTTACACGAAGTCACCAACCATCAGACAAGTAAAGCAAAACAGTCGAACCATTGAGATCTGGTCTCCCTGTCAAACAATCAAGTCACTCTCCTTCTTGGCCACATAATCTCTCCCTCAACCTCTCTCACACACACACCCCCTCTCTCTCTCTCACCTGCTCCTTCCACACCCAAAGTAAAATAAAAAAAAGTTATCCCCCAACCCCTCAGCCAGCAGCGCATCAGCCCTTCCTTTCCTCACTGACCACTCCTCCCAGCCTTTCGGTCCATCCTTCTCCCCATCTCTCATACATGACGTAAGTGCCACACCCTCTTCGAGAACCAATCGATGTGCACAACCTTGTTAAGGGACAACGCAAAGGACGCAGTGACCCGTCCTGCTGCTAGGCGACGCGACTACTCCAACTCCAGCATCAGGGCCGCTGGTTGAGCCTAAACCGATCGCGATCACGTGACTGACCAGCGGTTAGCGACCTTTGTTGGGAGCGATGGAGTGTCACGTGCTCGCGATCGGTTTAGGTTTAACCAACAGCCATAAATACAGCTCCTGGGTATACGCCCTCTTTCTTACAGTTCACTCTATAGTCTCTCTAGGCAACAACATCTATAGTGAAACAACATACAACAGTCTCGGTGTGGTTTTACGAAAGGAAGTTCACCAGAAGCTGGCGACAATGGTCATATCCACTTGATACAGGCATATTATATACAGACAAAGAAAGACGTTCTCACTCGCTGATCACTCGCGAAAGAAATCAGATTAAGTCGTTTCCCAAACCCACTCTTTCCCTGGGCAAAACAGTGACAGCTCCTTTTCCATTCACAACCCCCCCCCCCATTCACTTTGCCTTCTAGGGAGGGCAAAGTAAATTATGAAGGCAAATGAGGGAGGAAGGAAGGAAACATGGATGAAAGAAAGGAAGGCTGCCAGAGCATACACAAACTCCACGTCACGTGCATGTGTTATAGCCTGGGTGTGGGGGGGGGGGCAATCTGGGGCCCTCGAGGCCTTCCTGAGTGGCCAGCGAAAGGTCTCTAGAAACATATTTTTCTTACTTCCATATAGTTTTGATAAAATTCAAAGTGTCAAAACTAAAGTTGAAAATTGAATTGAAATAGATCAGGACTCTAAAATATTAGGTTGGATATTTACAAGGAATGGGCACCAAGCTTTGCTTTGTCGCAGGTCTTCAAGATTCTAAATGACAATTAAAAGGACAGACAAGCCTCATATTGTTGAAAAGTAAGTGTCCCGAATACATTGGTCAGTGCGTCTCAAAAGTCTCTGTGGCAAAAGCGGCTCGCTGTGTCTGAAAATAATGTTGCAGAGAACCACCAGTTTCAAAAATCGCACTAAATCAGTTCTTTTCTTTCTACTTTTAGAGCAGGATTTCTTAAGGTATTTTAGATAAACATTTCGATACAGCACGCACACCAAGTGTAAATTATCCCCCTTCCCCACCAGGTAAAAAGAAAACGCGGCTGCCCCGCGCCCCGCCACACACACACACACATGCGGCCCGCGGATAGTTAAGGAAACTGTCAAGTGGCCCGCTATTCCAAAAAGGTTGGCCACCTTTGTGTTATAGTCTACGACTGCTGTTCTGGTGGGGCGAGGAATCATGTTGCTGTCTCGTCCGACCATCAACTAGCAAATCAAGCGTGCTGACCTGACCTGTCATGATACACTCCGCTTAGTCTTTTGAGGCTGCTCTGTTTTTACGACTTCTGGAAACCCTGCAGTGAAGCGAACGATCGTGGCATTCTCCCCCCCCCCCCCTTCTCTCTCTCTCTAGAGAGGAGTTATTTACTAGTTCTGGCTGCAGTTAATCATCTTTCTTTCCCAAAGACGATCTTTATGGCCGACTTCTGGCTTCATTAGAAGTCTTTTTCTCGACACTCAGCAGGTAACGACGAACGAGGCTGTCCGCAGAGTACGTTTAACGCATATTTCATGTGGTCCTGGCTTATGTCCAAAGCTCGTAATATTCCATAATAATAATAAATCTTCACAATTAACTGACCGAAAATTAAAAAGCAGATGGAGGCAGTTGCATTATCATCTGGATCTGCTGGCTAAAAATGTTACTGCTCTAGACCGCTCTGTGAACTTGCAAAAATCAGAAAGGGTCATGGAAGCTACCTGGCATGTAATGATTATAGCTTTTTCAAGGCCAGGTCTCAACTGAAAACTGTTATAAATACTGAATAGTTGGGATACTACACGCCCATCAAACTTCTTTCTACAAAAAAAAAACATTTGGAGACAGCTACAAAAGTCCCAAGGGATTTTAAAAAAACAGCATTAGGTACCAAATATAACTAATCGTCTTTATAAAAATAGGTTTGGCTTTGTCGGAAAGAATGCCCAAATAGTTACTTGCATGTGCACAGATGGAGTGGTCGACTTTTAGCTAGATCTGGCAGGACCAACTATCAAATAACAATAGATTTAGTATGTATAAATTTATAAGCATAAAGCTTATTTTGCCATATCTCTCAATCTCCTGATCAGCTATGACCGCCTCAGTGGTTCAGGTCCAGGCGGGAGATCAGTGGTTCTCTTGATGGAATTAGGATTTAAGACTGGTGCCACATAAACTTAGAAACGCCGCTTTCCAGTGATGATCTGTTTTTATATGCTTCGATCCCATGACGAAATTCATGCGCACGGCACTGCAGCGCCCTGAGGCAAAGATTTGTTTCAAGTAAATATAATGAGTATCTGGCACGATACTCTAAGAAATCGGTTGACAAACAATGCTTGCTTTATGTTGGCAGATTCATATATTAGTGAAAACGTCGAAGGAAAAATAATGAATGATGTACATTTGAGAGAGAGATGGGAAAGAGAAAAAGGCTGAGACTGTCTTTCATTTTGTTTCCTATTGTGCGTTATTCATATTATGAGCAGTGGAGAGTTGTGCCTGTCATCCTGCCGTAAGCTCACAAATCTGTCTGCCATGGGTCGATGACTTAATAACAAAAAGTCTGGTTTCTGCTCTCTCTCTTGTCAGTATCTACTCCTTATGCTAGGCCACTGTGAAACCGTATGCAGGGGGTGGAGCCCTCACAAGCCCACTGTTCGCGTTTACGATGTCGGCCACCTGTTGGCCCGTGAAGAGCTTATATGGCAGCCCTGCACACCTGGGTAACCTGTTCGTATCCTGCTCTGGCTCTGGGATCGACTCTGTATATGTGATGTGACTGACAATTTGACGTCATGACGACCACAGCTGTCGGCTCAGCGGGATTTTAAAAAAACTTCCTAGCTTTTTTTTAGCTTACCAAACGAAACAACAGACCAATGCAAGTTAAGGCGAACAAATCAAATTTCCTACTGCTTCTCTATGAACATGGCTGACACCAGCCAACTGTACTGCCAACACCTGTACCAAGTGCTGTGCCAGCTGCGAAACCAGTGTCATTGTCAACAGGCTGCTCACATCACACACGGCCGCCAGGCTTTTATGGCAAAGCATATTAAAAATAAAATATTAAACTGTGATTACAGCTCATTTTTTTAAAAGGCATGAATTGGGATGGAGGTGGAGGAGGGTCTGGATATCTCGGTGGTCAGAGCATTTGGACTAATATGTGGAGGGTTGTGAGTTTAAATCCAACAGTGGCCAAGATTTATTATCCTGCAGTTAAAGCTTGTGCAGATTTCACCACCACCCCCCAAGCACTAAACTGCCTTTCTGCACAGACCTTCTGGTGGTTGTTTCAATGTGTAGCTTAGTAATAGGACTCCATTCTCCCTTTCACCCTACAAAGTGTGAAATCACCGCAAGGTGTCCTAAAATAACCAATCAACAGCCTTTCTCTGGGGGGTGGGAGGACTGACACACTGATGTCACTCTCGAGGGCCTTACAATCTCAGTAAATTTGTATTGCAAACATTATGGGATTACAATAATAATTATTCAAAACATGTATGGTACGCCATACCCATTTCTTGATTACACTCATATAAAATATCAGTAACCACAACTTTGACAAGTAACATTTGCATTAATACATAGAAACATTACAGACATGTCTGCACGCACACAGATGTGCCAGTGCAAATCCATGTATGCATGCACACAAACAAACAAACAAACAAACAAACACCCACATATACCAAAGAAATATGCATGCAGGCTGTAGATATCTAGGCACACCGAAACACATTTTTAACATAAGTACACACATTCATATTCATAACATTCAAGCTTTCCTGATAAAAAGAGAGAACAGAAAACCAGTTTAAAACAAGGACCAGCTGAATTGCACTCACTTGTTCAAGGTCTGTAGGCCTGAAGACATCTTTACCATACTTGGACAGCACTGACCCTGGGTCACCGCTCCTAAAAAATAGCAAACAGCAAACACAGACCACCGTATTAAGGCTTTTCTTATATATTACAATGTGTATATCTTGTACTAAAATCAGTCAGAATTATTTTTAAAAAGTGTTTTGCCTCAGTGCAGTAAACAACAAATAATCTGATGAGAAAAAACATAAAAATTTACTCAAACATAAACAAATACTGTTTGATTTCTCTATGGGTTGAAATTGTCAACAGTGGTAAACATCACTGAGTGCTTGACCTTGGAGAAGAATGCCAGGTTTTCACAACTTTAACAATTCTTCAAACAAAAATACAAGCAAGAGATAATGATATATGGTAATGGCCTTGCCCTTCACTGATGTTGTCATCATCATCATCATCATCATATTTGACCTTAAAAAAAAATCCTGCAACAAGAGATCGTCTCACAGCAAATCAAGGCATGGAAATCACACCTAACACAGGTGCAGCTAACACCTAGTCAGAAAGCAGCAGGACTCAAACCCTTACCCTCCCACGGTTATGTCGAACGCCAAAACAGCATTATCACGGTCAAGGGCTAGAACCAGACAGGGTCCAGAGGTCAAGTCAGTCACCTGCCAGAGGACAAGGTCAGAATCTAGTAGCAATAAACAACAGCTATGCCAGAGCTTTCATATCTCTCTACCCTCATGCTTCATGTGAAGAAGACACTAAATTCATTTATAGCACCAGACCAGGGTACTTCCCTATCCCTGATATAATATTTTCCACATCAAAAGCAAAACAAGGAGCAAGATTTTTAAGCTATCAGATTTATTTATGCCATCTCGCTTGTGTAGGCTGCAAAGCCAACTAAGTACACTGTATACTTTCTTCTGAAAGAAATACGACATACAGCAGAATTTGTTAGATATCTGTCAGAAACCTCTGTGTATGAAACTTTCCACTATGTCAGCAGGAGAAACTCACTGCTTGGAAATTGCCGGCATGCATCACGTGCAAGAACTGCTGTGCCTGCTCTATGTTCATCCACACCAGGCGTGCTCCCACCAGCTCAAACCTGGCGAGACAGTCACACGTGTAATGTACCTACAACCTGACAAACACTGCACCTCCCCACCCCCAATCAGCTCAGACCTGACCAAAGCAACAGGAAAGGTGACATGCCCACACAATCACCCCCACCCGACCACTTCAGACCAGACCAGACAAAGTACCACAACTGCACTCAGCATTTGTAATGATGGTCTCATTAAAAGGTTTTTTTCAAGTTCATAAAAGATAACACAAATGATCAGGCATTAAAAGTCAACCTGTGATGGTCATTTCCACTCACCCTCGGCCCAGCACACAGTCCAAGATGTAGACAAAAGGTGCGTCCTTTGCATCTGATGTTGTTGCCAGGAGTTTTGGGGGCAATATCAGGCATGTGGTTTGCATCAGCAGAGAGTGGACCACTGTGTGATGTAAGCAAAAAGCATCATTGTATAATGTCCCATTGCAGATCTTGGAATGTGCAGCAAAGCAGTACACGTCACTGTGAATATGGGATGAAATTTGCCCTGAACCTAGTTTCTCTGTGGGACCAGAGCCTGTCTACTTAAAAAAAATTTGTTAAGTTTCTGCAAGGAAACTTTCTGCAACAGCATAGGAAATTCTACTGTTCAATGTAATGATGGATGGATGGAGAATAGTGTACAATGTTGCACAAGCTCAGCACACTCTGTGAAAATGACAGCAAGAACTAAAACACCTGACACTCACTGGCAATCTGGGGGTCCCTGTCATGCTTGCTGCCAACATTGTGTAACACCTGTCTGTGTCTGCCAAAGTTCAAGTCCATTTCTGTGTCTACTGCAGGGCTTGGTATCTGTAAGCAGCAAATCAAGGATCAAAGGTCAAGGATACACTCGCCTCTCCTTGCCCCCTGCATCTGCCTGTGGGTGCATGCACGTGAAGGAGAAAGTTTTTGAAAACACACACACACACACAACTGAAAGTGGATTGCAGAAAGAACTTTTCACTCAGGATTTAGAGTTTTCAGTTATTATAACCAGGCACTTCAGTTTAAAGTAAACAGCAAAAATCATCTGCTAAACCAGGCTTGCTGAGACATTTGAAATGAGGAGATTTTACCCCAGTTTAAAATCTGACCTCCATTGCCAGTTGGTTCCTCCAGGGTCTATTGAAAACATTCATTCTGACATTAAATTCCATTTGGCCTTTCTGAAAGAAAAATATGTCCAGCAAAGCTGGCACTGTAAACAATGTAACATTTCCTCTGTATGACTGACTATGAGGCTTGAAGCAAACAGCAGTACAATACCTGCTCTGCCACCAGCTCACAGGTACTGTGACAACACAGCCCATCAGGAAAGAACATCTTCTGGTCCCACACTGCTTCCAGGTACGAAGCAGATGCTGAAACACACAGAGCTGTGTGACAGGTAGCAATCTTGTTTCAGAAGCTTAGTATGCATCAGGATGCTGTCAAATGCAAGAAAACAAGTCTGTATCACAGCTGAAGGTTTAGCTACACACAGATGTCTGTTGAAAATGCTGTGACAAGATTACATCACACAAACCTGAAACGGACTCAATCAGTTTTGAAACTCTGCACAAACACAAAAGACAAATGACAGACAATATAGCGATGCCAACCACTGAACAGGATTCAAAAGAAAGCTGGATGTCCTGGTTGCAGCAGACCAGATGCTATGGTGAAGTGTCTATTTTAACATTAATTTTTCATACCTGCAATATGTATGAGAAGATTACAAAGATTGTTGTGGCGAACAAATCGTGAAAAAAACAACAGATCATAAGAGGCAGAGGTTGTGAGACAGATTTCTGGGAGTAAAAGAAATTACTGGTTGAAATGCTTCTGTTTTCTTAACACAAATTTGTAATAATATGCAGTGGTAATGATAACAATGAAGGCAGTAATGATGATGAGGATGACAAAGGCGTTGTCATCTCAGCAGAACAACTACATGATATAATATTAAAAGGGAGGAAGAACCTACCGTACAAGCCATTGTGCATGGTGTCGAGACCAAAAACACCCCTCCAGTAGAACTGATTTTGTCGCCGGGCAAGATGTGGATCCTCAGGTCCAATGAGGTCAACAAGTTTCTTGACAGCGTTCTCACGGCGGAGGCACAGGAATATGCTTGGTGCCGAAGTCAAGTACTCCAGGTGCTCTTGCAGTTCTGTGGCACGGCTCTACAGACAAGCACAAAACAGGTTGCATATATAGCAGACAGCTCTACAGACAACCAAAACAGACAGAAAACAGGTTGCAAGACAGCTCTACAGACAGGCAACAGGTTGTATATACAGGAGAATAGCTCTACAGACAGCTGATACAGGAAGACAATAGGTTGTATATATAGCAGGACAGCTCTACAGACAGGTAGACAACAAGTATTCAGAGCAGAACAGCTTTACAGACAGCTAAAACAGGTAGACAACAGGGCACCCCTACAGACAGACAACAGGTTGTGTATAAACACCATTCTACCCACAGATAGACAATAGGTTGTATATGTAGCAGGACAGTTTTACAGACTACAACAGGTTATTTATAGAGCAACACAGCCCTATGGACAACAAGTCGTTTATAGAGCAACACAGCCCTACAGACAGGTAGACAACAGGTTATATATACTTATATCAAACAGCCCTACAGATATGTGGACTGCAGGTTGTCTCTCTTTCTGTATGTAAATATATAGGAAACACAGAGCTATGGACAGGTAGACAGCCGCTTGTGTATATACATATATATATATAGAGAGAGAGAGAGAGAGACCAAATAGACCCATACAGATATGTAGATAGGATGTTATAGATACAGCAACCACAGCCCTACAGACAGGTAACAAGTATGTCTACAGAATAAACACATTATAAACAAAATATCAAGAACGATAAACTACAGCAAATATCTGCTAAAATAGAAATTTCTTGCTCTAAATTTTTGTTTCTTTAGCAATACTTACCATGACCCAAAGTGCTAATATCTCAATTAGCGATCCCTAACCACACATTCCAAACAAAAATGCAATCCTGGTAAGGCTCCTCTACGCATGCGCACCATCCATGTGCACAACTCACTGACCAATACAGACTGACTTTCTCAAGCCAGACACAAGGGCCAGCAGGGAGGAGGGTGGGCTTATGATGGGTTATGGTAAGTATTGCTCAAGAAACACAAATTTTGAGTAGCACGAAAAGGAGGTGGGTGACCAAAACCTTACCAGGAGTTCCAGGTAAGCAGGAACTCAACTAGAGCTTCTTACAGGCGAAAGCAGGCTTCCATGCTGCCTGGTGTCCCAACAAGGTAGAGGAAGAAGGCTGCCCCCAGCAAGTTGGTGGCCATAGAGTGGGGCCTCTGTATGGCAAGCAAAGATGCAGCCAGAAAACCATCACCATTGAGATGAATGTAGTTGTTACAGACCTGTATTCGTTGGCATGCATGGGAGCAGAAGTGCGAAAATGCAACTCCGTGTCCAGGCGGAACGCCATGTAATTGGATCCACACATCTGGCCTGCGCAACAGTGCTTGAGAAAGTCTCTCTGTATTGGTCAGTGAGATGTGCTCACGGGTGACAAGGGGTGTGCTCATGCACGGAGGGGCCTTACCAGGGTTGCTTTTTTG
Organism: Lanistes nyassanus; assembly: GCA_004794575.1. Lineage (NCBI taxonomy): Eukaryota > Metazoa > Mollusca > Gastropoda > Architaenioglossa > Ampullariidae > Lanistes > Lanistes nyassanus. The sequence continues at coordinate 167,009 of SMGT01004684.1, forward strand.
TTTGGACGGTGCAGTTAGGGATCGCTAATTGAGATATTAGCACTTTGGGTCATGGTACAGAATTGGGACAAGAAACAAAGAAAGTCAGAAGGGTGTATCTCTTCCCAACCCCCATGAATGCATACATGCATGTGTGCATAGATTGTTGCTTTCCTTCTGTGTCACCTGAAAATCCAGTGCAAGGAACTTGTGAGCCAGTGACCTGTCCATGACCTCTTGTCGCATGCCCACAATGGTGAAACCCTCATGTACAACTTTGCGCATGACTTTGGCCAGGTGCTTTGCTGCCGCACGTGGTTTGACCAGCAGGAAGGTGGTGATGGGGGAGGGACCACTCAGCAGCCCATCAAGTATGGACTCCGGCTTCGAACCTTGTGAGTCCACGGATGTCAGCGTTAGCTTTGGCTTCGATCCTTGAACAATTCTACTGGAAAGCAAATTTAGATTCAGAGGTTGACATTTTACTAAATAAAACCACTTTTTGTTAAATCTTAAAGCTTGCACTGTTCATCAGAAAGAATTCTATAAAGCATGATATTGTCAAAAAGGAAGTAATTTGGGTTGTATACTATGATCAACATATATAGTGTAAAATACATCTCTGGCGCTGTAAGTGAACTGGAAGTGGCTATGGAACTGCAAACAACATCTGTTGTCCTGTCAGGTAGAGCAAAATGTAAACTCATAGCTGGTTTACCTGTTGATCTGTAATCTAGTCTTGTGAACATGTTATTTGCAGTTCACAGAGTAGTAACAATGCACCAACTCACTAGTACCATTCCTCCATACAGTTCACAAACTGGTTCATCAAGATCTCTCAGCACTTACCTGCACCCATTCCATGATGTGCTAGTGTAGTAATGACGAGACTCGGGCAAGTACTTTAACAGACTTCTGCAGCCTGGATCTGGAAACAGCTCACTACTGCCAAAGAAAAGCCTGAGCCACGTATAGGCTTCATCAGCAGTCCTGCTCATCAACTTTGTAGGATGTGGCGCCCTCTGGGAGGTCCACGGCACCAAGGTGCTTGCCTCAGCTGGTGGCTTGCTTGGAACAGTTCGCTCCAGAACAAGAAAATGCTCCAGTCTGCAGAATGCGTTGACTCCTCGAAGAGCCAGGACAACTGCCGAGGCTGTATTGTGATACAGAACAGGTGTTAGGAGCTTTCCAAAAGATCATCTTTCAAAGGAAATAAATCAACCAATTTCTAGCACATGTGAATTATGTTATTTAAGTTAATGTGGTCCAACACCCATTCTAAACTACCTGGTAATATGTATGACAGGTCCAGTGGCCATTCTAAACTGCTTGATAACATCTATAATGGAAGAAAAGTCACCTCTGTGAGGCAATGCTCTTAAGCTTCATGGAGCCCTCCTATGGAATAAACAACATAATTTATGCAGGGAACAGTTTCCAGTGGGCCTCCCCAACAGTGAAATATATGCCTAGAAGCATGTCAATGAACTTATGCCCATACATTATCTTAATCATCACTCCCAGAAATATCTGTTAATCTCTCACACCACCAAGATTCCCAGAAAATATTTGCATTAACCTGTGGAAAGATATTGCACGCTGCTCTTCCAGTCCTTGTCGCCAAGTTCAAATGGAGTTACCTCTCTTGCTAAGAAAGGTGAGAGACAAGGAAGCCACTTTATTCCAAGCAGTTCAAAATCACACCACTCCACCTGGTCCACAGGTGACACAGATGTCTGCAACTGAAGGTTTCCTGTGGGAATACAAATTTAGCCTAGTTAACTATTGACCAAAAAGAAATATGGAGGAAATACACAACCGCTACTTTCCCCAGTATCACAACCACCATCATTGTCATACATTTTCAGTCCAACATACCGATTGTATACAGAAAAAAAACACTCATCACCCTCCATCTTTTCAGTTCCCTTCCCTCTAACCTCAATTCACATATATGTATAACCAGATTTTATTACAAAATCACTCACTTAGGAATGATCCCCAGTCCTTCAGGATTTCTCTTCCCACAAGCAGAATCACTACTACCTGTTCCAACTCAGAGCTGCTATACAGGTGTTGTGGACCATGTGAGTGTTCTGGGTTCCAGGTAATGGTGCCATGTGGATCAAATTCTGGGCACTGTTAACATTGGCAACTATTAGTATGTCAACTCCACTTTGTATTTAAGTCTGTACAGTAGAACCCCTGCATCCACAGATTCAGTTTTCACAGTTTCAGTTATTCACAATTTACCCAGGCCCAGAAATATTAAATGGAAAACTTCAGAAATAAATGCTTGACTAAACATTAGAATACCACTCACTTGAGAGAAAAAAAGTACAAATAACGTAAATTTCTTATTACTATTTGTTGATGTCTTAGTGTGCTTTATCAATTAGGCTTTATCATAGGTAGACATGTAAACAAAAACAAACTTTATATATATATATATAATTAATATATATTTATAGGGTTTACTACTATTCACTGTTTCAGGCATCCAAACCCCTGAAGTAGTATTGGACCATGAAACCTGCAGATACACAGGGACTACTGTACTCACAAAAACTTTCACTACATTTTAATCCACATCACAAAATAAATAATTTACAAATAGGCAGCTACATGAGATTTAGACCATTTTTCAAAAAAAAAAATCAGTACCAAGTATACAAATTTACAATGTGAAATCTTGAAATGAAGTATACAGGTAGAGAACTGGGGGAGGGGAGTAGCCATACATTTTGAATTTGTACAATCACTCTGAGCCAACTGATTTTAACCACAGGTTTAGTGCAGTAACTGCAGTGGGGGAGGAATCTCGCACCTTCACAAAATGATGAAAGTGATTTTTTTTAAAATCGTGTTCATGTTCTTTCAGTTTTGATGATGCAGCATTGGTAAACAAGTACAATTTTCTTACGGAGGTAATTTTGTTTTCTTGAGTGAAATCATTTTGCATCTGGAACTATTAATCACATATTGAAGTTGAATGTGGATGAGTTTTTTGTGTGCTCGAAAACTAAAAACCTGCTCAGGAAAAGTCCAAGCAAGATGAACCCTGATGAGATCCACAGATAATGCTGTGGAGTGGTAGTGCATCTTTTTATTGTTACCACATTTATCGATTTTATAAGGGCTCCTACTGGAAAATAATGTACACTCAGGTTTTCTATAAAGGAAATGTGCACAGGTACTAGAAAAAAGTTGACATATATGCATACATTTCAGAAGAATCCTAACTGCTTTGTTTAACAGACAGCAACGCCCTCATAAAGACAAAAAAAAACTGCTTCAGTAGGCATTTGCTCACTTTTATCCTCTTACAACATTTTTCCTACAATTATGACTTCAAATGTGGCTTATTTAAAACATTACTCTGCAGAAACTCATTCTTCTGGTATAATCCAAGTTCTAACTTTTGCTCCAAGCATTGGTGCTGAGCAATAAAGATCGCTTTGTACATCTGTTACACAACTTACAACTGATTCTCATATACTTCTGTCATCTGTGGCTAATATTTATTCATCCAAAGGTATTTATGTTTTCGATAGAGAGACTGGAGATTACGACAACAAGGAAAAGTTGATCTTTGTAGTTTCTTTCTTGTCTGATGTCACACACAGACAAAGGGATAGATGGACAGACAGTCAGACACATTTACAGCAAGCCCATACCGTGTTGAAGTGACCGCCAAGCGTCGCTAGAATGGCATCAGTATAATCCACCACATGGAACAAGTGTTCTGTTCGAACTGGATTCTCAACCCACTCCTCTATTTTGCCTGTAAATACATCATGTGCACAATGTCAGCCACCACCAGAATGAAAGAAATGGTCCTAGGTTAAACTCTTTCTCCTCTCTCTCTCTCTCCTCCGCTCTTCTCAGCATCTCTGTACCCATGCCTGAATGTGCAAGGAAAATTTTCTTTTAGCTTAGACATTTCAAGGAGTTGACATGTAAAAATCTTTTGACATAAGATAACTATGATCACCAGCAAACCAATCTGCAGCGTGGCAAGCTTCCACTCACTGGGGCTAGCTCTGGACTGCAGCTCCACAGCCAGCATTTCACACAAGGCCGCAGCATGGTGGGAGGCATTCTCGCGTTCAAGCAGGAGCACTGTGCAGGGGAGGGAGCTCTCTTGCTGCTGTATGCTGCTGTCAAGGGCAGCAAACTCCAGATTGATGCCAGGGCAGAAATAACTCTGGCACTCGCCTTGGAGACCTACAAACAGAAGATGGAGAGATGGATGAGCCAGCATTATTCTTCTTTGGTCAGAACTGCTGGTGTTCGCCCAGTAGACTGCATGTTCAATCACGAACATTATCTTTATCTAAGTCAACAGCGGTGATTTTTTTCTTATTAAACGTCTTCTTTTTATGACAAAATTATTCGTTTAATGTTTTATACTGTATGTCAGTTTGCGCTGTTTATGTTGAATGTGCTCTCCTCTTCATAGTGCCCAGAAGCAATGTTTAACAAGACCTAATGAAAAAACAGGATCCTTGAGAAATCAAACAGGATCAGGTCTGTAATAGTATTAAATACGATGGGTGGAAAAACTGACACATCACAATAAAGGATTACTGAAATCAATCAACACATTTGTTTTAATGACCATGCACTCACCAATGTTTGTTGCCCGACGCACTGACAGACAGAGACGACGAATCCCTCGAGGCTGGAACCCAGCCTTTTGTTGCATTGTTTGTACAAGCAAGCCCAGCGTTGATGCTGGCACCAGTGGTGAAATCACCAAGATGATATGACTTCGGGTAGTTCCTGTCAGGGCTGCCGGGGGTCTGGAAGGGGGTTCTTCCCCCAAGTACTCCTCTGATAGCATCCAAACATGGACAAGGCACAGGGACCGACTCAGCATGTATGTACTCTCAAATTTGTCTTCCGTTTATTTTTTAATGTTTAATGATAAGTCAGTAACTGAGGCGATATATTTCATAATGGGGTGAGGAGGTGCCATTTATTTTATGATCAGTCTGTAACAGGCTACATGCTTCATGATTGGGTGAGAAGGGGAGAAGGTGACAAAGGAATCCAACCCATATGACCTTAGTCGTCAGTGGCAAGTACATGTTACTGCTACACTATTGGTGTACTACCTTAGTCGTCAGTGGCAAGTACATGTTACTGCTACACTATTGGTGTACTACCTTAGTCTTCAGTGACAAGTACATGTTACTGCCACACTATTAGTGGCTCTCTGGGGTGGGGGGTGGAGAGGAACAGTTAAAGAAATAAGGGAAAGAAAAAAGGGGAAGACAAAGAAATGAAAAAGAATGAAAGGGAGAAAATTAGATTTAAAAGAAAATGGAACTCAAGCAAGACTTTCTACCTGGATCATCTGTACACAATCGTTTCCCTTTTTTCCTCTTGGATGGGGGCTGGGATGGTGAACCACTGGTGGATTTCACAGTCAGTAAACTGTCTTTTGGTCGGTATGGCAACCCCACATTCATGCTGGCACCCTTTGCAACACGGCCACCAAACCAGCGCACCAAGTCACTGGTAGCATTGTCAAAATTTCTCAACTGATGGATGTCAAGTTTACTTGCAGGATTACCAAATACAGCTGACAAGCACTCTGGGTCAGTCTGTGCAGCAATTCTGTGGTCTAAGGGGCCAATAATCCTTGCCACTTTTGCTCTTGCATTAGGGCCTCGAATGGCCAGAGCGAGGACAGGTGACACACCCGAAAACCTTTCCAAGTTTGTGTCAAAAATGGATGGTAAGCTGTGCATGACCATCGCATCTGGATATAGAACCCGCAGACCACAGATGTCACAGCAGCTCATGGTCACCCTCTCCAGGAGTGCATTAACCAGCTGTGCACAAGCCAGATAAAAGCATATCAATACACATGTAATTACATGGTAAAAACAAAGTAACTAAACCAAGTATTGTACACAGAAACAGACATGGCCAACATTTCTGGGCTTTACCCCTTCATGAGGACTGACAGAAATGAACAATACAAAATGCAAACAAGGAAAAAAATCACATTAAGAAGTTAATGGACTTATTTGATGGACACAGGAGAAAATGTATTCAGTTTTATTGGGGGGGGGGGGTTCTACTTTACTTCTTCCATTGCTTTGATTCCTTTGTTTTCTTTCTTCATCCCATGTTTCTTACACCTAAATAACTACAAAAAGCAGAGCTAGAATCCAGACAGATGCACAAACAGATGAAGGCATCTATAGAAAGGCACTTAATTCATGTTTCGTCTTTATTGCTTACTGTCACTTTTGCAAATCAAGAAAAGCAAAACACTTTTATTTATGAATGTATTGTAACAGCATGCAGATCCTCAAGTAGTAACTTACATTTACCAGTCCCACCCAGTCACACTATACTGATAGCCAGCCAACCAATCTTAGTACTGCTCCCTTGGCAGCCCAGCTACTAGATTGCCAGTTTTTATGTTTTAGGTATGATGTGGGAAGACTATGAATTGCTGACCTTCCAACTCAAAATAGACGCTTTAGCATTAGACTGCTCAGGCAGTTTATTTTATCAAATAAGTATTTTCAATGAAGTGATTCTTTATCATTAACAGCTTCTTCTAGAGTCATTGACAAAAAGACTTTGCAGGCAACGAAATGTGACACAGTACTCTTCCATAGAACTTTTCGACAGAGAACATTTACTCAATCTGTATATTGCCAAAAGACCTCAAAGCCTGTGATTCATGGTTTGATTTTTATTGCTTTATGTGCTCGCTAATGCAAACGAGGCACATATCAGGCACAAATGACAAACCTTTGGTAAAAAGAGGGCCTGGCTGTGGATAATGATGACAGTGTTCTGCTGTTCACTCTCCCCTGTCATAAATCCAACTCCGTGTTCATAATAACACTCCTGTGAGTCAATTGTCTGCCAGAAAAAGCCAACATCTTTGCTGAAGATCTTGTCTATTGCACTGGCATCTTCATGGATCTGTAATTAGACATCACACAATGTTTGCACATAATAAGTAAGATGAATCAGTGTCAATGGTTCACAGTGAACACATACACACCCTTCTTATGTTCCCCTAAGCCAGCAGATTGTAAAATGTTTATAAACCTGCATCCAGCTAAGTGTAAGATGCTGACAAACCTGCATGAATGAGGACAAAGGCTTATTCAGGACGGATGATCCAGGCTTGTTGAAAGTCAGTGGAGACCTATCTTCCTCAGATGATGAAGGGAGGCTACTCATGTACTGCTTCCAGCACTGGACACTGCTCAGGGAGTTTCTGGACAGGAAGGTGTCCACAAACTTGTAAAATTTTGAAGTGCTCTCCCCTTTCTGCAAATATTAGTAGGAAGTCTGTACAGCTTATGTAAGTTAGAGAATTTCTTCTAACAACAAAGAATTGGGGTTTATTTTAATAAACAGGCCACCTATCAACAAATATTACTATCCATATCTTCATTTAGTAAAGTAAAATCAAGTCTCAAATTCAGCAGCAGATCTAAAAACAAAAACCAAAATACTGAATGTCTGTGGGAAGGAAGTTAAGGTAGTGAAGCAGGTGTGTGGGAACTGACTAACAACAGACATTGATGTTTTCATTGTTAGTCTTTGAGGATAAAGAGGGTTTTTATTAAGCCCATATGATCATGGAAACAAAATCTTGCCGCGTACCTGGTGCACTTTTACATAGCTCTCACAAAACCATCTTTGAACAACTGCTATGATTCATTGTCACGAACCGCGTGACAAGTGAAGAAAAAGTATGATTAGATCGGCCTACCATAGGAGTCGTTCAACGGTATAGCCGAACTGCACAGCAGGGGAGGGGTGAGCTCGTTCACTGCTTGGAGAATTGAGAGTAGTTAAAGAAAAACTTTAGTTGTGAGCTGAGAACTATAGAGAGAGGACGTACGAAACTGATGTGTGCGAACTTGTTGGCGCGTACGCATTGTGTTTGATGTGACCTGCTCCTTCGATCGCTACATTGAAGGTATTGCGTATCGGCAGGATTTTTTTCTTTTGTTTTGTTAAACTTTTTTAGGGGGGTACTAAATTACTGGGTAAAGACTGATATGTGCCCTCCGGAAATTGCTGCTTAAATGTATTTTTTTTAATGAGGTGAATTTAATGTACGTCACAACCGTATGAAGGGAATTTGCTTGAAAATGCGGTACAATATTGGAAGCTGCCGAGTCTTTATTGAAAAGTGTTCATATAGTGAACTTAATTGTATTTAAATGAGCGCCAAACTTGTGGGATTGAAATCGAAACTGGAAATCATTGTAACTTGAGGTTTAATGTATACACGTGCGAGCTACCATCCCACTAGGGAAGGATTCATATTGGATGCCATGGAAGTATAGCTCGAAGCTAGTAACTAAGATAGGAAAATTGCAGGAGTTCCAGGGTACAGAGGCCCCGGTACTGCGACAGGATTCGTCTGCCCCAGAGCCGACACCTGTGGAGTGGGAACGTGAAAAGGAAAGAGGCGCGAACAAGAGTCGACCGCGCGACCAGGCCGGTAGAAGCGCAGATTGCAGCGAAGTACAGAGGTGACGCCAGTCCGACCGTGACGCACGTGGCCGCGGCCGGAACAGTGGGTCAGTGGTGTTGTCAACGACGATGACGCAGAAAGAGGCGTACGGCCTATGTTCATAACATTGGGTTGTGCAAGCCAGGTAGGCGAGAACTGTGTGTGTAAATTTCACGAGAGAGGCGGTGAGACTAGTGTATATCACGGAGAGGAAGTAACGGGAAAGGACAGTTACCTGATGAGATCTTTCAGAAAGCTAAGACTGGATTTTGGTAGTTGTGAAGACTTGTGTGATTCAAGAAGTGTAGTTCGTGTATCGAGAGACAGCAGCGACTGTTTAGAAAATATAGAACGGTAACGTGTGAGAACGATGTACTTCCCGGAGAGGGCAGATAAGGACGAGCGTACGTCATAGAAGACGCAACGCGGAGGAAGAAGAGCGACGACTCGGATCCCTAGGAGTGATGCCGAGAGAACTTTAAGCTAAGATTGTGGGTGTGAAATTCAAGAGGACTGGGAACTGATTGAAACTAAGATAGAGAGATTTTAGGGACTTTGTTAGTGTAAAGGGACGCAGCCGGACCTAAGGGCGATTGGTGAACAAAACACGCGGTGTTTTATTTTGCTTTGGTCTGTTTCGTGATGTGTTATTGCTGTGGATATTTTGTGAAAAGCGATTGAGTGGAGACCTAACATGGGGGAAATCTATGTTGCTTTTTTTTTTGAAAGGGGTTTGCGAGAAAAACTGACGCAAATCGATAGTAACTCATAAGTCAACGGGAACAGTTGATCTGAAGTACGGATGTGGTCAAGCCTTGTTGAAGGTTTAATGATCTGTCATGTAGCTAGTTAAGTGGTGGACATAATTTCTGTTCTGCTGGTATGAAGACCAGCATGTGAAAGTTGTAGGAGAGTAGAGCAAGGAGGATTTGTGTCGGACAATTGAGTTATGATTGGGAATAGAATGACTGAATTTTTTTGTGTGGAGTGTTTGAGGTAGTGGTGTGAAATAGATTGAAAGTGAATTGGTTTTTTTTCTGAGTGTTGGAGCTTGCAGTGGTTAAGGTACGACGTTACGTCTAGTGCTCCTGGGTGACAATAAATAGTGGTGGGTCCTATTTATGTTACTCAGTGTTGAATCTTGTTGAGTGATAGAAGAGTGAAAGAACACGACGCACGTGCTCCCACTAGGTCGTCTGACATGGACGGGAGTGGGGGTCGTGACATTCATGGTATTTTAGAAATTGAATTTGCATAAAATAATATTGTGCACTGTACTCACTCTCCTATCTTTATTGTTATTGCATAGGTCTGTATTGAAATTGCAAATGGAATCCCTGTTCGAAACTGCCAAAGTACATTCACACAAATCTCTGTCTTGTGCAACTCATAAAAGACAGCTGGTTATATGTTCTCAAAGAACCTCACCTCATGTTGGGGCGGGGGGAGGGGGGAGTTTTTGGTTGGATTTTGGGGTTTTTATTTTTTGTTTGTTTAAAAACACTTCCCTCAATCACCTTTTGTGTTTTTCTTCTCATTCAAACCAGTATTTTCCAGGAACAGTCTGTCTGAACAATGTGACCATCATCATAATAAAGAAAACAAAATGCCCAAGGGGTTCAGACAAAATCAGCCAAAAATTTGAAAAACAGCCAATATTAAATAACAACAAAAAAAGCTTTCAGAAACTCCATGAATATGACAATCATGAATTACAATAAAGCAATCAGAAACTTAGATACAGCAATCCAAGAACTTGGATGCAATAACGAACAATCTCATTCAATAATCATTCTTACCTTTGATTTTCTCAAATGTGAAAGTTCTCTTTTATCATCTTTTTGCAGACAATAGACTGGAGATGGGCAGACGACGACAGCCAAGCAGAGCGATTCGTTTACCCACAGCTGCTGCATTCCAATCACATGGAACGGTGGGAAGTAGTCGGGGTACTCTGGACAACTTTGTGGATGCTGGAGATACTTCTTCAAACATTCAAAGTTCGGATACATTAAACTCAACAGCCAGCACACAAGTGACACGTAGCTTTTGGGCAAATGATTCTCTGGAACAGAAAGGTGTTGGGGGGTAAACCATCTTCAGGATCCCTGGAATCCACAGCACAAGTGTCTACACTGCAAACAGTGATGTCTAGCAGCTAGTCTTATCAATTTCAAAACTTCAAAAAGAAGAGTAAGCAACATTACAAGGCACATCAAGTAACAGGTCTCAACTAAATAAATTATTAACTGTTATTAGTCCAAGGTAGAATGGCACTACGAGAAGGTGATCTGGTCAAGTGTGAAGATAAAGTAGTTTTCTTCAAAATACTTTCTGTAAATAAAGTGAACTGGGTATCAGCCAAGCAACACAAGTTCTTAAGACTTTCCTTGACACTAGGATTAGTGCAATTGTAGGTGTGTATGCATTTGAGAGGAAGGAACGCTTATATTCAGGTATGTAAATCAACAATTGATGATTGTATGTGGTACTAAGAACGGTTGAAAAGACATCCAGTACAACAGCATCATCTCAATGGGGCAGAGGGAGATGTTTGACAGAAGATCTCCTTCAGCAGAAACACGCAGAAGCAATACAGCAAGCAGTCTCTCACCTCACAGCCACTAGGCAGACTTCAGTACACCCTTCTAACTAGAGACTAACACAAGCCACTCCAAGTGCCTTAACACGATACAATGCATCGCCTTTTCACTCTGTGGTATACACTACTGATTCAACAAAATCAGGAAGAACAGAGACAAATTCTCACTTCTGTCTGTGTTCTTATTTGCATGTGAGTTAAAGGCTGCAATCTCGCCATTGCTGGAAAGGGTAACTGTAATCAGCAGCATTGACTCTCCTTCCACTGAGACTGGCAGAACTGGTATGTGAGGCTCATAGGAACCATTCTGCAAAATGGAAGAAAGAGATGCTTGTAATGTCTTGAAAACAACATTTACAGTTACTCTTTCGCCATCAAATCTGTCATCTTTCAGCCATCTTTTCGTCCATTGATCTGTCTAGTGATTATGCAGTCTATTGATCCAGCCATCCATCAATACATCTATCTATTTACCTGTCCATCCACCATCACCATATCTCAGACTACAAACCAGCCTACCAATTCTTTCAACCGTCTATAATACCAGTCTATATGCTTTTGAGTATGTGTATGTATACTGTATCACTTCCTTTATCCATTCTACTGTTTCAAAATGTCACAACACTCTTCTTTCCTTCCATTAAATGTTTGCTGCAACTTTCTACTTTGTGTGTTCTCTTTCACCTTTGCTGTGTAGCCCAACGCAAGTAGTGGTAAAACACAATACACTTTCTTAAAACACTTACGACATCAAAAAGAACTGGTGTATTTTCTGCACAAGGCTGCATCTCACTGACACAAGCTGTTGGGCAAAGACTCTCTAGATGGCGCCCCATTCTAAGGCGAGCTGACCTCTCACGTTCTCGTTTCTCACGTTCACGCCTGCAAACAGCATGTCAGCATGTGGCACCAGAAAGCATAGTGTTCATGCAGCTAGTGCGCTGCACAGGGCACACAGAACATGTGTTGCATAATCCTCAGGACAGGTACACTAAGGAACACGCTTTTTCCGACAGTGTTCCAGAATACTTCTCCTTCCCATCCCCTCTCTCTCTCTCTCTTATACACATACACACACTCACTCACACATGTACCCCCTCCACCTCCCACCCACTCACAGACACACACACACACACACACACAGAGTAATATACAGGATTTGTGTTAGAGTTTTTGGCACCATTCTGGAATCTCAAATTGAACCCATTCTTTTAGAGCTTAAATGCAAGAAAATGCCACCCAACAGAATAGCATATTTTTTAGAATCATTTTTCCAAAATTAATCAAAATTAGACGAACAAAAATTATTTTTCCCCATCTGAAAAATATGATAATTAAATGCATGCACATGAGATTGAATGTATGTGTGTGTATGGGTGTGTTCACATGCATTGTGTGTCTGTGTGTGTGTGAACATCATGTGTACATGCACACTTCCATCTCCATAGCATGAACAAGTGTTTACACATGCCCAGCAGGAGAATGTTACCTGTCTGTTTCCCTCTGTTTATCTTTCTCTTCCTTAACCACTGCCGACTCCACAATATTTGTGCAGCTGGTGACAGCTTCTTCAGCAGCTTCTGTGCAGCTACTATCTTTTTCAGACACAGATGCACCATTCGATCTGAAGCCCATAGCAGTGCCTGATACACCACATGAGACCTGCGTTTTCACAGCTGGGTCTTGCACTTGTGAGTTACAGCTGCTTTCGGGATGTTTAGACCTGGCCAAAGTAACCAGAAACAGTGTGACGGTGTGCGCAAGTGTCTCCATGCTTACCATGCTATGACATATTAGTTTTAATATTTTTTTAAGTGCTTAAACATAAAAAATAATCTAAGTATTGAACGATTTTTTGACCAAAAAAAATCTCTCAAGGGAATTTTTGCAAGAAACTATTGGATTTCACCAAAATAATGTGGAAGATATTTTTTTCTTTCCTCCCTTTTCTGTCCACTTCAAATTCCTAATAAGATTTACAACTTCTCAGAATGGTAACACTGAAGATGCTTTGACAGTAGTACAGTCCTTCAAACCTTTCCGTTCGCCTTTGTCCTGACTTCTCTTCTGTGAGCAGTCTGTTCTGGTCCTTGTTCTGTCTGTTACAAACGTCAACACTGTTTGACACAGGGCTGTCTTTGCTGGTGTTGGCCTCTACCTTCTGGTCGACTCTGTCTTCAGTAGAGACCCACACGCTGCTGCAGGTCTCTGGTGGCAAAACAGGCTCTCTCCACGACGTTGTCAGCACATCTGCAGAACTGTGGCCTATCTCAGAACTGTGGCCTTTCTCAGAACTGTGGCCAGTCTCAGAACTGAAAAGCATGGCTTTGTTCAGATTAAGCCAGAAATTTCAAAAAAAGCAAAAACCAAAATATCCCCAACAAACAAAACCAAAGACAAAAGTCAAATCCATCAAAAGCTCAGCAACACTATAACAGCCCGTAGAGACTGCAATATGCTCACCTTGTTGCTGACACTGTGGTGTTGCATGGCAAGGTCTTTGTGGAGTCTGGCAAGTCGCAGGACACGGCAGCTGCAGCTGCTGACTTGTTTCTGACATCAGTGTTGTGCTTCTGCTTTGACTGCTTGGCGCTGCCAGAAGCAGTGGCTGTGTCATCTCTTCAGACACAAGTAAATCAAAGACAGATTTATGTTAGCTTACAGAATAAATCTGAAATAACTGGCCTAGTTATTGAAAGGGAAATGAGCTATTATGTTATTTTCAACAGACATTTAATATTATTTAATATTTAATATTGTGGCTGACAATGCGATTTTTTTATAATAGTGACATCAATTTTTTTAAAAAGAGAAAATGCTAAAACAGCTTTAACAAACATAATACACCATCTTAAGCACATTACGGGGTAAAATAATAGTTTAACTCATTCCCATCTGCGCATTGAAAAATGAGCAATAGAATATATGTGTGTCAGTGATATTTTAGTTCTGATATTAATTATAGTTTTAGTTTTTATTTTATTTTATAACATTAATTTTTAGTTTTAGTTCATTCTAGTTTTCAAGGAAGTCAAAAATTCTTATTTTTATTCAGTTCTGTGTTTAAAATTATAGTTTTTATTTTATTTAGTTCTGGCCTTTTTACATAATATCAGTTCAATTTTAGTTTTTTAATTTTTTTTAAAGATCACAAGCACCATCTATTGCATATTTCAATGGAAATTATGTTTCAGTCGACAAAATACACTCAGTTAATAATGCCGTTAAACACAGCTTGACTATCAATTCAATGGTCTAACAGATAAGTGGCATGATTATCATATTCAGCAAGATCAAATCTGGCCCGCCTGAGAGATTTGGGGGCCCTGCTAAGGATAGGTACTGGTTACATTCGTCTTTTCCGATTTGTTTTCTCTGACTGCTGGGCGAAGATAAATGCAGTCCTTCAGTACTCAAGTGTGAGAAACATAAAGGGTGTCGTATTTCTTTTGATCCCCTGATCCAAAGGTGGGTAGAGAAGGGCGAACAAGGTCTCATTGTCCGAGGCTACCATAACCCTTATTTTAATTTAGGTGCGGCCAGGCTTTTCCCCAGGGAAGGATGGCACTGCTTAGAGATTTAGGGGCAGCTCAGTAAATAGCGTAATGTAACTGAAAGCTCAGGGCGACCTACAGACAAGTGAGACGAACCCTCTGCACGAATGAAAATGCAATTGTGTTTATTTTTCGTTTTACTCGATTTTAGTTCTCGTTTAGTTCGTTCACAGATCACAAATTTTTATTTTTATTTCGTTTTAGTTTCTCTGTTTGTATTAATTTCAGTTCTCGTTCTTGTAAAACGAAAAACAATATTTTGAGTTCTAGTTTTAGTTTTCGTTATGAAAATATCACTGGTGTGTATGCGGCCCTTGCACATGGATTTCGGTGCTATGCTCACTATTTTGTGCCGACTAAAAACATGAAAGCAGTTCACTGGAAAGGGATGTCACTCGTGTTTTCCTATACTAGCACAAAGAACTGGTCAAATCAAAGTTCCCTCTACCTATGACAGGTGGATGACACAGATGTAGATGTGCCTCTGGACAGTAGATTCTTCTTCATCTCTTGTCTTCTCTGCATCCAATCTTCTTCCTCCTCAGAATCACTAGAATCTTCTAGTCTGCTAAATAAATGGTTGAAATCTAATCAGAAATCTAAGAAAATGAATGTGAATTTGAAGGGCCTTAATACTTTGGTTGACTGGTAATGAGACAGCCTTTATTGATGACATCATTATCAATAATCAAAGAACCAACCAACAAATTTTGGTTAAATTTTACCCATTATGCTCCAATAAATGAAGGTATGTAAAGAACGGCTAAGTGATCTCCCTTAGAGTCTAAAGAGACAGGGTTCACTGCTCGAGCTCACAGTTCACACCTTGCACAGCATTGACTAGGGAGAATATGTAGGCTGCTTTGATATAACAACACTCTCTTACACACAAGTGTGCATTTCAAAAGTGGTTACACACATATCACTTTTTTAAATCTCTCTGA
This sequence comes from Lanistes nyassanus, assembly GCA_004794575.1. NCBI lineage: Eukaryota > Metazoa > Mollusca > Gastropoda > Architaenioglossa > Ampullariidae > Lanistes > Lanistes nyassanus. Next base: position 182,600 of record SMGT01004684.1, read on the forward strand.
AAGAATGACTCACCTATCTGCTTAACAGTTTAGTATTTCTACTTGTCAGATCTTAGAACAATGGTTTGCATACCCTCACAAGAATTTAGAACAGGGAGTTCTTTAATCTGGCTTGAGAGCAGTCTGAATGCTTTACTTATCTGGCGCTTGGCAGTTTTTAGAAACATGACTTCAATGTCTCTCGTGAGCTCTTAGATGAAAGGCTTACCTTCTGTGCTCAAGTCCAAGCACTCTAGTAACACTAGCCATGCACTGCTTCTCTTCCTTCTGCTTCTGTTGGAATCCACGGAGGTCAATGTACACAGTCTTGGGTTCACACCATGTTTCTGTGTTCTTGCTTTGTGAAAGTGTTAAATCAGCGGCCCATGTCTTTTTGCCTTCTGGGGCAGCATTGCCTGCACTTGCTTCAGGCCAAATAGTCAAAGATAGTTTAGTTGTAAGGTTAAAAACATTGTCAACAGAAAATACTTTGTAAAATTTAACAGAACTTTCTTTTCCCATAGAATATTCTAGTACACGTTTGCAGAAAATTACTGTCACTGAAGATAATACAAATCCCTACCTGTTCTTGCCTATAGCACAGATAAACTAAATATTTTGTACCAATGCAGTGGGTATGCCATGGAAGCACAGGGTTGGGCTTAACATGTATAGGTGTGAATGGGTATGTGTAGGTGTGTGAGTGGAGTGAAAAACATGTACAGTTGCATGTACATACAAAAGAATGTGCCATAAGTATGCCTGTATACTTTTCTTTTTGGTGCAGCTACACAAATTTAAGCTATATACTCTGATGTCACCAGAGCTGTCTACATGTTTGATACTAAATCTCAAATAACACATACGCGTTAGATTTTTCATGGTACTCTATCAAAGATAGCCACGATCTGTTTATCCCTTGCACATGATACTTATCATTTTTACAATAAAACCTTATCAAATCTTGAGGTGTACTTTTTAAAAGACTAACATGTGATGCATGTGATACATGTAGCATACAACATACTTGCCACTCCAAATATTTTGATAGATGAGAGTGGTTTTTCAACAGCATGTGATACGCTTGAGTCAACACACTCTCCACAGTTTCTGACTTCATTTCAAGTAACTGCTTAATTAGCAGCACATTGCTTACCAGTCAACAAAGGTGAAGAGGATGTGACTGAACACTCCGATGATGCAGCTGCTGACTGTGTTGCTGATGAGGTCGTAAAGGCCACAGCAGCCCCTGTCTGAGGATCAAAGGCTGAGAGATCACAAGCCTTACCAGCCTGTTGTAGAGCACATCTTGCCAGTTTCTGAATGAGTGTTACATTATCAGAATCTGAAAAGCAAATCACTTTTATATATTAATGGTCATTTTTTATTTTAAAGATTATTCATTCTATAACTAGCAGGCCTCTAATTCAATTTTTAAGTTTTGGTGGACACTAATTTTGAGAAGTAGTTTGAAAACTTTAAGTACTTCACATGAGGTTTTTAGTTTGAGGACAAGCAAAAGTTCTTTGAGATTGTGAAAATTACCTGCTGGTGCTACTACCACTGCAACAAATATAACAACAACTAATATACTACTAAAGCAACACCTACCACTAAGACAAATACAGCAATATACTATTATAGCAACAACTACCACTAAGACAAATACAACAATATATTACTAAAGCAACAACTACCACTAAGACAAATACAACAATATACTATTATAGCAACAACTACCACTAAGACAAATACAACAATATATTACTAAAGCAACAACTACCACTAAGACAAATACAACAATATACTATTATAGCAACAACTACCACTAAGACAAATACAACAATATACTACTAAAGCAACAACTACCACTAAGACAAATACAACAATATACTACTAAAGCAACAACTTACCACTAAGGCAAATATGACTACTAAATATGACTACTAACTATTCATACTACAAAAACAGCTTCAAGTACTACTACAACTACACCTATTCCAACACCAACAACTGCAGCTGCTATATAATATCATGTACTTTTTACAAGAAAATAATTTGAACTTTTTACCAGCATCCTCTATGGCGTTATCTCCTGGATGCCTCCAAGAATCATTTGCCTCACTCAGTGAATCAGGATGATCTGCGGGTTTAGGTTTCTGCTGTTCATTGTCTCCCTTGTTGCTTAGCGTCAGATTTTCTGTATTCACCAAAACAATGTGCATAGTGTCACACAGTAAACACTGCATACGGAATGGACAGACCTCATTTCAATTTGACACACAAAGACATCTGATTCAAATTCAGCTTACCGAAGTTGACATGTTTCAGCAGATCAAATGACAGCTTCATTGTTTCAGAGCTGAACTTCATGGCTTGCTCTTTAGCGCGATGTCCGTGTTGCTCTTTTCTTTCCTTGTATCGCCCCTCTCTCTCCTCCCTTTGCCTTTGATGCTTTGCTGGCAGTTCCACGGTTTCTTCTACCTCCTTGTTACAAGCCTCTTCAGACACAAAATCTTCAGTGGACGATCCAGTGCTTCTAACATTGCAAGAACTGGAAAGGAACTGGGTGCTGACAGTTCTGCCACCAAATGGCAAATGGTTTCCTGCTCGAATGTTTTCTTTGATTTGTGCAACGATCAGGTCTTCAGCCTGTGATACACTAAGTGCGCTCTCATCATCTGCAAACCCTTTGTCTTTTGTGTATGTAGTGTCCTTTCCCACTTCTTCTTGAAATTTAACGTCTTGATTTCTGTTCCAGCCTTCTAGGCTCTTTTCCTCTTTTCCATAATTCTGTTTCAGCTTATCCTGCTGTGCAATCTTTTCCAGGTCCATCCAGCTGCTGACTTCTTCATCTCCATCTGCTGGTAAGCGACAAACAAATGCGCTGTGTGCTCAAACACTCCACCTGTGTCTTTACTCCATCACTGACAGTTGCAAGACATTTTTTTTAAGTCCATGTCATTTTAATATATATTTGACAAATAACTATTTGTGATTTTAAAACTAGATATGTATTTGTATGAAAGGATGAGGATAAGAAAGAGCAGTTAAATGAGAACTGTGAAGTAATATCAGTAAAAGACAAGACAGGGATAGAAGATGGTGGAGGTCACAATAGACAGATGCTGGCAGTGGTAATGATAATAACAAAGTCAGTAATGATAACAATAGCAGCAATAGATACGATTCAAATTCAGTCTACATATTTACATACCTACTTGAGCTCAAGTATAAATCTGCTTTGCTAGCAGATGTTTTTTCATCATGTGTTACAGGTACCACATTTTAAAATTTTAAAAACAACTTAGATTTGGCCTCAAGTATTTCTTAAAGAAATGTTCTCACTTCACCCATTACATCTACCCACTCCTGGACTTACCGTCACGAACAGACAGCAGGGCTGCAAGGTCATTGTCAAAGGCCAAAGGACGGCAATCAGAACCTGAATTTTTGTCAAAACTAGAAATATGAACGGAGCTACCAGGAGACCTGAAAAAATCTACAGCTGATTCTCCACTAAGGCTAGTGTCGAGGTCTTTCTCATCATCGAGGTCAAGTTCTGCAGATTTGAGCAAACTGTGGTGAAGAACCACTGGCTCCTCAGAATCTGATGACAACTGAAAAGGTAGAGAACAAATGAGAAATACAATGCTCTTTTATTATACTTGTCAAAGCTTGTTAATAAGTCTTTGGGCTTCTTCATCCTTGAACAATTGAAAAGCATGCTCTATAAATTAGTGGCAGCTAGCATCTACAAATTTAATACCACAAAATAATGCAAGATCTAAGATTATAGGGCAACTTATATCCCACCACCATCACCAAAAAAAGTATATTAGAGAGAAATCCAGAGAAAAAGAGAGAGACACAGTGTGTGTGGGGGGAGCTATTTTTTAAGAAATGAAAATTGGAGTTCATTGAAATCCTTTCTTACATCTGAAAGGTCAAAATCAACACTGGGAAGAGATTTTTCAATTTCTGAGAAAATGCTGTCCATTTGTGGCTTCAGACCACTTTCAGGGTCAATATCCCTTGTCAGACAACCATGATAGGACTCTCTCCCCACATTCCCATCTTCATCACTGGTGTCAGGATCCATCTTAAACATCCGGTCCTCCTGTAAAAATGTATAATTGTATTATAAGAAATAAGAATTATAAGAATGTTTTCTTCCTTTTCTTCCTTGTATCACAACTTAAGGTTTAAGCGACATGATAGTACTATTAGTATTATTAGATATACGCAGTCTTTCACATTCTGGCCCATACACAAGCTGTGTCGGTTGCCAACAGCACCGAGTGGGACAGTAGTACAAAACAATAATTGCCCATATTTATAATCATATTTTCCTTATTTCAAATTTTCTTCTCCTTGTCCCCACCCCAGCCACCATGCAGTGCGTAGAATACTTTCTTCACAAAGCATTGCCATAGCAATTACAACAACAACGTCTGACCTGAGCCATGGTTTAACATTAGAATTAGAAAGACTTTAAACCTAGAGCCCCAAAAAATTCAGAACAAACCTTGAAGAAATACACATTTGGCCAAAAAACCGCTAGTTAAAAAAATCAAATGAGCTATATTCTGAAAACAAAGCGTGTCAGCTAATTTGAAGACAGCGGTAGCGTCGCCATTGAAAAATATTTAGCCTAAAGCAAGTCTGCTGTAGATTTACGAACTTGAACAATATAAGAACATAGGTCTCACAAGTGATCGAGGAGGCCGCATGTTATTTCTGTTTCATAAATCTGACCTGTAATTTCTGTTACATTTTATAAATAAGTCTTATCAATTTTACATAACTTGTCTTTACAAACTACTATACTACAATTTATGTATGCATCTGAATGAGAAAATACTAATAAAATAAGCAGAGTTCAAAGCTATATATATAAACACTGACATTTAAAAAAAAGGATTCCTAACGAGCGTATCGACTACACGTGACAGTCACTTTTATTACTCTAAACTCGTATGACATCACCATTCTTTTCAGTTCATTATTCTTTGTTCGTTACTGGACAGCAAGAATTTAAGTACTGCATGCAGTCTTTTTTCTTAGATACGACCTATCCATCGCTCGCTAGGACTAATTTTTCTAAGCGACGTGAGTGTTGTCCAACTATAGCTGGGAGGCAACCCCTAGTACAGCAGTAACGCGTGCTTGTAACAGATGCACAATAAGAGGGTAGTGGTTGGTGTCCAGTGTTCACCATCCGTACTATAATATAAACTATAAAGTACAAAATTTGAAATCAGCCCTTAACCCACCCAAAGATTTATGGCAGCACATATGGGCTTACAGTCCAGGTAGTAAAGCCATCCTGAAGCAAGACACATCTAAAAAAATAATTTTAAAAAAGTAATAAAAATCAAAGCGTCATTTAAAAGGGTTGGGAAATATAACCCTAACCAAAATGTAGAATATAAGGAAGTTGAAACGTCTAGCACCTATATCCGGTCAGTAGGAAACAGCCAACAGAGACAGCGACAACAGCAAACCACAGCAGCCAGGACACCAGAACAACAGCCTCCACCACCAAAAGCTTGGCCGCCGTAGTCAGAGCACGCCCCCAGCCCCCAATCACCACCTTCCCGTCATCCCTATAGTGCGAAATCACCGACAGGTGGAAGAACTTTCCCCAAGACAAACTGCAACAAACTGCATATATATATATATAATCAAAACAAAAAAAACAAGAAAATTGACACGAGCAAGAAATAATCTAATTTCATGCATTCGGATACAACGATAGCAACCAAAAATTACATGAGGTCGCATGGTCTGTTGAATGTAGCCCTTCATAATGACGTGCCTGGAGGGAAAAAAAAGTGTCCCTTCTGGCGCTGAAGTCAGACAGTGCTTTTCGCTCGTGAAGCGTGAACAAAAGCAGCAAGACTAGAGATTTCTTTACGAACAGAGCGAACCACCCACTAGCAAAAAAAGCCGATGCTTGTACGCTCCCAGACTACAGATCGGGAAGAGCCATCGGACGACTGCAGGCTGGAAACCGCCCAAGCGTCGTCGCACATGCACTGGGTGTGGCAGTTTCCACAGTCTGTCGTTTGTGGACTCGCTTTCAAGCCACTGGCAGCACTCGGGATGGCGTCAGAAGCGGACATCCTCTTCTCCGATGAAACCCGCTTTTGCATCCGCCACGCCGACGACCGCATCAGAGCATGGAGGAGGCGGAACGAGAGGTACGCCAACAACAACATCCTCCAGCGCAGCCCTCAGGCAGATCTGCGCAAACATGCCTATGGTGGTGGTGTCTGTATAATGTGACTGGGTGGGACTGAAGTCTGTGTTGTGACAACACTCCCAGTGTGGCAGCACGTTAACTTGTCTAAGCAACAACGTCCTGATATGGACTTACTTTGCGGCCGGACGTTAAAAAAAACCTAATTAATTTCTCGTTTTTGGGACTCTACTTTGTAATTTTCAGCGACATCATATGACAGATCCCGTTCACATCACTCAGTAGAGGATGACTTCAACAGAACGACAAGAAACAACATTGACGAAGATGATGAAGTTTACTATGAAATTCCAGATCATTCAGTTGGTGGTGACGTTGGTAGGTGCTTAATTACGCTGACTTATCTTCAACAGGTTTTCCGGGGTGTGTAAGCTGCATGTTTACTGGGTTAAAACAAAGTACTGGCTGAAAAATGGTGTAACTGAACTAAGACTGGTTTTGTGATTAGTGGTGCGAGTCTCTTAAGACTGCATTCCAAGTTTGTTTTGTTAACCAGTTCGCGTGGAGTGCTTCGTCCGGAAAAGGTGGCCCGGGTAGCTCAGCTGGTAGATCTGCGGACTATAGAAGGTGCAAGGCTGCTGGTTCGAATCCTGGTGTGGCCAGGGATTATTTCTTGGAGTTATACGTTTTGGAAAATCACAAATTGTGGAAACTTCATTCAGCCATTCCCCACACACTAAGCTACCTGTGCGCACTGGCCGTCTTACTCCATCTATCCGTCTGGTGGTTATTTCAGTGCACTGGTTAGTAATAACACCCCATTACCCCATAGTCCACAGTCCTGAGATGCACCCAGTTTGAGGCAGGACTTAAAGATTATCGTAACAGATACACATATTATGGTCTCCACGTGAGATCAAAACTATCTCTGCTATCACTTGTACTCTGTTTTCTTTCTAGGCTGTGTCTCTATTTCACAACTTTCAGATATATGATCTGTATTGTTGGTTTATAATAATACTGCAAAATATCTATAAAGCTCCATATTTCCCAATTGAGCTCACGGCGCTGTACAGAACACACACAACACTCACACACACACACTCAAACGCACACAGTACACACATTCCCTCACACACTCACATACACACACACACACACACAATACACTGGAATCTATCATTCATACTCACATATGGATTACACACAGGATTACTGATAAGCAAGACGAAAGAGATGAATTTTAAGGGCAGAACGGAAGGAATTTGAGTCAGACTTATTGCGGATACTGGCGGGAAGAGAATTCCAAACCGTTGGAGCAGAGAGAGAGAAAAAAAAACGCTGTCCGAAAGACTTTGTTTTGACTTTTGGAACGACCAGGATGGAGGCATCAGCAGAGGGGTGGAGGGTCCAGGTGGAGTATAAGGCTGGATGAGGTCCGTTAGGTAGGATGGCCCTGTCTGATTTAGAACACTGTGGGGTAGACATGCAGTCTGGTGTTTGATTTGATCTTCAATCGGCAGCCAGTACAGTTTTTGCAGGTGAGAAGTAATGTGGTCTGTTGCAAGCCAAACTAAGTCGGTTCCTCCTTTGTTTATTACTAAGACTGCAAGCGTATTTATGAACAGAAAGCAAAGAACATCATTTGTTTACAAGAAAGAACGAAAAAAAAACAAAGAAAGAAAGGCGTATAATAATATTTGTGGAATAACATACATATATGTGAACAATCCATCTGTTCTATCTATCAGTTATCTGATGTAAACCTAAAAATGCTGGCAATTTATCCACAGACTGTGGCCACACATCGCGCCTCTAGCGGACCTGTGATTATTTCCCCTGGTCCGGGCGGCGTTTCCCTCGCTCCACATGATGGTGGTATTTGCCCAGAAAAGCGCGCGGGGTCCTGTCGACGGGACCCCTGGCGCTCTATAAATAACACACAAAGTCCTGCTAAAAGAAAAGGAGGGAGTAGGAGAAAAATCTTCGAAGAGTGAGTGAAAATCAATCCCTTTCAGTGCCCCATCGATCGCTCGGTTGTTTTCCCCCGGGAACCGCGAAGCAGCCTGTTGTTTCCACACTGCCGCCCAAATGACTTTGTAACGCTGTCGGCGATTGGAGGAAACAGCAGAGCGTGCTAAGACCCAAGTTAAACACCTTGGTTTTCTTAAACTATCCTCGTGTCTTGCTTTTGTCCCATTCAGCTATTCTTCCTTTTCTACCTTCTAACTAGGACAATGAGACTGTCTTCTCCCACAATGCAGCCACACTGATAGCCTGTTGTTATAACTTGTGTTGTTATAACTTGTGGAATCATGTGCAGCATGGAATCCATCGCCGCGCGCAAAGAGCCATTGAACTGGAAGATTATAGTAATTCCGAAAAGTTCATTGAAATCTTTTCTTCTGCTCACGAGATAAATGTTAAAACATCGCTATTCTCAGCTGGACCAAGAAGCAGTTAGGTCAAAAGCATGACGTCATACTGGTAGCTGTAAGCCTGGTTATTATTGCCTGGTTATTATTGCCTGGTTGACCGCTCAACACGACCGTGGAAACACGCCTCAGACCCCCAAGTCTGCCAATTTGTGACAAAGAGAACCTCACCCATTATAAAGAGGCAGCACAAAAATATAAAATATAGACATCTTGAAAAACCTGTCCAAGAGAAAAGTGCGATACTCCCCAGGCCACTGTCATACCACCCCCACCCCCACCCCACCCCCGCGCGATCGAAAGACTAAGAGACTACCTTTCTTTATCTTTTACAGGCGGTAAGTGTTTCATCGTCATTGGTTCGCTTTCTTGCAGTCACCACTGTCCTAAATATAACCTGCTTAGAGCGGATGAAGCTATAAAGTTACTTCTCCAATTCTGCCCCAGTCTTAAGTGTTTTAAATAAGACTATTACCACAGAGAGAGAGAGAGAGGGGGGGGGCAGGGGAGATCAAGATGAATAGAGAGAACATGAATGTAAATATTCACAAGGATCGATTGCCTATTTGAATGAAGGGAACAAATAAAATATTAGCAGCTAGATAAATTTTTAAGTCAAGTGACAGCACGTACATAATGGGCATGGCGTTAAATAATAAAAAAGATTTATAAGTACCAATAGGATGTTACAGTCGTGACAAAGTTCTTTCTAATTTTTAATAAATGATTTCCTGACTGTTTCTTTAGAAATGGCATTTTTACGTGTTTACCTGTGTCTAACTGTTGGTATTTGGGATCTGGTGATTGCTGTTACAGAACATAGTACACAAACATCTAACCCCTAGATTTCTGAACCATGCTGCATGATCCATTGTACCTGGGCAACCGTTTGAAGAAACTAATCTACAGAGTAGTTGCTATAGCTACGAAGGAGTTTGTAGTGCTTTCTTGCCTTGAATTACATGCTGGAAGTATTGGAAGTCCTGGACCCATAGAACAATGTGACATCCACCAACGACATAACAGTCCCCTTAAGTTTACTATATTTGATCAGGTGACACTCCTACATTCTCCACCCGAGCCCCAGGATACATATACCACATACCCATACCCACAAACCCATACCCACACACCCATACCCACACACCTATACCCACACACCCATACCCACGCACACATTGCACACATCCACAGATCGAGCGAGCGGTCGAGCGAGTGCGAGCGAAAGAGCATTGGCAAGTGTCCGGCCTTTAACGCGTAATTGTGATACAAAGAAAGGACATTAAACAACCAACCTTGTCCGGAAAAGCTGTGGACAAATAGTGATTTCAGAGGGAAGCGCTTTCACCAGGATTTGGCAGTGGAAAGGGTGGGTAGGGAGGACGACCCATAACTAAGCCAAGAGCTGGAACATCCATCAGGTGTTAAACTGCGGTGCAAAGAGGCAGTTTATGCCTAAAGGGGATGTCTGAATAGACCTATACAGTGCGTCACTCGAGAATTGTATTTTTGACCAATGTTGGCTGGGGACACCCCTCACCACCTTCCATAAGCGAGCCCAATGCTCTAGCAACTGGCTGTCTAATCCCACCCTGGTAATAACGACTTTTTCCAACCATATTTACCATCACTATTTTTGACTTTACAATACCAATTCTACTTGCATGAAAACAAACTGGATCCACCCATTCTAATTTAGAAATTTGTAAGCCTCACAGTCCAGGATAAATGTGAATAACTTTAAGAAGTATTTTTTTCTGTTTGAAGAATTTAAAATATACAAGAGAAATTAAAGAAGTAATCTTTCTGCTAGCAGAAAGTGTGACGGACGACTACTGTGTACCAAACGTCGTTGATCAGGACTATAAGAACCAAACATGTATTCAGGTGAACGTGCACAAGGTGAACAGGGGAGGAGGACAAGGTGAGACTGAATGAAGTGTGTATCACTGCAATAATGTGCGTTTGTGCAATAAAAACGCCCATTTTCATGTGTTGTATGCTAGTAAGCAAAACTAAAATGATGACATAAATGTTACAATCCTAAGGCCTTCCGAAAAGTTAAATTGAGTAGACATTGTCAAAATACAATGCAAACAAGTACGTACTAAGACTTTGCATTTGATATGAAATATATCTTGAACACAGGCAAACACATTTTTCGTTAAGCAATAGTTCTGTTTTGAGTGCTTTTACGTGTTTCAGGAACACACGACTAACCCTTTTTAAACTAGACAACTAATTAAGTAGAAAGAATTAATGAATCAGATTCAGAATCTTGCCCAGGAAATCGCGTTTCTTTTCTAAATTCTTTTGCAGGCCTTCTACCTCTCGCAACTGTATCCAGATTCGAAAGTGATCCTTCCTTCAATCCTGTAAGCGGCTTGACTCCAAATTTTACAGCCGCTGCGTCTGACGGCTACCTGCGCCCTATCACATCTTCGGATACAAACAGAGTGAATTCGAACTTTGTAAATACGACGAAAACCCGAACAAGTGATAGCTATTTGCATCCTGTAAGCCGCTTGGCTCCAGGTAACACAACAGTGATGTCTGAAAATGATGTTCCATTTCGCCATATTGGCAGATTCCTGCTTCCTTTCACGTCTTTTGTAACCGACGTGTTGTCTAACTATGGCTTGGAGACAGCCCCTAGTAGAGCGGCAACGCGTGCTTGTCACAGGTACAGAGGATGACAGGTTCGGATCCTGGGTTCAACACACGTGACTTCTCTGTCAGAAGTTCTCTGCTTCTGATCTGGTTTCCTCCTCATTCCTGCCCCTTCAATACCCTTCATTACTCTCTCTCTCTCTACCTCTTCTTCCCGCGTCGTCAGATAACCGTGGTTGCTGAAGACAGTATGTGTGTGTGTATATATATATATATAGAGAGAGATGTATTTCGAATACAGTGACAGTGTACAGTGACATCTAAACTCATTTGGGGCCATGAGAAACAAACTGATAACACAAGCGAAGGATAAAAATCTATAAGTACAAAACTTTAATGTTTAAGACGTAACAAAGAACAGAAACGTGTATATCACAGAAAAACAAGTGACTGCCACTTGGAGGAAAGTCCAAATTAAATTTAAAACAAGGGAACTGGACCAAGCTAGAAAAGGACACAGACGAAGACAATCTACATGTTTCGGGGCACTACCCCTTCATGAGGACGACAAAAAAACTTTTTTAACACGCATCTTGGACTAGGGCTGAAACAGTAAATCTGTGACGCATACCATGACGAAATCTGAAGAAACTGCGTCATACTGCCAACATGGATGGGGGACAGGCCACGTTCGAACATTTACCTGACGAAGTTCTTGAGTATATCTTTAGGTAAGTGGATTTAAGTATATTAAGCTCTGTTAAGCTAACAAATTCTAAAATGTGGAGGGTTAGATCACATTGGATCTACTTTGTATGTCTCGTTTTGCAAATGTTTTTCAAACGTCTGGTACTTCAGTAGATTGGAAAATTCCCGGTCGAAGACACTAGACAGGACTTCATGTTACGACGTATGTACAAGATGGCGGGAGGAGATTACCTCTAATCGTCGACCTTGCACTGTCTAAATGAGTTTCGGAAACAGTTTCGGCTTGCCAAACGAGGTTTAGTGTAGTGACCCTCCAGGTCTACTTCCGTCGTTCACACTGGATCTACGGGTTTAATTTGTTGTGTGTCGTTTTGTGTGCAAAAAGTGACTGTATTTGGGACCAAATAGTAAGTAGTATTTAATATTTTCAACTAAAAAGTATTGTTTCCATTGTGTTGCCGAAGAATAGATCTTTCTAAATATGTAAAATATATTGCTGTGAGTGTGGTAGTTTTTAAGCGGTAATTTTTTTTAAACGTTAAATCTATGCGGCCTCTATGCGGCCTCTGGGGCTGCTAGCCCTGCGGGTCCCTACGTGGTCAAAGAGTTAGATCACATTGGATCTACTTTGTATGTCTCGTTTTGCAAATGTTTTTCAAACGTCTGGTACTTCAGTAGATTGGAAAATTTCCGATGGCTGTCATGTGTCATAACCGCCGTCAAGTAAATCTTGGATCGAAGCCATTTCTATAGTTATACAATTTATTCCATAATTATAGGATGAGTTCTATTCGTAAAGAATTGATTCTATAGTTAAAGAATTAATTCGTTACTATATGATCAATTCTTTAGTTATAGAAATAATTCTATAATTAGAATTATGCATAATTATTATATTATAATTCTATAAATATATAATTAATTGTAGAAATATAGAATGCATTCTATAGTTACATAATTCTATAGCAATGTGACGTTATTAGCATATTTTATATATAAAAAATTCCATACAAAGTTTTCTGGTGTTCTTTACTGTGATGGGGTAAAATTGAAAATATGCCGCTTGGTATATTAACACACACACACACACATTTATATATGTCACACCTGGGAGATTTCTTTTTGCTCTTGACGGGGCGTCTCCTCTGCTCGCTCACACGACCACCGTCAAGAGTGTGACATATGTGTAGGTGGAACTTTCACTGTGAACAGGGACCTAACCTGGGCTGTAAGTCATTAGGTCCACGTATATTGAAGGTTTATAATTAAGTGCTTACAATGTTTGTTTGTTTTCAGAGCACTCCCGGTCGAAGACAGGACTTCATGTTACGACGTATGTACAAGGTGGCGGGAGGAGATTACCTCTAATCGTCGAATTTGGAGAAATTTCGTTGTCAACGTTCATCCTACATGGAACTATCACAAAACACTTACTTTTTTTGATCAAGGCGATCCAGAACTTTACCACTACGTACAAGAGTTTAGTCTCACAATGGATGGGAACCCCCAGGGGCAAATCTTTAGGGGGGTGACAGCAAATGCGATTGTCAACGAAGTAGTTGAGTTTCTGGAGGCGCTGCCTAGCGACCTCCAATTAAAACACTTTACTTGTTCGGGGTTCAAAGCCTTGGGGCAATATAAAATGTCATCAGAAAAGCTTATGCTAGGGCTGTGCAGGTTTCTGAGACCCCAAAAACGTGTTCTGGAAGAAGTGCGTTTCATATCGTTTGACCTGCATGAAACCTTCTACATCAAAGAACTTTTAGCATCTGTGATATCAAACGTGCGCAAATCGATGAGGGTAAATCTCCGACGACTCGACCTAACAAGCATGATAGCCAAGGACTATCCAACTCGCGCGTTAGTAGCAACAACACTAACACGATTTGCACACCTCCAGCAACTCCATATTACCACAGAACATCTCAGCATTGAGATGCTCAAAGCAATCACCTCCGAGTCTCTACCCTTGAGCCTCATCGGTCTCCACTCCGTGGGACGTCTGGTTGACGCAGGACACAAACGTCCCACAAACCAAGAGTGGTTGCAGGCCACGGCCGTCAACACCAACCTGCGCGTGGAGTTGCATGTGGTGCTGGATAGGCCCTATCATAACAGCCAGGACCTGGACATCCACACCTTGATGCAAGCGATGCCTTTGAAAGGTCTTTCCGTCGACGTCTACAGCCAGGACACCCTGGATGACAAAGTTCAGGAGCTTCTGACTGTACTATCTGCCCAATATCCACGATACCTTAGTAAGTTCTAATGTTCCGTACTCTGTGCATATTCATTTGTAGTCATCCACGCCCAAACCCCCCCCCC
>SMGT01004685.1:6584-41473 GCA_004794575.1 Lanistes nyassanus
CACGTTCACATGCACGAGTAGAGCACATTCACATGCACGAGTAGAGCACGAGTACAGCACGTTCACATGCACGAGTAGAGCACTTTCACGTGGACGAGTAGAGCACGTCATATGCACAAATAGAGCACATTCACATGCACGAGCACAGCCCTTTCACATGCACGTACGTGTGTAGGTGTGTAAGCGTGCATAATTTGCAGTGCGTGTGACTTTACGTGTGTAGTGCACATACATTTGTGAATGTGTATTACGTTTCCAGAACCTGACACAAAACGTTGTCCTTTACTTTCCCAGACATTACGCGCAGCTGCTCGATGAAACAGTCTAAAAATATTACAACATGTTGAAATATTTACTTGCCTAATCGAGTACTGGGCTACAAGTTACAAATAAAAAAATTAAGTGCCCCGTTATTAAGTTATCATACCGATGTTGCTTCAATGCACTAGAGTAATTTTACTTTGGACTGCAAGGGAGAGCACCACACAATTATCTATCACTGCAGACAGTTGTCGTTGACGTATAAGGATAGGAAAAGAGTTGATCTGAACCAAGTAAGGGCACAAAACACAGACAGGCGAATTTTGTGAGCATTACCCCTTCGCCAAGACAAGGACAAAAAGTAAACACACGTTGTTTTTGTTTATTTTTTCGCGTGTCTACTTTTTGTCCTTGTCCCGACGAAGGGGTAATGCTCCGAAACGTCGACTGTCTGTGTTTTGTCCCCTTACTTGCTTCAGAACTGTTTCCCAATCCTTTACCACTCCAAGTAGCAGTCATTCATTCTAAAATTCGTCGATGTAAGAGGCTCGGAACATACCAAAATTCCGACAGTAACGTGTAATGGTTTGTTTTCTTCCTTCCTCTGCCCACAGGAAGTTGACGTGGACTGTGGCGAGGTGGATGTCTATGTTTCCTACAGAAACTCCAACCCCGGCCCTGCGCTGTACGACGAGTACCAGAAGGCCGTACACAGGAGCCCCGCTCGCCTGGGCCTGGGGACTAGGCCGTTAGGGTCAGGCAAGATGTATTTGCGGCTCAACGCACGGCGTCTGAGCAGCCAGGAGGCGGCGCAACTCAACTGCAGCGGCTTCAACATCTCCGTGGGATCCAAGCCGAACCCACGTGAGTACAAGCTTTCTTTAACCCACACAACAATACTCGGTCGTTAACCCACGTGATTACAAGGTTTCTTTGACCCACACAACAATACTCGGTCGTTAACCCACGTAATCATAAGCTTTCTTTTATTCAAATAACTATAATCCGTCGTTAACCCAGGCAACTATGAGCTTTCTTTAACCCACACAACAATATTCGGTCGTTAGACCACGTATCTATAAGCTATAACTGTTCGTTAGCCCACCTAGCTGTACTCGCTCATTAACAGCAACACCGTGCTAAACCACTTAGTAATCAGTTGTTAACCATGTCATTAAAATCGTCTGCTAGCCCACGTTGCTGTAATCGTTTGTTGACATACATTATTATATCGTTCTGTGCCTCGCTTTCGAGGAGCATCTGTGGGCCCGAACTGTGCTCCAGTGAAGACAGCCTACGACTTTTATAGTTTCACTTTCTGAAGACGACCATGGTGGTGACGACGACGTTGATGATTGTTGTTGAAAGATGCCGGTTTTGTTCGTTATCATTAGCTTTAGCTTCCGCGTGAAATGAATCAAGCCAAACAAACTATTGTGATCTCTTTCCTATAACAACTTGTTTGTGCAGCTAGATGTGTAGACGCTATTACAACAGTTCTTACAATATTTTGCCCACTCATTTCGATAGCACCAACAACGCCTGCGCCGACAACCAAACCGCCTGCGCCGACAACCAAAGCGCCTGCGGACACAGGTCTACCCGGCTGCTACCCGACTCCATGCACACCTGAGAACATCGCTGCGGGCCGCTTCTACTTCCCCTACACACTCGACACGAACAAGTATGTCCGCTGGCCAACAGTCTTACAGTAGTTTGAACACTTGTGTATTATGCTCCGCATTCAAGATCTGTAGGTTCTGTTGCTGAAACTGCCCGCCACAAACTAGGTGCTTATCAGGTTCTGCAAAGACAAGGCGCTGCCACACGTGGGGCTCCTGTCTCAACACAGGCTTCCGTCCCACCCAGTCACATTATACTGACACCGGGCCATCCAGTCCTAGTACTGTTCCCTATACTGCCAGGCGTCTGGCAGGGGAGCTACTAGATTGCCAATTTTTAAGTCTTAGGTATAACTCGGCTGGGGCGCGAACCACAGACCTCCCGCCTCAGAAGCGGACGCCTAAACCGCTAAACTACTGAGGTGGTCTGTTTCGCATCCAAAACCGAAACAAACACGTTTTAACATGACATTTACTGGTTGGTCGGTTGGTTGGTTGGCTGGCTGGCTGACTGGGTGGTTGGTTGGTTGGTTCTATTCTACAGCCTTGTTGTAATATCAAGTAGAATCTTTAAGTACCGCCATTTTGCTTGTTTGTGCAATTCGATAGTTTAAATTCCTTTCGATCTAGCTGACCTTTGGCATGTATGTCCAGGTTCATCCAGTGCGACGCCTTTGGCAAGGCGTTTCTCATGTCATGTCCGCCCGGCTTGGTCTGGAATCAGGCCAACTACGCATGCTCCTGGTCCCGGCGTTAAAGACGACAGGATTACAGGCCAGCCTCAGAAAAATACTGACAAATCTCGAACACCCACGTTAGTTCTGATCTCTATTCTGTAAACACGAACTTCGCGATTCTCCACGTTTCTGGAGTGATAAAGAATGGCAGTCATTCTGTATAGCGGACGATCCAAGGGAGTTAACTGCAGGAGTGAACTCCATTATTCGTTTTGCCCTGAGTAACTGTTACTATTGAAATATGACATAAGTAAAACTCACGAAACGTTTGCCTCAAGTGTTTGCTGTCTGTTCGTTCGATTTGTCTGACAGTACGTTCTTCCTTCTATGCATCTCTCGAATAAAAGACTGAATAAAAGCTACGAATGAGCCTAGTCTCTTCAAAACAACAGCGCGACATCAAACTGCATTACGATGATAACCTTTGTTGATGAAAAAAAATCCAGCGACCATTCTTACAGCAATCAGTGCCAACAGGGTTCATACTTTTAAACTGCCCGGATGCGACTGCCCAGCGACCTGGCCCGTTGGTCGTCACCGGTCATGCGCAGCAGCTGTCCTGCCAGACTGGTTAGCGCCAGCGACACGCCGCCCGATCGCATCCCAGGGCGTCCTGCACGCGCAGGCGCAGTGGCAGTCTCGTTTTAAAAGGCGCCGCCCCGTCATGCGGCGCTCGCCTGCCGCACGTGTTTGCCACCGCTTTCCGGCACGTGCAGAGCGAGCGCCGAGGGTCGCGGCACGTCATTAGCTTGTTTCTCCCTGTGAGGCCACCCTCCTCTTCTCTGTCGGGTGGGGCACCGGCGGCGTGCAGCTGGCCCACCGAGGAAGATGCGTCACAAATCGGAAGGCACTAATCATCAGCTACCTGTAAACATCTTGATTAGACACACTAGCAGTAGTTCCTAGTAGAGATTTCTTACTCATTTCTTCTTAATAACGAGCGCGTATTTCTCTTTCTACTATTTGGGTTTATGTCATAAAATGTCTTTTCAACCTGCATCATAATGAACCGACTCATTCAATCGCTGCATTTTCAGACTTTTACGTAATTCATAGGCAAAAATCTGTTCAGAACATGAAACTGAGTTATCCTAGACTTCTTCACAGGCTTTCTTAACCGGAAATATGTCCGTCCTATACATCTAGAGTTTTCCCAGCGTCGTTCAAAAGAAGCTAGGAATGAAACCTGTTAATTACATTCAGTGAAAATATTTTTATCACAGTTTTTAAGACAATGCACCGCAGTTTAGCAAAATGGCACATACACCGCGTCTCTTGATTTTGAGTTTCAGGCAGAAAAAAAGCTTGGCTGCGCGTCGGACAGTTTTTCGGAAAACTCAGATCTTGTTATAATCAAACTATCACATAAAGCTTTATTGATGTTAAAATGAAACATAAAACTTGGGGAAATATCGTATGTAGTATTAGACAGAAGGAGGGTCATTAAAGAGCTCGTTCACCGCACGTGACACCACACAAAAGGAATATACGACGTAATAATTAATGGTAAATAGACATAAACATCTGCAGCAGCTTGATGAACGAAAAAAAAATTTAAAGACCAGTTTACACATTTCAAAGTTTTCGTGGTTTCAAAGCTTTGGCTTAAGGCGCCAGCTGTTACACACGGCATGAAACAGTCGCCTTGACCCCGTGGCTGAGATCATTTGACGTTTTGGCCTGATGCTTGAGATAGTGTCTGGCAGGGTTTCAAGTTTTCAAGGTTTCGAAAAAGGCTTGAAAAAGGTTTCAAGGCGTTTCAAAGTACCAATTGTAAAGCGTGTAAACTGGCACTAAGCAATAAAATACAAACTGTGCTCAGAAGTATTGTAAAATTTCAATGTAATGTTAGAAGATCTACATAAAAATTTTGCTCGGAAGCAGTAAACAGCTAGCATAAAAGTGTGAATGTAATAATTAACATGCAGTCATCACTGGAATAGAAATTACTATCCCGTGATCATTTTTTGTTAGCATACATAATTTAATTATTTTTGTTTTTATACGTGCACATGAAACTACAATAATAATGTAACCTGCGTAAGCCTTAAAAGACTGTTTTAGAGTTCCTAGGTTAAATGGGCAAAGAAGAGAGTCACATGCTCGCTTTTGATGTATCTGATTGGCTGGCAGCTTTTTTCGAGCTGGGTAGCAGAACACACATGGTTGGCAAGGAAACGATTTGTGTTTGTTCCTTGACAGATTGACACTGAATATGGCATACACTTGTGTTGTAGTGTATGAATGGGTCTAAAAGACTGGCTAAGTGGAAAAAAGCGATCTGTGACATTCATCATGCTTGCCGCGAGTCGGAGTTGTGCACTTGTCAACCACCTTTCGGGTAAAAGGCTTCGGACAGCAACAGTTTATTTTAATGTGTATGATGAATCGACGAATGTATGGAAAATATATGAATAGGACTACGGTCGTACGATGCATTCAAAGGATGCTGCTGGAATCGCATCCACTACGGCACTTTTGTAACCCTCCCCAAGTCCGTTCCTGTTACCCACATCCACATAAAATACTACACATTAGACTATTTCTATGTCACTAACAGATCAGAATTAGAGGTATTATTATTGCCAACAGCGGCACAACCTCACCTCAAACGTTACAGAGCAGCCTATAGTATATGCTGACAAAGTCTACAAGCGTTGACATTCTGACAACCTGTACAGACTGCCCAGCAAATTCACCTTAACCCGATCGAGCACCTGTGGCATGTGCTGGACTGTCACCTGCAGGCAAACCACCCAGGCCAGCTGACCTTAACCGTCAGCTCTTTTGGTTTCAGCAGGGTGACAGCCGTGACTGGCGATTCTGCAAATGAGTCTGGAGACATTGACTCAGTCCATGCGACAACGCTGCCTTGCTGAAGTGCAGGCCGATGGAAGACACGCGTTTTTGACATTGATTATTCGGTGATTTTTGTGTGTAGGTTGTGTTTTTCATAGCAGGAAATCTTACTGTTGCAATGAAACTATCCCATTAAATCTGTTGTTGGTCGTTACATTAATGAATGAGGTTCACTTCAGCTTCATTGTGACTAGCAGTTTGTGTTTTGACATCACGTCGTGCCTGCAGTTTGCACCGGGCTTTTAATTATTTTTAGCAGTAAAACATTTCACTATCGCCAACAACTTGTTCGATTCGGTGACCCGAAACATAACTTGTGAAAGCGGAAATGATCAATTCAGGAGCTACAGGTATCTACACAGGTGAGGTGAGTCGATAACATCGTTATCGTGGGTCGCCATTTGGAGACACCTGTTCGCCCTGACGTGGTTCACCCCCCCCCTCCCTCCAAAAAAATAATACTATACAGCTCGTTCTGTATGCTGAACGCTACTCGCTTTCGACCAACTGACGCCTCTTCTCCAGCTGCGCACATGCAGGAGCCACCTAAGAAACTCCATTCACCAGACGGACAACTGGTCTCTGATGACTGACAGTAGACAATAGGGTAACAGCATGAAAGTTCCCAAACAAGTTATGCCTCGACTGGCAACAAAACTGTTGGAAACATCTGGACGAAATGCGCATATCATAATCTTTGAGGGCTTCCATGGGGGATGGGGGAACACCATCATGGATCACAGGAAGACCTCTTTGGCCGTTCGTCTCGTCTCAGTCCTGTGACCTAGAGAGTCGCATGGGGGCGGGGGGGGGTATGCAAGATGCAGCCACCGACAATGTCTACAATCCTGGTCTGTCTTCTGCTAACCTTAGCAGAACTAGGACACTGAGTGCTGTCCGTTTCCTAGTTTCCTAGTTTTTCCTTCGCCTTCCCCTCCTCCCACCGCCTTCCAGTGTGGCCTGGAAGATGGTCTTCGCGAGTGTGTTGTGACTTGTCGGGTGGCCGCAACCTGCCAGCTTCTATTTCTTGACAGAGCCGAGGGTCGACTCCTGGGGATCAGCCAGTCTTTCTACTTTGCCGTTTCATAGATCACAGCAGATCCAAACGATTTTTTCCGGTACACATGACATACAGTATGCAATACAAATGGTACATAAACTGCTTAGTGCGGACTTTTCACTTTATTTTCCATAATAAATGTCAGTTTCTGATCACAAAAACTCTTATCCACTCCTACCCTCCGACAAATTTCTTGCTATCTCCACCATAGCAGCTCAGGCCAACACAATAAATAAAAAAACCAACAAAATAAATAAATAAACGAGTTCGTTTTCTGAAATGTCAAACAGCTTAACTTCCAACTTCATTTTGCATGGCAGCGCGGCGTGGTGCCAGCAGCTCGTGCTACTGTTCGGAATGTCACCAGAGGGACTCTCGGCTTTAGTCCTGCTTCTTATTAATTTTTCACCCTGTCGCGACACATGAAAACGGAGTGCAAGAGGTTTTTGCATTTCGGAAGACAGATTTTCTTGCTTATAGTAATAATAATGAGTGATATTGTTTTTCATATTCTTATTTCAATGAAGTTTGGTGTCAAAAGTGAAAACCATTCAATAAGAACGAACGGATTTTGTTGTTGTTGTTGTTTTGGTGGTGGTGGTGGTGGTGGTGGTGGTGGTGGTGGTGGTGGTGGTGGTGGTGGTGGTGGTGGTGGTGGTGGTGGTGGTGGTGGTGGTGGTGGTGGGTGTGGAGGGCTTAATGATTCTGATGCAGACGATGGGCCAATGTTGTCGCCATTCTGACGCCAAATTTCATAATTGATCATTGCGATTATCTCTCGCTAGTCCACTGCTACGCCCCCCCCCCCCCCCCCCCCCCCCCCCCCCCCCCCCCCCCCCCCCCATAAGACTAAATTTACGCCCTAGTTCCCGACTAAATCAGTTGCTGTGCACCGGTCGTAAGATTAGTGAGGGGTTTAGTCCTGTCTTCCGTCCCGACTAGGGAGTTACACCCACCAGGCGCAACCAAGTCCAGAACCCTGCCATCGTCCGCCATTTTCGAAAACAAATCAGGATACAAACTTCTCTGCATGAGAGGGAGTGACAGGCCAAGAAGACTAAAAAAACGCCTTTTGATTGGTTAGATTGGTTAAAGTGGTCTTTTCAGCGGTAGGCCTATACTAGTCTAGCTAACGGGGCAGTTTTCTCCCCTGACCCCGAATGCATGTAAAAGATACTAAATGTATTCCCTAATAACCGAATTGTTCTGTCTCTGGAAACGCCGTTTGGGCGAACTTGGAATAAGTTATTCGCTACTGGGACGACCAAATAACTTTATTATTACCAAACAACGAGGGGAAAATATGCTATTCGGCTTCGTGCATGGGAAATTAAAGGAACCTTTTCAAGAATATCCGTTATGACAGGAATAAGTCAGCTATTCGGTTGTCTTGTATACGGGGTCTAACCTATGCTCAGACGTTGTTAACGAAATGAAATATAAAAGAAAAATTACGTTACGGTCACGGTAATTGTCTTCGATCATGAATTACAATGCCATTTTTCCGTGACCACGGCAGGAGCCCATCACGGATCACAGTAAGCAGATTTTGGAGAAGTAACAGTAAGGCCAAAAAGGCCAATCGCAGGTCAAGGTAAAATAGTATGGTAAAGTACTGGTAGTGGCATTTATTTATTTATTTTGTCCTTACGAATGATTAGTGCCCCGAAACTCCGACTTTATTTCAGTATTTAGCTTTGCTCAGTTCCCCTGTCGTCACCATCTTGCCAACGCCAGCTGGTAGGCTGGCTTACAGGAAAAGACGTCCCCATTTAACATTGCAAGAACTTCAGTGTGTTTTCTGTGAAGTCGGAGATCTCCGAGACAGGCTCTTGGTTTCAACAGTCACGGCTGTCCTGTGATTAAGTCACATGCCCAATTAGGAGAGTTCCCATTGGCCAGAAAACAGATGGTACGGGGACTCAATGGATGAGCAGGGCAAGCACATCTGTTACCTCTAAGGTTGGCATCGCAAAATGTGATTACTCCAGGGATAATTATTACCTTTGACGCACGAGAATACCTTTACGCTTCGCCATGATGACTGAAAATCGCATGTAATAACAATTATAAAGGAATTCTAAAGGTATTCTCTGTTTTCCAACGTGTGACAACATTCCATGTTAGTACACAGAGGAAAAATCACCTCCATCAGTTTCATATTTCAACACCCCCACCAACCCTCTTCTCGCTGCCTCTCTTTCTTTCTTTCTTTCTTTCTTTCTTTCTTTCTTTCTTTCTTTCTTTCTTTCTTTCTACAGCGTCCGGAAATGCAGAAAATTGTCATGTAGGTAGATGCAGCTATGCCTGCGCCGACAGGACTAGCCAAAACTAGCCACGACTGCCTTCATATTGATACAACTGTTTGATCTCAGTTGTTTCAAATATTGGTTTGTTTTGTCGCGATGCTTTCAATCCCAGTTCAGCTCAAACAAAATAGTGAAGGTGATGCGTCACTGCAAAACAATAAAAAAAAAAACCTGTTGACGTCTGTCGTGTCAGTGGCCATGCTGATCTCGCTGACGTCTCGGGCTGATGGCCCACACAGAAAAGGGATGTTCACGTCTACGGCCATGTCTTTGATCTCGCGTGCCTCCGCGGCTGACATGCTATGGTACAGCCCACAGCCCACTAATGTATAACAAAACGCTGTTAACTGTCTGTGGCTGTAGCCGGCTTGCTGATCTTACTGACGTCTCAGCCTGATAGCCTACACCAAAAAGGAATGTTCATGACAATCTCTCTCCCTCTCTTCACCGTGACAAAGACACGAGCGCACACACACACAGAGAGAGAGAGAGAGAGAGACGGAGATGGAGGCAGAGAGAGACACTTCTTTTTTTTTCTCAGATTTTTCCCCGATCTAAAACCTTGAGTTTTTCATCTTGACTTTTATACCGCTCACTGTGCACGCACGTCTCTCGAACTGGAACATACGTTCGTCCTGTTAATAAAGACCTTAACAAAGATTTCCAGACATTAAACCCTGCCAACCTGCTAGTCCTCTCATTCTCTTCTGCTATTGATTTTTCTGCCGTACTATTCTCTTCTTGTTCGACCGAAACTTGAATCTGAATATCTTTGCTAGCACCCTGGAGAGTACTTCTATTCCCACAGGCCGTCATTATCATGGTACCGCAGTCCTTCCACAGCGAGGCGTATGAATTTTTTAACTCTATCTCTTGCTTCCTGACTATTAAAACGTAACAGAGTATCAGGCACGGGGTCTCTGGCGCCACATTGCAGCTCAGGTTTTTGTAGTCTGTCCTCTCAGCATCTAGTCCCGCGCTGCAACCAAAGAAACAGAACTTGCCTAATTTCTAATAGTTTTATCATTTCATTCCTTAAATGGTTTCTTCTGTGTCTATTTTTTCCGACATAAAAGTTTTTACGAAATTTAGATAGCTAAGGGTTCCTTGAGAATAAACGTATATAATTTTATATACGTCTTTGATTTAAGGAAGACAAATGGGAACAGTCGAGGCAAGCCAGCTTCCTGGACATCCTACCGTCAAAAAAGATATGCTTCATCCCTGACTGTCAAGGAGGGAATAATTCAGATGCAAGTTTTGTAACCTTGCGCAGTGGAACTTTCGAAAGTTAAAGATCATTATGTCAAAACATAACCGCGATGTCTAAATCCGTCTGAAAATGAGATAAAAAGACCGCTGAAGGTTACCTGTACTTGCCTGACAAAACTATGTTTAGAAAATACCGAAATGTAGCTGGAAGTATTTGCTTTCCAGTTCGGGCAAGTGGAAGAATTTTGCTGTTCCTAACAGTTAAATTCAGTCAAACTGTTACATAAAACTTCCGTTAATTTCAACCCTGTTGTTACG
Organism: Lanistes nyassanus; assembly: GCA_004794575.1. Taxonomy (NCBI): domain Eukaryota; kingdom Metazoa; phylum Mollusca; class Gastropoda; order Architaenioglossa; family Ampullariidae; genus Lanistes; species Lanistes nyassanus. The sequence goes on from SMGT01004685.1 coordinate 16,963, forward strand.
TGATTCAGCCTAGCAATTACCACCTTGAACCACCTGGTTAGTGAAGCTAGACATCATTTGCAGTTATCATTGTTAGATCAGTTAGCACTTGGCATACAGGTACCTAGCAGATGGTCGCACGGGGCGAAATGCCAAAAAAAAAAAAAGTTAAAAAAAGGTTCAGGTGCAGACACCGTGACATGTGTCGCCAGACAGCTTGCTTAGTGATTGCCCTTTTTCCTAGCCTTCCTCGCATGGTGTCGCTGTTGCTGATGCCATTAAAAATAGATTGCCCAAGCCGGGTGAAGCACACGAGTCGGTTGACAATTACTGCATGCTGTCGCTGTCTCTTGGGGGTCTTATCTCGTTAGGAGCTCAGCAAATATTGAGTCATTAGCTTCCGAGCACGGGGTCCTACACGGGCCAGAACAAAGCCAGGACCCTGACGTCATCAAATATGGATGCTGATTCTGCTGGTGCACGGCCCACCTCCTGGCGTGATTGAGGCCAATCACGGCTCTCCTCGCAAACTAGCCAGACCCGCGCACATGCGGTCAGCCACATGACATCTACCTGATAGTCAAGGGTCCGTATTAACGTAAGTTCTCTATACTCTCTTATGGGGAATCAGACAAGACTTTTCCGCGAAACAACAGAAATCTCATGTGATGATAGAGTTTAAAAAGAAGACAAAAGATTCGGACCATGTCATATCACCTTCTCCGAGAGCAACACGACTGTGTAGCCCTTAACTGCGCGTCAAGACGGTAGGAAATCGGGTCATGACTGCTCCATTTTGAGTCGTCTTGACCGGTTCGACAGACGACTGAACAAGCCGCTCCAGAAGATGTTTCCCTGAGTTCTAAAGAAACCTTAGCATCCGCATCCCCTAATAAATAGAGTAGTTACGAAAATACGAGTAAACAGATAGACTTGCTACACAGTTCAGAGGCAAGTACGGAGGTTGAGTGCTATCTTGAGACATCTTAGGGCGGGGAGTAATTAGGAGTAAAATATCTCAAACAGGCGCGATACAAGGAAAAACATCTCAAACATCTTTATCAGATTGAGATGGAAAGTAAAACATGGCGCTTTGTACAGCCACTGCATGTAGTATCACTAGGTGGCGCATTCATTGGAATACGTTGTAAACTTAGATACAAAAATAAGATAAACAATAAGAACGGACGCTGAAGTTTTGTTTTGTAGTTGACAAAATCACAGTCAGCTTTTGATGCTATGATGTTCCTTTTGGTTTTTTTCTAACCAGTTGTAGGTAAATCCAATAAGCACCGTTTAAACAAATTGTCTGTCTCGGAAGCCAGGGCAGAGACTAAAAAACAAGAATGACTGCTGAGCAAGTTGATTGAACACAGAACTAATACAGAAATGTCGGATTCGCAGTATGAACAATATATTTGCAAGACATGCTATAGGAACTGACTCTACAGACAACAATGTCAAATAAACATATATAATGTAGTCAGACATTGAAAGTATGTCAAATATTGGTACCACTGGCAAACGTCTCAACAAAACTCAAGTAAGGAACTGGAAGTCCCGTAGCTTAAATAAATAGCCAATTATGGGAAACGGAAATATCTCTAAACAAACTCATGTATCTAATAAACTAAGGACATGATTTTTTTAAAATGAGAGTTAACAGGGGCTACAAATAAAGATTTTCTCGTCCTCCTTCCAACAATAAAAGTTCTTACTGTATGTGTGATCTTATGTACGCTGCATGAGTTTTGTTTTATTTATGCTTAGGTTCTTTCGCCAACACTTGAAGCAAATAGGTTAATTCTGTAACAGTGTAGTGATACTGAAACAGCTGGAGCACCATTAGAAAAGATGGCAGAAATACTCATGCACAATTTCTGTTCGCATTTTTCTTCAATTTAGAAATTGCGAATCCCAGTATATTGCAATGGGTACGCGCACACACGCAGCCCCACACGCGATGGGTGCATAATAAGAAAATGTGAAGCGACTGAGAGAGAGGGTGGAAGGAAGGAGGATAGATTTAAAGACAGAGAAACAAGAAGTGGGAGAGAGAGAGCGAGAGAGAGAGAGAAAGAAAAGAAATATTGAGGAAAATAAATTTTTAAAAAGTGGGAGGGGGAAGGTAGGAGAAACAGGCAAGTGAGAGAGAATGAGAGAGGGGGAGGAAAGCGAGGACATAGACAGATCCTGCCTAATTTATGTACTAAATTCTGAACCAAGAGCGTGAATGGCAAAAGATGTGAAATATTCATGGATGCATTTGCGCGTAAGCCTTTCCTGTCGAGAGATTTCAAATCAGGGTCAAGCTGTTTCTACGAGAATTATTTTTTAATATTTTTTTGTGTGTGTAAATTACATTGCATGAAAGCTTTGGCGTGCGACTGAAGGAATACAGAATGTTCGAACGCAGCAACCGTGAATGGGGCCAGCAGCAGGCGACACGGGAGTGATAGGTGTTCAGGCGTGCAACATTTATGAGGACAGCCATTGAGGCGAGATGGTCGACGTGATGGAAAGGGTGTCGAAGTCCCAGCGTTGTGAGAAAGCTTTCTAGGCTAGGATAGCACTTGGCGGCTCGTTTTCTGCCCGCTCTGTTCAGATTTTGTTTGCAATCAAATTTAATTATACAGGTCTAGCTACCTTAATTACGTCAATGCTTTGACGTCTAGTTCATCTCCCTCAAACAAAATCTGTCCTGAGTACACACTTTTGAACAAACTTCGGGCCTGACAACAAAACTAATGTTTTATCCCAAACAGATATACAAGTTCTCAAAACAATTTCAAAACGTGGAAACAAAATGATGCTCTAAACCTTGGGGTCCTTAGGCATAAACTAATACTTTTACTGATTTGCAGAACTGTGGCTGAAACGACTTAATGGTTTATGTTCTTCCGAACATTTTAAAATACCTGGAACTGCGATAGTACTATTTCCTACATAAAACCCATAAAAACCAAATTAATCAGAACATTTTGTGATAACAGTTTCAAAATCTTGAAATAAAATACGTAAAACCTTGGAACCAAACGGCTTCAAAACATGGGAAATGGCAAACATTTTGACAGCTTTGTTTAGAGATACAGTCATGTTTCAGGACGATGCAGTCATGCGTGCCTAATTAGGCGGAATTCACGCTTCAGAGCTCTGGCATGAACAGCGAATAAAAGAATGCACAGCTGTGGCTGAGAACCAAGTTTATGCCAGACTCAATGTATTGACTGATAAAAGAAAGTCGTTGGACTGGAGCAGCGCAGAATCGTAGTAGACAGCAAAGTCTGACTGTTCATTTTTACCCAAACCAGCGATGCACGACGGCTGAGACAAATGAAAACGTGAAGTCGTGACAAAGTCCTGTAAAGTGATTGGCATGTTCGTGCAGTACACAAGTACGTGTAGTCGTGACAAAGTCCTGTTAAGTTATTGGCATGTTCGTGCGATACACAAGTACAAAATGGTCAGTTCAATCAGAATGTCGTTTTATTCTCTTTTTTTTCTCTTGTATTTAAACTTTCATGCATTTCACATACAACTGTACACGGAATTTCGTTGAACCGCACCCCTATCGTATTCTTTCAACCAGTTTTCCCATGCAGCACGTACGCGCGCACACGCGCACACACGCACACACATAAATACACACGCACTCGCACAGACACACCCACACAAGAACACTTCTCAAACATTTATCTTTGGGTCACTGGGGAAATGAACAGTTACACGTGCTGTCCGAGTATACAGCTGTGCACAAGTAGCTGAAAAAACGCGAAAAGAAACAACATTGTCATGATAAAGGCTTATTCAGAAACACAGGCTTCCATTCTGTTCCGGCAATGCACAGTGCTTAATTCGTATTGCTCTCAACAGATTCAATGCCCTCCCCTCCGACAACCCCACCCCCACCCCGCCAGTCTTCCTCATAGAAGATAGCCAAATTCTAAAATTTGTCCAGACGAACAAGAACGTTCGCATTACTCAAACATCAATGCCAGTTTTTTAAAAATAAACTTTTCTTGTTCATCACAGTGGTGACATCCTCCAGCTACAAACTTACAAAATTACAGCGTCAGTGACTGCTAGGAACTTTTTCTAGCCTCCTCTTTGCCTTTGTTATCCTGTCCACGAGAAGGTTCTTCCCACAATGCTTAAAAAACATATTCCGCGACACTAGAAACAAGGCAGTAGGCAGGAGGCGTACCTGGTTTTTTTTAATAAAAACAACAAAAAGCGTGTTTCCTCTCTAGCCAGACGCACATTTGCGCACGGTGAAAATATAACAACCAGGTCCCTGAGGCGGTAAAGGCTTGTGCCTTACTGCTGAGAAGCGAAAGTTTTTTGTGATTACTTAATTAAAAACGCATTTCTACTGATGGTGAACTTGAGTGACGTACACGAAACATCATACGGAGCTTCGATGAAGAATACTGGACTTCAAAAGAGGTTAAAACTCTGAGTTCCACTGAAAAAAGCACGTTTATCCGAAAAGAAATAGTACCATTCGTCGTCTATCTAATGGGAAGACTGAAAATTTACACTCAGTCGTTGCCTAAGAAACCTTTTGAGTACGAAAAAATACACGAAGGAGAAAAAGAAATTCAAGACATTTGCTTCTTGTACATTGGTTATACAGGTTGTACAGGTTGTACAAGCTAGTTGACAAGAGCACACAGTTGTTTTAATCTATCATTGCGTTGAAGAGATTTTCTACCCGAAACTTTCTTCAGATTTAATCTCCTGCCGCAGGAAGACCTCCTGGAAACACGCACGCATGTAGCTCAGACATTGCTCCCAAGTCACATGATTGCTCACGAGCCTCTGTGGAGCTTGCTGCGTGCAAACAAGCGGATTGTGGTTGCTCGAAATATCTTCACACTCTTGTCCACTGCAAGAAACATGGACTGTGAGACAAACGTCCACTGCCAGAAAATAGACATTGATACAAAAAGTGACAGACATCGACACAAGTATGTCTTCCGTAAATGAGCCAATTTTGGCACTTACGCAAGACCTGCATAAGATTCCTCTTTGTGTCGATACACATTTTCTGGCAGTGCATTCTATGTGAACAATTCACATTAAAGATAAAATGATGAGCCATTTTACAACTTCAAGTGCTCAGACATTACTGTTTTTCTTATACGTGTAAACTTTCTTCCGCACTCTCTTACCAAAGTTCCACAACTCAGGCTGTCACACAGTCCTCGATACTTCAGGTCTGTTTTGTTTGGTCGTTTATCTAATGCCTGCTGCTGTGATTGGAAATGCTTATAGATGTCAATCTGATCATTTCATTTTCTTCTACTCCGTGAAACTCTTTGACGAAAATCACATGCCTCTCTTAACTTTTTAAAATTATATTATTAAAAAATTCCTCCTGTCCAGCTGAAGCTAAGTACATACGGTTGTCAATTTAATTTAAGGTTATCTAAAACAAACATTAATCTGTGCAGATACAGGTGTTCGCGACACTTTATCTGAAAAAAAGTGAAGAGACAAATCACTAGATCGCCATTGGATGAAATCTTTGCTGCAGGAGGTTGGCTTTAATCTTTACCACTGCTTCTTTGTATTTTTGACTCCGTTTTCCCTCAGATATGAGGGTCCTGTTTGGACTGTTGAGAGGAAAAATTGTATATCTTTTAATTAATTTCAAATTGTAAAAGTCGGGCACTTCAAATTACGCATAACATGGCAATACAGCCCCTTGTCTCGCATAAAGTCTTTGTAACAGCTGAGCGAACAGAGAGAAATTTGTGTCATCGCAGAGATTGTCAGATGATTGGGTTGATGTCAGGTCAGCAGAAGACGTCACAGTTCTGAGGTCACGAGGGCAGAGGTCACGAGGTCAGAAATGATTGCTGAGTTCAACATGGCGCCGGAGGTCCACCTTGCGCTGGAACGCACGCCCGCACCGGGTGCATGCAAACGGCTTGTAGCCCGTGTGCTTGCGGCTGTGTGTGATCAGGTTCGACGACTGACTGAACGCCTTCCCGCAGATCGTGCATTTGTGCGGCTTCTCGCCTGAAACATATCCCAAGGGTTTCAGCTAAAACCTCACGCAACCCCCTGTCAGAAGTTAAAATCACACGGGCTGGGTTGCATCTCCTGTTTGTATCTCCTGTTCATACGTAAAGGTGCACATAACATATACAGGACAAACGGGCTTTACGACCACTGTAAGACTAGAAGTGGAGTTTCGAACTCTCATGCAAACCAGGCCAGGGGTGGGATGCTCTGGCATTCGTGTCTTCCCTTCCGGTTTGACATCTGCCGTAAGGCCCTTTTACTCTGTGCAATTTGCGTGCATCTAGACGCGAACACTAGCCGGTCCATCAGCAACCAAAAGGTGAAAAGTTCAGACTACTCTCAAAGAGAAGGAAGAAGAAACTATCCGGCAACCATAACAAATGAAAATCGATAACAGTCGCTGTAAAACGTTTAACGTTGGAGGCGTTTCTATGACTGTTACATCAGCAGTGAGGGTCGCTTAAAAGTTTTAACAGGAGAAAAATGTAGCTATGAAAGTTATGTAACCATCTATTACTAGAACAGCTCATACAGGCTTAAGGTTGGCAATGAGAGTTATGCTACTCAGCGCTCATTTTTCTGCAGGCCTTAACAGCTGTCGCTATGAGTTATAAAACAGTCTTGGTCGCGATGGCATAAGGGATGAACATTAAAAACACTTCTAACTGCATCCATGACAGCTTCGGTAACTGCAACAGTAGGCATTCTTGCAGACCGGTCCAATTTAATATAAAACTTGGAAGCACAAAGTATTGGAACAGAAAATATGGCACAGGTACAGCAATATACGGACCAACACCTCAAAGATCAGCAGTGAAACTAATTAGCAGACTAGATGAGACGGGGAAAAATCGACATGTTTACACGGGCCAAATGTCCCGCAAGCAGCTCATGCTGCAGAGGACAGAGTGGCTCAACTCCAGCGACGTAACTACTCACCTGTGTGGATGTAGGTGTGCTTCTTCATGTCCGATTTTTGGTGGAAGCGCTTGCCGCAGTACGGGCAAGGGTACGGGCGTGTGTCCGAGTGGATCAGCATGTGTGTCGAGAGGGTGGACGAGCGCTTGAAGCACTTGCCGCACTCTCGACACTGGAACGTGCGCTCCTTGGATTCCTGATAACTTCGATCTGTGATCTCCGGGTAGACTCGATCTTTTATCTCGGGGTAGACTCGATCTTTTATCTCGGTGAAGACTAGATCTTTTATCTCGGGGTAGATCTGGTCCTTGACATTCGAATATCCCTGGTGTTTTATGCCTGGGAAGCCTCGGTCCTTGAGCTCGAGGAAACCCAGGTCCTTGGCTTTGGGGTAACATAAGTCCATGACTTCTGAGTAGCTTCGTTCCTTGACCTCCGGGTAGCTGTGGTATTCGCCAGGGGAGTTGGCAGGCGGCCCGAGACCCTGCCGTGGTGGCGCTGTGGTCAAGGATCCGGAGAAGGGACTGGAGAAGGTCGTGACCTCTGGATGCCCACCATCTGTCGCAGAGGAGCCAGGCGATGACCTTGGACTGTCCTTGCTGCGCGGTGCGCATCCAGAGCATGTGCACGCAGGTGGAAAGTCTTCCCAGCGGCCAAGGTCTTGGCCAGGGGAAGGGGGCAGGAATTGTGTTAAGGGGGCTGGAGGAAAGACCAGCATGCTGTTGTGTCCTGCGATGGCCTTGGTTTCTGAGGGACTCGTCGTCCCGCATGAGAATCGGCTTGGTGACGTCATTCCAGTTACATGACAGTCGCGAGGCAACCTCTCTTGGACCACAACCTGCGAGTTAACCACCCCCAGGGAGTCCGTGGATCCGTCGGCCTCAGGACCCGTCACTCTCGCACCATTCATTTCCTCAGGCGGGGTAACTGGTTCTAGAGGCTTGTCCCTGGCGACATCGACAACTGAACAGAGGGAGGAGGTGTCTGGGCTGGGCTCTCGGTGCTTGACGTGAAAGGCGGCCTTAAGGTGTGGGTGCCCCTGCTCCCCCTTCTGGGAGTCTCGGTTCAGGAGAAGCACGTCATGGTCCAAAGTCAACCAGGACAGAAAGTCCCCCAGCATCTCGTGGATGTGCGCGCTCTTAAGACCAGAGACAAGGCCCGCGTCTGCTGCAGTAATTCCTGCAACATGCACACGCACGCACACACATATAAAACACACACACACACATCATTAATTGATTAATTGTGTACAATACATTATTATATCAGGGTCTCAGTTAAGTCAGGTTATAGGTCAGTACACAGAAGTTTACAGCTCGCAAATATTATTTTTTTTAACACTCGCTTAAACAAGAGATAGCAGCACAAAAGCCAAGTAAAACAATCCATACAAACAACCCAACAACGTCATAAATACCGTTTTAATAAATCACATGCTAAATAAAACATGTTGGGGGTGGGGGGAAGAGAGTATTAAAAAAGACCAGGCGGGACTATGGCAACGAAAAACCATTTTCATTTTGATCCCTGTGTTGTCTTTACTATTTAAGTAATAGAACCTTACTTTAATGGGAAATAGGGATGATTTACTGATCGTGCGAATATTATAGAAGCCTGTCAGTTCTTGAATTTAGCAGTTGCATTTTTATCTTTTGTCATCGTCATCGCATGTGATGTATTCTTCCACAGCTATTAAAGAAAATATTTCCACTAAATTCTATTCTAGTGGAGCAGGTGCTGTCCGTGAGGATTTGATGGCTTTTGTCAAAATGTCAAGTGATCGGAATGTTTGGGGTGCACTTTTTTGGAGACCCAAGAAATGCCAAGCCTAAAACCTTTGCCTGTAGTGGAAAGAGCATTTGCACAAGAGCTCTATAGGGTTAAAAGCACGAAATTCTTAAGTATGAAAGAGTCTAATGGTGGTTGGCATTCCGCTGGAACATGCTGAAGCTTTGTCGAAGCGGTAATGTGATTGATTCAAAACATGTCAGTTAGTGTACCTAGTGTACTGCCCTAACGATAACAGGTGAACTGGCATAATCACAAACATAAGCACGCTAACTAGTATACTTCCTAGACGTTGACGTTGACATTTCAACTGGTATACTGCCCAGATGTGCCAACTTAAGAAAACTGACATCATTCTATGAGCCTCCCCCCCCCCAAAAAAAAGTCTATGAACTATCCTATTATCCTACTACCTAAGCTTTCTTTAGCTCCAAGAACACACCAGCTCGATTTTCGAGTTTGCTCGGACGCATTTTGATAACCTCGTGCTAGCTGCCTATGAGGGCACTGAAATAATTGAAAAATTTAGACACTCAGAAGTAGACTTGTTTTGGTCACAGAATCGAGTCAGAATGTTCTCTGAAAACCGGAACCTTGATACAGTCTGCGAAAAACATACGAGCGTCGAGAGGATCCCGAGACGATCTTGCGATCAGAACGACGCCCATTATCTTGCGCGACGCAAATTATCTAACGCTTCAGTGCTCCGAGAGGACGCCACCGCGATCCAGCGATCCCTTTTGAAGAGGCTACAAGTTGTCGATGGTCTCAGAGCATACCTGCTAAATTTAGTGATCTGACAAACGCTTCGTCTATCCAACGGGTTGCTAATTTCACTGAACCAAGACAATCATTTCATCAAAAAGACCCATGGTTTCTCATTGGCTAAAGAGACCAGGTCTGTTTGCATGAGTGCTCATATCTACCCTCCCGTCTTAAAGACGTGTCGTAAGTCCCGTTCGCCCTGTGTATTTTAAGTGCACCTTTTATGTATGAACAGGCAATAAGAACGCCTATGCATCCTGACACAGTTCTGGAAAAGCACGTCTCAGCGGCTTTATGATCAGAAAGACGTTCCTAGCTGCGCCGATCTCCTGGGGCTGCGTCTGCAGTGCCTCTAATAGACGTTTCCTCGGACAAGAATGCGCCGGTCGTTCTGGGCGAGACGCCCGACTGCGAGCCGACTACGGGCCGCTAGCGTGCTTCGAGGCGGCCCGCGCCTCTGTGGGGAAATCACATCTGATTAGCTCCACTTGTCCGTGCACGCCGCTGGCGGACGCTGTTTTAAATATACATTAAAATAATAGGCGGCATGGCGACCTCCAGGGACAGCAGTTCATGTTTGACTCCCACTCGCAAGGGATATCACTCTCAGAGCCCAGCAAACTTTTTTTTTTAAAAATTGCGTGACAGTGTGGCTCGCTCTGCTCGCCATGCGAGCGACGCCACCGCTGCCTCCAGTATTATTAGAATTGTCTTACGCTCCTGTCTTTGCAGCCCGCGATTAACCTTCGACCTCCGGCCAAAGGTCAGTTTCGTGCCATACTTCGATGCAGAGCCGCTGGATTTGGCTGAAGTACTGAACGAGCCTAGTTAAATATTTCCATTTTTCTGCTCTCGTTTCTTTCTTTACTCTGTCCCGCGAGTCCCATCACAGAAAAATTTCCATTATCTGTGTTTTCTCTCCCCCATTTCCTGAGGAGCATAATTTCAGAAAATATGTTTTCAGGAGATCATGAAAATTGTCCAGTTTGAAACGAAACCCGAAAGTTAAAATAAATTATTTAATCAGCTCACTCACGCAAGCACCCACTCACTCACTCGCTTAACCAACCAACCAACCAACCAACCAACCAACCAACCAACCAACCAACCAACCAACCAACCAACCAACCAACCAACCAACCAACCAACCAACCAACCAGTCAGTCAGTCAGTCAGTCAGTCAGTCAGTCAGTCAGTCAGTCTATCTGTGACAGCTAACAACAAATGTACATTTTACAGGTTAAGTGAATTTCAAGGCATCTCAAACATTATTACTACAGCAGCCCTAAAGAAACCAAAGCCAGTCATACGGGAAACAATACACGTGTGTGTGGAGAAATCGTTAACCAGTGTTTCAAGTCTTCTTAAGGGTTGTTAAGTTAAGGCACAAGTAGATAACTGTTAATAAATAATAGCCAATAGTGTGAACAATGTTGGCCTCATGGCTGGATTAATCCGAATTGTTAAAGTAATTGTATCCCCCGTCTCCTTCCCTCTTTTTTATCTCCCCTTTTCTGTTAGCACTGTCACCACAAAAGTTAAAGACACCCATTGATATCTATACTGTCCATGTATAGCTGGTTGTTTATACGCCTTTGTTGTGTTTTTATTGTAAACACTGTATACATGAAGAATAAGAATATCAATTTTTTTCATACGCCTTCTGAAGACTGGTTTACAATAAGACACGAGCCAGTCACAGAGGTAAGCGATAACACGGAAAACTTCTTAAATACAAATGTGACCAATTCAGAGAGTCGGCGATAATTTCGAGAGATTTCTGAAAGTGTAATCGATAGAAAATCCTGGCTTTCTTAGAACATGCAAACTTTGGCTTGACGTAGACAAAAAAGCATTCACGCCTGAATGGATAATATCACCACTTTCGTGTATAGAAATAAGGTAAGACTCTCATTGGTTCTATCCCTGACATAACAACCTGGGTTTTTTTTTATTTATGTAAGTGTCACCCGGGATAGAGGGTGTTTACTGGTGACCTGAATATCTCTTTCTGAGGGAATACTTTTGTCTATTATTTTATGGCGCTCTGCTAAGATGTAGCGAAAGTAATGTGGTACAAAAGAGTTAGTTTGATTACTGTCTGGGGATCTCAGATCAAGAGTCAGCCTTATGACCAAACTCTGGAACATTGGCTTGTCCTGAAGTCTTTTGATCTGCATACGACCGAAAGGAAATGTTTCCCAGAAGTATTCTAACTTAATTAGTCAAAGGCGGGAGAATAGGTTATATCTTTCAGAAGAAAAAATTATACAAATAAAACCCTTGAATTGTTGCCAGCAATCTTACAATACTAACTTATAATCACTTGCGACAAGAGCAACTTTTAGGACCCACTCAAAGTAATCTTAGTTTTCGTAAAAGTATAGATCTGCGGAATTTAGAATCTGTTATCTAGTGGGATTTGATATTAATTTTGACAAATATTTGCCAAGTCTTCCGGTTCGAAATGACTTTTTGACATGTATATACCAACTGTCCAATCTGTGTTGACTAACTTGACGATATGAACGTAATAACAGGATTTCACATTATGCCGTCTTTCTCGGCTTTCTTCCTTCGTACCCCTTACCTCCGACGAAAGAACAAAATTATAACTAACAGAGGATGCAGTTCAGAGCAACCCTAGGTGGGGTGGGGGGAGATAAAGCTAGGCCTCTAACTCCACTGAACTCCTAAACCCGTCTCTAAAAGCCGAGACTAGGTTTACTCCCACAATGCTGGCTCAGTGAAGTTATTTATATACAACACCTCCACCCCCCGCCAATAACAGGTTTCCAAGACGACAATTTTCAGACGCCTATACCTGCATTGTTTTTGGCTGTAAGAGTAGGTATTAACCAGTCCATCAATGCTAGGCCATTTTAGCACTCAGCTCTAACCCGAAGACAGAGGCGGCCTCTGCTTATTTTCATTCAGTCTTATATCGAACAGGACCAGAATGGCTCCGAAAAGGAGACAAGAGACACCCAGTGCTGGTAGAATTTGAGGGGGAAAAAAGACACGCACACATTTGGAACGTGTCAGCCTTTTGTGGGAGCGAACACGACTTAATAATCTGTAACTGCGTCACAATATGCTCCCTGCCGAGAAGTTGCGTATTTAACAACTCCGTCTGTAACCGTCTTCACCAGTTCGATAGACGATCGCATTGTCACATGTCACTCCTAGGTTGTCACCTGTCACTCCTAGGTAAGCCTGTTTGCCCCTCCCTTTCTTGACACCGGGTAGGTGGACGCAATGTGGGTAGCTGCTCTAGGCTGGCCAGTACCGGTTTAATCGAGTTTTAGGATACACAATCAGACAGAGAGACACAGGAGAAATGAAGTAGGAAGACCAAGAGAAGCGGGCACGTGTAGACCCACGGACCTCTACCCCTCGCCATCTTAGCCGTTGGAAGAGTAGCTCCAGTTCTCACGCCAAATACACTGGAAGTATTTCGCCAACACGTCAACGAACAGACTCGTAAGTGACTGCTGGATGCGCCTTATAAGTTAAGGACTGCTCTTACCATAAACTATCTTAGAGTCTGGGACTCGGGTTGATTTAAGATAGGTGGTTTTATCCTGCCGGAGACAGGAGACGTTAAGCTAGAGGCCGGGTGTATGCCAAAAGGAGGTAGGGGAAGTGCTGGTCGTGGAACTGTCACAGCTTCATGGTTGGTCATTGAACAGCTTTGGAATTGTGTATCGCAGAAGTAGTTGTTTCAGTAGTGACGAGAGTAGGAGCTCTGCTGTCGGTCACGTATTGTATTTGTGTATAGAGCGGGATCATGGGCCGTTTTGCAGTTTGATTTCCCCTCTGGAGTTTGATTATCTTCTTTGTCTGATACCGCGTGGTATGACGTAATCAGGCAGCGTCTTACCCTAGACACGAGCACGGTGATTCTCTGTAAATAATTTGTAGATATATTTGATGTTGTCGAGTCAGTTAGTGTTTGAAATATATGTTGAATAATGGTTCGCTGCAGTTGTGTTTTTACGAGGGTGGGGGCTCTTGAGCTAGTAGTGTTTGCCTGCGTGAGACTGAGCGAACGTGTCAGAGTATGAGAATCTTTTCCCTCGGTAGATTTCTCTAGTTATTCACATTATTTCATAGCGTCGACACCCTCTGGTGTAGAAACCATTGACCCGAGGCAGTAAAGGTTTTGGTGACGATTGCTCAATTAAGTCTACATTTACGAGATCACCATAAAAGTTTGTTCAGTAATTCTGAGAAGTCGAGTCCAGTAAGTTAAGGTACGGCCCGTCGTGTCACACGCATGCATAGGGACCTTTATGCACTCAAACAGACTGCCCGTTATCGCTGAACCCATAAGATTGCATGTCATAGACAAATACAATTTTGTACAATATGTTTTACATATTTATCCGCAAAATACGCAGTTCGAAAATCTTTCGCATGGGGAACAGCTTACGCTTCCAAAAACAGCGGGGAGTACCTGCTTTCACGAAAACAGATCCTTAGAGCCGAAAAGAGAAATCGAGTGCCATTTTCACCACCTTGAAGTGGACCGCTAGAAGGAAACTGGCATACTACTGCTGGAAATTTAAAGCAAATCTGCCCCGACGAGATATGTATACAGCTGTTACGGACGTATTGGGTTCAGTATAATTTAAAAATAAAAGGCTGAAACAGGAAGATGTACTTGTCACAGTTCTAAAATGATCGGTAAGAAACGGGATGAGACGAAAGCATGGCGAGAGGTGAGACAGGGAACCTGTACAGTCAAATGGCTCGGAAACGCGCACTAGTGTAATTCTCTGCGCTATGAGGCTATACTGTAAAATTAATAACATACGCTCACAGTGTTTTTCAGTGTAAAGCCTCTGCCGAGCTGTTTCTAACAAATACTAAGGACATGTGTTTATCGAGACGCTGAATGTGGGGCGTGTCTCTGGGAAATATTCCCTTCAATGGCCATTTTGTCTGCTGCAGGTGGACAGCAGAGAAAACTGTGCAAATGACTGTGGCTCCGTCCAGTTTGATGACTGAGATACTGTGATAATTGCACCCGCACAGGATCTCGGAAGGAAGGAAGGAAGGAAGGAAGGAACGAACGAACGAACGAACGAACGAACGAACGAACGAACAATAACTTAATAAATTGATGATGACGATGATGATGAAATAAAAAAGAAGATGAATGAAGAAACGGAGGAAGAGAGGCCCTCATTTTAACAAGCTGTTTTATATGCGACACCCAAACAAGACAATCTCAGTTATAAATCATACCCAGATGCAACTCTAACTGGAACAAGTCGAACTGAAGGATATTCCCACAATATTTTCCCTTTCTGCGCATGCTTTATTAATGAGATTATTCAGATTCTGTGCAGGCGGCAGCTATCAGAACCGCACGAGACAAACTTAGGCCACAGATCATGGTCATTATGTGGACATCGAAGTCCCCGCCCTTGTCGCTTACAAACGTGAAGATTACACGCGGAAACTGCCGAAGACATTCGAACACACGATCGGTCATTCCCGGCAATGCAATCGCGCAGCTGACCTCGGCTAACCCTGATTATGACCCCTCACTGTCGCGCCTTGACTCCCTCCCGGAAAATGACGTTACTGCGAACTGTGCCCCGCAATCTTGGGGCGAGCGCAGAAATCTGAATGAAAGAACGTTTATTCAAACGTCAAAAAGTGGCCGGCGTCTGCAATCAGGAGAACAGTGAACTATGAATTTACCTGATGCCGAAAACGATTTCAAGGAGGACACTGAATTTGTATTTTATCCTAACATTTAGAATATTGATGGCGGTATTAAAATTTATGTCCTTTCGTCGCCAATTTCGTCAGTTTCTCGGCTGACTTCTTCGGGAAGTGTTGCAGTGTGGGTGGAGAGGGTGGTCAGAGAGTCATAGAAACAGACATGATTCCATCTACAGCTTCCGTACTTCAGTACTGTGACATTCCCAGCCATGTCTCAGACTCCGGCAATCGGTACTCGAAGTAATAATCAGTCACGGAATTCTCAGACGACAGAGCTTAGAAGGAAGGCTGTGCTGGAGGGAGGTGCAGCTGCTCCTTACTTCAGCCTCGGCCTGTCGAGCGGAAGTAGCGAGCATGCGCAAAGCCCAAATGTAAACTGCAGCAGACGAGCTTCCCACTTCCTGTCGTTGTCTCGGGCCCCACGCAAGCTCCATAAGGACACCCACGGAAGAAGAGATCTGTCACTGGTTTTTGAAACATGTCATCTCCCAGCGTTCAAGATAAATAGGGACAATGGTGATTGTGGCACCAGCACCCTGCGCTGCCCCAGTGAGTGATGTCCCCTGTCAAAGGCGAAGCTCGGGAGTGAGTGATGCCCCCTGTCACACTCTGGTCCCGCGAGTTCCCAAAGCGAGGCTCAGTTTTTGAGGCCGCATCCGTGGCTCCGACACCCTCCTCCCACAACATTCCTCCTTCCCTACCTTCCTGCCGTGCATGCATTTGATGGATCGCGACGGCTAGCCTTGACATTGTAGAAGATTATGGTAAGCCAGACGCGTCAAGAGAAAAGTATAACGTACAAGCAAAAACGAGTCTGTCACTTGCTCGTTCTTTGGACCTGATTGAGTTTTGGTGGAATAAATTTGTACATTCTCGTTATATTATTTAGTGTACGCTGCTTACAACATACTTGGAATTGGCTACCTATTTGCTGTACTCAGTTATGACATGTTTTCAACAGTTTCTAGTCTCTTTCGAGAGACGAAAAAGACCCCACGTGTTGGTAGATTTTTAAAATGAAAAAAAAAGTACCTATTCTGAACGTGTCATATTTCCTACAAAGTTTACATCACGAATAAGGCAATATAAAAGAGGATACAGAAAGCCATTGGACCATACGGAGACCCACTGAACACTCTGAAAAGGCGTAAACTGAACACCGTTCTGCAAGGTACAGTAGAGAGAGAAAGAAGACGAGGCTTACATGATAGAGCTTTACATAATAACAAGTCAAGAATAACATCTGTATAGCATGGCACACAAAAAATGTGCGTAAAGTACATGTCAAAGTCTTTTTGGATCCTTCATGCACAACCATGTAGAAAAAGTGCCTCTCCCAGGTTCACATACTGGAACTACACAGGGTTAGCTCCCCGACAACCCCCACCCCCCGGTGAAATGACAGTGAAGATGGCACCTTCCTGTGCCCACCAGACCTCACAGCGACATCACAAGCCACATGTCGAAGGGGTCACATCTGCCGGTCCCGCCATTGTGTATATATATATAGTATATATACTGACGCATGGCGAAAGTATAGACAATGAGAACCCGTGATTCGTATCGTTTGTTGGGTTACTTTTTGGAGTTTCTTATGTACACTTCAGTACCTTGCATTTCCGTTTTAAGAAATAAAAGTATGTGAACAAAGGAGTGCGCCAATGCATTTGCTTACAAGCGCAGCTAGCTTTTTTAAGGAGAGAAATGTGAAATGGGCGGATGGACGGACAAACAGACGGACAGAGGACACACAGACACAGGACACACAGACACAGACACAGACACAGACACAGACACAGACACAGACACAGACACAGACACAGACACAGACAAAGTGTCGCAGGAAGTTCCCGCGTGTGGTGATGTCAGACAATTAGATACGGCGCACCCGCGCAGAGCGACTTTTGAAGATCTCCCTCGTTATTAAACGAAACGAGTTTTGTAGACACCGTAGCGATGTCTGCGAGGACGCCCCGCGCTCCCAGCTCGTGCCCCGCGTGTTTATAAATCAGTACTGGGACTCTGGGTCGGCGACCAAAATCCATGTTCAGACTTCATTAGTCAAACTCAATCTGGGGCCTGGAAATTTGACAAATGGTGGTCGCGAGCACCAGAGGGTTTTGATCATCATTCAGAACAATGCGGACCGTCCCCTGGGTCCCCTAAGGTCTCTGCAGAGTCCGAGCCGGGAGTGGGAGTGAGGGGTGGGGGTTAGATTTTGTGCGTGAGTTGTAGGGTAGTCATGGCTAACGGAGAAATCAACAGATTCTGAAAAAAACGTTCAGATGGACCAGCAGCGAAGTCTGAGTGCACCCCTCACCCCTCGTTATGTCCCTCGGGGTTTTCTGGAGGTTGAGAGAGTTCGTTGCAACTCCTACCCCCAGTCCTCGTCACTTAGGAGAAGTTTGTGAGGCACATTTTTTCGTATATAATGCCCTATGCCAATAAGGCTCGGGCCAGAGCAATAACGACCATTGCAGCCCAGCGAAACATTAATGCTAATCGTGGTGTCACAAGTCATCTCGTGACCAAGCAACGTTTTCGTGACAACGGCTATTTGATACCCCACGGTGCATTCGGCCTTTCGCAGCCCATACGTCAGTTTAATCGTCACGATAGGGCTTGGGGAAGTACGGTGGCGCCCCCTCTTATATGAAAACAAAACGTGGGAAAACTGCTGAAGGCGCCGAGAAAATGTAGATTGACAAAATATTGGAAAAGCCTTTCATTTTCCTTTTATCCCACAGAGTTACCTAACCCTGGCGTAGGAAGTGGTCCGTAGTAATGTCTCTGTAAATGGCGGTAGCAGTTAAGTAGGCCTAAGTCTGTGCCAGTCTATTTTATCCAGTGTACAAGTGCGATATTTTTAACTGTACTACGAAAAATCTTTGTCAGAGGACTTGTTCTAGTTTGTACGAAATTACATCACGGATCTTATGTATCTACTGATGGTATAGAAATTTCTGGCCTTTGATAATTGACCGAAGAATCTCAGCGGACCAGTATAGTTTCTTCTGTGTTGTCAGCGATAACCTCCCATGCATTTGCCCCCACCCCCTCCATATTTTTATTGCAGACGTTCTGACCAGTTCGTTGGAACAATATTTAACTTTATCAAGTTTTTCCCCCCAGTTGTCAGATATCGAATCACATGGTGGGAGAGGCGGGCGACGAGACGATAACTAGCCTTACACTTTAGATAACCAGGTAACTACTTGAAGACCTTGGGCGTTTTTCTGCAATGGGAGTGATAGGCCTCCAGCATAACACACAAAACGAAACCTGAATCTTTAAGGTCACATGTAAATGATTATCACACCTTACACGATATACTTGTGTAGACCTGTAGCTATTGTACGGCCTGATTTCACATTCGTCTCTCAACGAATGTATTCATCTACATCAATCCAACAGGAAGTACTTGAAATGCTAAACGTAACCCTATGCAGACGCATGCGACCAAGGGAGCTTACCGTACCCAAACACGTAGCAAAGAGAGGGCCGAAAGAAAGGGTGGTGGTTATTTGGACAGTGCTTCCACTTCGCGGTGATTTCGCACTATAGGGGGATGGGGTCCTATTAGTAAACTATGCACTGAAAGAACCACCAGACTGATGGCTGCAGTAAGATGGTCAGTGCGGACAGGCAGTTTAATCTAAAAAGATCTGCCATCCCTTTCTTTATAACGACGCTAGTCTTCACACAGCTAGCCCTCGGTACACAACGTGTGCATAGTACTTCCTGTTGGACTGATCATTTGATAATTTAAACGCTCTGTTCTCATTTGTTGCTCATTATTCATCTACATGTTCTTAACATTGTCATCATCGCCATTGTCAGATCAAACAACGTTCTGGTTGTTGTTTTGTTGTTATTATTCATAATAATAATATGATGTGGCAAGTTGTGACCGCGGTTCCATTTTTTTGAATTCACTGATCAAAAGCCCCAGCTCCATTCATCTGTAGCAACAGCAAAAGCAGCATTCATGCCGTCCATAGATTGCTGAGCTGTGCTCCTACGCCTTTTGTAATAACGGAGAAAATCATAATTAATATCGCATTTAACGGAGTTCTTCAACCACGAGGCAGCTCTTTCTATTTCAGCCTCTGGAATGTTTTATATCGTTACCGTAGGGCAGATAGGCGGTGCTGCTGTTGTTTTTTTAACTGCTGCTTGCTACAACACAAAGGCCACCGGCTTTTGTGACCCGCGGGGGCAACAGCCTGCTGTTTTACCGTTTGATTTTCTCTGAAAGAACAGTCATTTTTTTCAAAGACACGAGAAAACAACATTGATTTCATTGATTAGAGGCTGCATATTGTGGGGGCATTTATGTTTTCCTCGTACGATGTCCAAAAACAAAAAAGCCAGCGCTGCCGCGCTGATGTCCCATCTCTATTATCGGTGTGACCTGTGCTCACCTTCTCTTATCTATAGCTTCATGTTCAGCGACTATTTCATGTTTACTCAGTTGTGTCTCATTCAGTCCACAGCCTCGTGCAAGGATCCCTCACGCACGCAGATGCAAGCACATACTCACACATACATACAGAGGAACAAGCTCTCTCTCGCTCGCTCGCTCGCTCGCTCACTCACTCGCCTCTGTAGTCTAGAGGTTAAGGCATTAGCTTCCGAGCTCCCCTGCCATACGCCAGGCACTACAGGGAACTGTACTAGGACTGGTTGACCCGGTGTCAGTATAATGTGACTGGGTGGGACTGAAGCCTGTGTTGCCACAGAAGTCCCACGTGTGGCAGCACGTAAACTTTGTCTAAACAACACCGTCCTGATATGCACATAGTTTGCGGTGAACGTTAAGCAGCAACCAATTAACCATCTCTCTCTCATCTCTCTCTCTCTCACTCGCACGCACCACGCACCACCCACGCACGCACGCTCAGAGAGAGAACAAGAGACCGAAACAGAAATGTATGTGTGGACGTAAGCACGTTTTCATTGGATAGAGAGATGGGGGAGGGGGCGAAGGCGATTTTCTTTTAAATGTTCAATACTTAGTCCCATACTCATGTACACTTGTTCAGTACAAGCCTTGTACCTGTCCTTGCGAGCAAAAGAAGTGGTGTGTTATGTCTTAACGAAACATCTTCCAGACATCAGTAAAGTCTTACTGTGGAGTTGCCAGCTAACGCGCCTTTGGATAACGAGAACTGCGTGCTTGTTTGAACTGCTTTTGCCATTTTGTTTAACTGTATGTTCAGAGACTGAGATCTGTTATGAAGCAGTTGGGTACTGAGCAAAGAGAATAAATTCGCAAAGACCACTGATTCACACTGCGGCGGGGCGGCCAAAGGCATTACTTGTAACTGTGTCTAAAATCTTTCAAGGAATTTGGTTCTCCTTGCTGCAGTATAAAGGAAGGTTACTTGGTTGTTGTTGTTGTTGTTATTATTATTATTATATTATTATTGTCCCATTGCATTCTATCTCTCCTTGATATTCTGTCCCTCACCCAACCATCTACCCATATCTTGAAGCATCTGCACACGCTAAGATATTTTTATTTGCTTTACCTAGTATTCTTCTAACATTGCGAGGAGCTTCTATCGAACTTCGTCACTAGGATTCTAAGGGGAAAAAATTGTCCATAAATAAAATACGCAGCAATGTACGTTACAACCTGTGTTATTTTTGTTGCCGCCACCCAATAGCTAATTACCGGAAGATGTCGGATACTTTCTCTCTGTTTTCCTTCTTTCTTTAAAAAAAATGGCTTTGGGGTTCTCAGCTAATGCTGGCCGGAGGGGGGTGTTTGTGGAAAGGTAAAGGTGAATCGGATGTTTTGAAGTGCTTCAACCTTTCAGTGATTTTGCACCACGGTAAAAGTATATGGTGTCGCAAGTGTGCATATTAAGGGCAGATAGTGCGGGCATCAAGCAATTAACGGAACAGGTTAGCTCCCTCAGCAAAGACCAGATGTTTCACGGCCGGCGCGGACACATGGCACTGCAAGCTCCCATTAAAAATAAAAACAAAACAAAACAAGAAACTCCCTTTGCCCGCTGTTTTCTTTCATTAAGTCGCTCCTGCAGGACAAAGAGACGTGGCTTTCAAGAGGTCCGTTAGGCAACAGGTGTGCCATTCTGGGTAAAGCTACTATCCATAACATGGAGGTGGGGCGGTTAATTCAAAGAGGGGAAATCTGTTTACATTCTAACTACGCCGAAACGGTTTAATCAGCTATGACAGCCATTTCCCCTCTCAAATATTAGTATAGTACAAGATAAAAACATTAAGAGGTTTTCGTGCGGCCACATCTAATTAAAATATCCACTGAAGTAGAGTTTTAAAAATGGCTTTCAAATAAAAGCTGTCAAATAAATTTATCTCTTTTTTAAAAAAAAATAGTTTACACATTATTTCCTGCAAACATTTTCATTGAGGAAACTCATAAACATTGTCTTAGGTACATGAAGACCAAAATGACAAGGCCCTGTTTGAAAAAGTATTCGTAAATAGTAATCTGTCTGTACGGATGTTTACACAGATACATCATACTTATGCACATCATACTTATGAACAGTGATTATGTTGAAACCACCAGCTCAGAGATTCCTACTGTCAGAATCATTGCGAAAACGGCAAGAAATCATACCAGTTGGACCAAGAAGAATTCCAGAACATAATAAACTGAAAATAGACGAATCTGAGGTTACAAATTTTCAGGTTACGAACAAAATACTGTAAACACAGGCACACCCAGAGAGAGAAAAGACACAACATGAAGTAAGTAATTAAATACATTTACATGCGATGAAAGATTACAGAGGATTCGGGTACGATGTTGGTCGATAGATTTCCGTCACACTGGTCATGAATCGAGTATCTTGGTTGCAGTGCTCTCTCTCTCTCTCTCTTAGACTACCAGTGTGCTAGTAGCTTATCAAATAATATGTCCATCCGTCCGCCCGTCCGCCCGTCCGCCCGTCCGCCCGTCCGCCCGTCCGCCCGTCCGTTCGTCCTTCCGTCGCCCACCCCCCCCCCACCCCCCCGTCCCCGCCTGCCTGCCTGCCTGCCTGCCTGCCTGCCTGCCTCAATTTAGAGCAAAGCTTTTGCACTAGGTAGCCCGAATTCACCCACATACCATCTAAAACTGAAAAAAACTGTACTTTCTAAATTACAGACAAAACCTCTTTTTTAAAAGACAGGATCAGAGTATTAAAATTAAAAACGAACCTCTCATTGTAATGTTACTTTACTATTTAATATGCAATTTACAGCTGTCAGGTGTGTGCAATTGCTACAGCATTATTATACGTAAAAATAGCATCGCGCGCTTTAACTGCTGCTGAACAATTTCTAGGCTGTGGTAGCAATCGAGCTGCGCAAACCCTTAACAATAATAAAAAGGTATAACGAGCGGAAAAATTCTATTGTCCCGAGGAGTTTGTTCGCTTCGAGACGTTACGCTTCAACCAGAAATTTCTTGACGCCTTTATTTTAACGGAGAGCTTAGATTTTCTCAGCCTCGGACTCCTTCCAGGATGATCAGTTCTTCCAGGATATCCTTGACTGTACTTTATCCCTTGAGAAGGCACTCGATGGAGAAAAACCATTGTTACTACTTGAGTCACAGTTAAATAAGTGCAAGTAGCACGCCACACATAAAGGCCAGTCCAACCCCAAGATATTTATGATAATTGCTGGCTTTGTTTCTGAGGAAAGTGACAACACATTCCTAAAATCCGATCAAATGCCTCCCTTATTGTCATGATGTGTAACTTGAGAATTTTGCGAATGCCTAATCATCAGTTCTTTGTTCGGCTGTATGCATTCTTCGCGGCCCTCGGGTGTCGGTGTAGGCCTACTACAGCGACATCACAGCTGTTAGCCTCATTCTTAACTATTTGAAGGAATGTTGAAATGTTGTTTTTACTAACCTAATAGAATTATTTTGTTCAGAATTTCGTACTTAATATAATCTCAATCATGTGCTAAACATTATATTCGCGGCTTGTTCTTAAATATTTATATTGTTAGGATAGGTAATGATCTGACAAAGGGATATGTATACGTATCATTAGAGAGACGCGAGTCCACGGCTCTGTATTACAATATAATACGAGTAGGTGCCGGAATCACGCGTGGTTACCTGTAAATGTTCTGTTCAACTCATATAACAGAAGGATGGACTTGACTAACAACATGATTTTATCAGCGTTGACGACAATAAACCTTTGAATAAACTTGTTAACGACATGGAGCTGCGCCATAATTGGACATTGGCAGAATGCAGATGAAAGGAAGAGGAAAAAAACAAATAAAAAAGCCCAAACAAATGAAAGAATGTAAGACCTGGGGTGATTTGCGTGAGACCTCGTGCCCTTTTCACCATACGTTACGGTTCAGAATACAAAATACACAGTGCTAACAGACCTTAGGGGAAGAGTGTGGCCGAGTGGTTAAATCCATGCCCTCCGAACACGAAGGTGCTGTCTCAAGACCTCCCTCCCGCCATTGCACCCCGCTGGGAATGGGTACCTTACCGATAGTCTCATACACCCCTACTCTCCTAAGACTTAACAACAGGTCGCGTGAGAACAATGACGGGAAGGACAGATATTATAACACTAATGCAATCCGTCCCACTTCCCATTAAGTGATAAATTGAAGCTTCTTAGGCACAACGTCGGGTTAAATCATGCTCCATTGCATTCCCTCACTGTCGCTAGTTACCTGCACACCCCACCCAGCTTCAGCAGCCTCTCACCTGCGAGATCTCTGACGCTGTGGCACGAGTCTTCAATGACGTCGTCGGGAGTTTTCCAAAGGCGCCGGCCGCGGTTCTTGGGAATCATGAAGGAGCGGGGCATCGTAACCTGTGAGGTGAGACAGCCAACAGAACCGCTCCCCCAACGGCTGAGCAAGGAGTCGGAGAGAACAGAACAATAACAGTCACTCACTTCACGTAGCTATAGCTCTGTGGACTCTTAACTTCCATTCGGTTTTTTTCGCTCCTCTTTAACTCCTGACTGCACCCAGGTGTTTGCAGTTTTTATGGCGTTGTAGCACTGATTGAGTTCGGAAGGGTTTGATTAATGCATCGCGTTATTTTTATTTTTATATATATAATACGAGCCTGTGTGGTTATAACAACCTCCCGGGATGTTAGTTTTACGGCTCGAGTAGCTCAGATTCTGTAGACGTTGCCAAAGTGCTAGCTGCTTCCTCCAATCACAGCTCGCGATCTGTCCAGCTAGGCAACCAGCGGAAATGTTGCAGCAGACGACAGCAGCCTACAGGTTTTATCCTCCGAGATAAAAACGCC
>SMGT01004685.1:53048-64105 GCA_004794575.1 Lanistes nyassanus
TACCACTACCAGTACTATTTAAGTATTTTCACACTTGCACATTTACTGAATTACCCTGCAACAATGTAAACCCAAGATTGGTTCACTGATTTATGGTGAGCTGATTCCCAAACAGGAGTTGGAAATTCCTATAAATACTTCCTTTATATTCTTCCCACAATTGCAAGTGATTGACATGATTAGCCGATAGTGTCTACTGTACACTGATCGATGATTTTTATTCCACCGATTCTGATCGACAGTTTGTTAAGGCGTCATATAGATAGATCATAAGGAGTGTAAACAATAATAACAAGATCATAAGGAGTGCGAACAATAATGACAATTACTATTAATAAAATCAGAATATTTTAACATCGAAAACGACAAATCTATCCTGTCAGTGCGTCGTGTTTTCATTGCGTTCTTTGTGGCGATCGGTGTCTTGAGCTAGACAGCTCGTGTGTTTCTTCTCACCATTCCCGGAAGCTAATGTCTCAAACATATAATGGATTTAAATGTTTTCATCTGTCTTCTATTTCCTCATAATATGAACAACCCGATAATGAGTCGCGCGATGATTCTCACGTACTCATTGTAGAAAGCTACACTCTGGTCTAGACTAAACAACAGTACGCCTAGCTTGTCCTTCTGGAGATGACGTCACTGCGGCTGCTGTGCTCCCTGCTAAGTTTTCGGCAATCTCCGGCGCGGGGGCTATCTAAAAGGTACACTTTAAGCAATCGAAGTCAAGCGACAGCAAAGAGCAGGCTGTCGCGTTGCTATGAAGCATTTCTGGGAAAGTATCCCACACGAGGAGTCCTGTTGTCTGCCCGTTCTTTTAACTGTTATTTTATGTTGGGGTTTTTTGTTGTTGTTTTGTTTGCATGTATGTACTGTTGTAGACTGTCGTTTCATATTGTTTTATATGCTGAGATGCTAATCATGTAGAATGTTCCCCATCTCATGTCACCCCGTGATCTAGAAATTCGTAGGTCGTAGTCGATCGTGCATGATGCAGCTTCCAACAATCTCTGCCATCCTGGTCTGTCTTCTGCTATCTGTAGCAGAGCTAGGATGCCAGATGCTATTTGTTCCTTGATGTTATCAAGCCAGCTTGTCCTGAGCCTTCCTCTCCTTCTGTCTTCCAGTGTACCTTGCAAAATGGTCTTAGCGAGTGTATTATAGCGTGTTGTATTATGACGTGTTGTATTATGACGTATTGTATTATGACGTGTTGTGTGGCCGAACCTTGCCAGCTTCATTTTTTCTTGGGGGGGGGGGGGTGGTTGCAAGGAGAGGCTCCTGTGAATTAGCCAGTCTGTCTACTTTTGTTGCGAACATAAACGTTTGTTTTGTGTTCCGACCAGATTCTGAGGAGCTTGCGGAAACATTTGGTATCAAAAGCTTTGATCTGCTTTTCTAACTCCGCTGTCAACGTCTAGCTTTCAGAGCCGTGCAGCAGGATGGAGACGATTAGACCTTTTGAGGAACTGGATGTTGGTGGGGAAGCCGATGCTGCTTTTCCTCCTTATTTTGCTGAGATTTCACAGCGCTGCTTTGGCAAGACCTAGTCTAGTCTTTACTTCTGTAGTCGATCTTCCATCTCTGGTTTGGGCAGAGCCAAGATACTTGAAACTTTCCTATTATTTCAGCTTCCCTTTACTCATGTCTGCATGAGTGTCGCCAGCTACAAATGGAACAATGTCGTGGTTGGGTAGAATACCAACAGCAAAAATTAAGCCAAACAGAATAGCTACAGTCCTCAGATCCAGTTTCTAGGGGGGTAATTTTAAAAATGCGAGATCTCCTCCTTATGTTGATAAATAACAAAAGCAGCTAAGCAGGCAATAGTTTGTGACGTGGCGGGCCGTACCTTAACTTACTGGACTCGACTTCTCAGAACTACTGGACAAACTTTTATGGTGATCTCGTAAAATGTAGATTTAATTGAGCAATCGTCACCAAAACCTTTACTGCAACAGGTCAATGGTTTCTACACCAGAGGGTGACGACGCTACGAAATAATGTGAATAACTAGATAAATCTACCGAGGGAAAACACTACTAGCTCAAGAGCCCCCACCCTCGTAAAACACAACTGCAGCGAACCATTATTCAACATATATTTCAAACACTAACTGGCTCCACAACATCAAATGTATCTACAGATTATTTACAGAGAATCACCGTGCTCGTGTCTATGGTAAGACACTGCCTGATTACGTCATACCACGTGGTATCAGACAAAGAAGATAATCAAACTCCAGAGGGGAAATCAAACTGCAAACCGGCCTATGATCCCGCTCAACACGCACATACAGTAAGTGACCGACAATAGAGCTCCTACTCTTGTCACTACGGAAACCACTTCTGCGGTACACAACTCGGAAGCTATACAAACTGCATCAATAAGTGACCAACGACAGAGCACCTACTCTTGTCACTACTGCAACAACTATTTCTGCGATACACAATTCCAAAGCTACTCCACGACCAACAATGAAGCTACAACGCGGCCTCGATCCACACTTCACTCTATGCCTCCTCTTTTGGCTTTATTGCCCAGCCACTAGCTTATGACGTATCCTGTACCTGGCAGGATAAAACCACCTATCTTAAATCAACACGAGTCCCAGACTCTAAGATAATCTATGGCAAGAGCAGTCCTACAAGGCACAACAACAGACACTTACTACTTTGTCTAGTAGTCAGCAGAATACACCCCGGGTACCTGCGTGTGATGCTGGAGTCCTCTACTCTTTTCACGTCTTTGGCTAATATGGCGAGTGGTCGAGGTCCGTGGGTCTACATTGACTCTCTCTCCATGTCCTGTCTCTGTGTGTGTCTCTCTCTAATCGCGTTTTTGCCTCCTTAAGTAGCAGTCGTTCTGAGGCATTAACCTCGAGTAAACCGGTTCTGTTCAGATTAGGTGGAGCAGGGCAGCTGCTATGACCAATGGCGTATCACTCACCTATCTAAGCGTGAAGAAAAGGGGAGGAGCTAGCTGGCTAAGCTAAGAGTGACAGGTGATATCCTAGGAGTGACATGTGACATAGTTAAGGTACCAATCCAAAGCCTTTACTTTAATGTCGAGAATGATGTTTATGCTGCTAATTCATTTAAACACTCAGTAAATACTGAAACTTCAGTCTGTACAGGCTAGGGCACTAAAAATAGTCTTAGAAGATCCCAACAAACATTGGGCAGGCAAATCTACTCCACACTCTACTATAAAGACCATTATTTGAAATAAATATACTTGTTTCACCAGAAGAGAAAATAGATACTAAATCAGCAATCAAATTATTGGTAAGATGGGAAGAAATCACATAAGAGAAGTCAAAGGAACAATGAGGGGAAAAGAAGACCTGTCGAGTAGTTTGTTGTTTTCAACACCACTAGATCCAATCAAACAAGAATAACTAGAATGACATTAAATAGTGAATACTATATAAGGCACAGAAATCCATTCAGTTGTAGTTGCAGAGATGCATCATAGGCCAGTAACATCGACAGCACACCACATGTCCTGCTGTCGTGCAATCTAAATAGATACGACAGGGAAAGCCTTAGAGAAGAACTAAACAAGCATAAGCTTGCATTAAATTTGAAATCATCTCTTAACCCACATACCCACTCTCCCAAAACTCTGGCAATATAAACTTGAGCTAACAATCCAGGCAGTTAAAAAACCATCAGGAATGCATTTAAAATCGGAGTGTCACTTTAAAAAAAATAGGACATCAAACATTGAAAAATGTCTAGAACATAAATAGGACAGATGGTTAACCTATGATTAGGGCAGTTGAAAAACATCTAGAACATAAATAGGGCAGATGGTTAACCTATGATTAAGGCAGTTGAACAATATCTAGAACATAAATAGGACAGATGGTTAACCTATATAAGGCAGTTGAACAATATCTAGAACATAAATAGGACAGATGGTTAACCTATATAAGGCAGCAGTAGGAATAGACAGCAGGGACGGTGACAACAGCAAACCGCCACCGTCAGGACACCACAGTCAGAAGAAACAGCCTGAAGAAACCCAGCCTCCACAACCAGCACATAGCCCTTTCCCCCACACCTCTTCTTTCACCGTCCTCTACAGTGGAAATCCCCGAAGGGTGGAAGCACTTTCCCTCCAAAACAGTCACCCAACGCTGGATCAGAACCCAACCGCTGGGTAGCGAGAGTGAATTTAATCTTCGGTTGTGATTTGCAGTACGGCACTCGTGCATTTTGAAAAGGTGCAAAGAAGGAAGGCGCCAAAGAGCGGTCTGGGGATAATTCGGGCTGAGTGCTCGAAACGCCCGTAACGTCCCCCTAATTTGTTTGTCTCGTTGGCCAACGGTTTGGGATGACGCCCCAAGGAGAGTGGCCTCCCTTGGGAGGCCGGGCATAAACGCTCACGAAAACCACTAATGGCCAATTACGACTTGTCTTTTGTGAGGGCCGGATGAGCCGGCCGCTTTTCTGCTAATTGATACCATTGGTGGATTGTTGCCTGATGCGATTGCTAGCCCCGCCGAGAGCCCGGCTCAAGTCGGGCGAGCGTCAGGCGGAAGATTTGTGGGACTGATTTTAAATCTGGTCCGATGAAACTGGCCAACGGTCCGTGCGCGGTGCGGGCGTGCTGTGGCCACTGGCCAGCCGCTCGTCAAAAAAATTCCAGAATCCTTTTAAGGCTAGTGGCGCTGGGGCCACAGGAGAGTGCTTTAATGTGCCGGCCAGGGGGAGAGGGAAAAAAATTGCAGAAAGACCTTGACCAGGATCAGAGGCATGTCGGGATATCGTTCAAGACCGGTTAAATACCGTGGTGGTGGAGGGTGGTGCATGATTTGGGGGGGTGGAGTTGGTCGTGTTACTGGATCCGCTGGGAGAAACTATTTTTGATCTTTAGCCACGACTTGGGCCGACCATACATCATCATCTCAGTCAGGGGCCCGCGCCACAAAAAGATTGAAATACCGTGCGGGAGTGATGTGTGCATGTGTGTCTGCATGGGCGCTCTCGCACTTCCTAGCCTGCTTTTTTTCTGTCCCTCTCTGTGTTTTCCATGCTTGCGTGCGCGGGTCTGTGCGACCGTGCAACCGCGTGTGTTAAGACGTGCATGTGTTAAGATATGTTTGCGTGTGAATGTATGTGGGTTCCTGCGCGACCGCCCAGATGATCTCTGTCCCCATTCCTCTGTCACTCCTTTCCTCCCGCCATTATTTTAGATTGTTTATTTTAGTGTCCTTTTGTTAGTAAAATGTTTTTATACCTGAAATTTTGGTGGTTGCTGAAGCTATAACGAATATTATCATGGTCTGAATCATTCTTCCATACTCTTTAATCGTGGATGAAGGGAACATAAAGAACTAAGAATGAACGGGAACACGAATTTTTCCCCCCTTTGTCCT
The DNA here is from genome assembly GCA_004794575.1 of Lanistes nyassanus. Taxonomy (NCBI): domain Eukaryota; kingdom Metazoa; phylum Mollusca; class Gastropoda; order Architaenioglossa; family Ampullariidae; genus Lanistes; species Lanistes nyassanus. The sequence continues at coordinate 58,438 of SMGT01004685.1, forward strand.
CTCTCAATCACTCCTGCCTTTTATCTCTCTCTACCCCCTCTCCCTCTTTCTTCTCTAGCCCATACCACTTTTATTCCCCCCTTCAGCCCTTGATTGTCTATCGTTGAGTGTGAGCGTGTGTTCACGTGTATAGAGCGAAATGCCCGTGCACTTTATTAGCAGACCAGATTTTTATTGATTTTCAATCTAAACCTATCAACAACAACAACAACAACAAGAAAAAATAAAGAAAAGGAAAACCAGTATATGCACACACATACGCACGCGCGACACACACACACACACATCCGGATTATCTACATGATAAAGGGTTTCGTAAATTAACCAAAAAAAAAAAAGGACTTAGACCTTACACGGTTGATCCAAAAGTTCTTCCTGAATCCTTGCATTGATTCTGACAACAAAATTAGAAGATGTGTGTGACACGTCATCAGTGACCACGCGAAGCGCACGCGACAATGTGGTTGCGCCACCACAGTCTCATTATGCTGTTCTGTCCCTCTGGTGCTTCTACAGTTCTATGTCAATACTGTGATTATGTGTGGTCGAGAAATATGATAAGCACAGTGTTTGTGTGTGGGGGTGGGTGGGGGGGCGAGGGGGGGCGAGGGGTATGCTCATAATTTCAGCCCTGTGAAGCGCACGTACCAGACTCCTCGGCGATGCAAAAGTGATCCCATCTTTGATGTTCTGGTAGATTTTCAAAAAGACAAAAAAGGACACCAGCTTATTCGGAAGATATCAGAATTTTTCTGGGAGCTAAGGGGACTTTGTAACCTTTAAATGCGTCACGATGGGAATTTATGTGTCCTGACAGCTCCGTTGTGAATCCTCAATGTTTACCTGTTCGGTAGTCAACTGTATTTTGCTGTGGACACCTTTCTTGCTGTTTCACCTGTCTGACCACCACATAAATTTACGAACAGCAGTGTCAGCGTCATTTTTTTTTAATTTGCACAAGCTGGAAAACTACACAAGACTCATTTTACAAATACAAGCATTCAACCATTGTTTCATCCTAACAATGGAATGCTTTATGCACACGACTAGGTATTTAGTATTCTGAGTTCAAGACTGCTCTATTTTAGATTTAAGCAAATAATCCAGTATTATAATGGATATCAATATTGACAATTGTCAATACTTACACGCCTCCTCACTATGAAGCGTGGGTTTGAATACACGAATTCAGGCTAACACACGAAAAAAAATCCCGATCCAATTGTTGCACACAATTCATTGTAGGTGCTTCCAGTATTAAGCACACTAAAACAAAAGAACAAGTTTTATCCTGAAAAATGATATCTATATATAAGGTACTATAAATATAAGGTACATTAAAATGTATTGTATATAATGTACAATATATATATATATATAAGTACAGTATATAATATATATGAGGTACAATTTAGGAATAAATGAGATCTAGAGGTGCGTCAATGCACTCGAAAGACATGTGTAATCTCCCCTGAGAGACCCAGACTATGTGAATCGCCTCCCTTGTCCAATATGCGCGATAATGTGAATTTGGAGGGACCTGTAAGACTTTTGCCGCCAGACTGATCAAAGGCGCGGCCGTTCAGAGCCAGACTTGCCGGATGGCTGTCCCGTCGACGTCCTGATGTGGGAGAGACGTACTGCACACGGAGAGCTCCACGTTTCGCTGCGACATCAGAAAATGCCGGAAGCAGCACGATTCTCGATGAAGCATAGCGACTTCTTCTCGAGGGAATGTTCCCCGAGCGTCCAGGAACAAAGGTTTAGTCTGCAACCACCAGACGAAAGTCTGCTAACCAGGAGAGAATTTGAAAAAAAAACAGTAGCAGACGACCTGTGGTTTCACACTAATGAAAATCGGATTGTAATCTTGTTCTTTTTCTCTCGAGTGACTAGCCGAGTGCGACTATCGTGCGCTTGGGTTTATGGGACGGGGAGACAAACCCTTGCGACAGACGTGTGACCCGGATGTCCTACGAGATGCCCGGACCGGGGACCTCAGAGCATGCGCAGATCCATGGCCCTGCACACATCAGTGCGCACCCCCTCGTTGGACAGGGACCGGGACCTAAGGGGATGGAGCCCAGCAACAGACATCTCGTCTGAACGCATTTTTCACCATCAATCTTTGATTTTGCCGATTACATTAAAGCTGTTGGGGTTTAAAACACAAGATGGATGTTTAAAAGGACTCTCGTCCCCGGAGATGGTGGCGCGAGTGTCAAGTGTGCCGTGTGCAGCCGCTAGCCCCACACCCCACGCTCCATTACGTAATGGAATTGCCAGCCCCGATGGCCCGCTGGGCGGCTCTTCTAGTCAAGGGGTCGCTCAGGTTTGGCTGGTGTACGGGACCATTTTCTCAAGTATAACCTCATTACTCAGGCGAAATGGGAGACGCAGACAGTCAGGCAGAGAGCGTGGGAGAGAAGAACCAAAGAGTAAATGGCCAAGATAAACATTCGAAGTCCCTTACTCTCGAGTTTCTGCTGAACCTTTTGGCTTCGAGGGTATTCCTGGGCGCTTGGAGAAGCTGAACCATACTCACGCATGGCGCCGATGCAGGGGCAGATTGTGCTACTGTTTTTCCAGACGCCTGGGCTGAGTCGCACGCAGCGTTTGTGGCGTCTTTCTGTTCATACAACCGCCCGTGAAGACCCTCTCACCCTCGAAATTTTATGGACGTTTTATGTGCGCGAAGGGACCCCACGAGCCTGCATGCGGCGCGGTACCTGGCACGTGACCAAAACCCATTGTTTTGGGATCAGTCTGTTCCTGCCTAATGGGACGAAACGGTATCTGTACTTCCGCGATACTTTACCTGATTATTTGTGTCTGCGGTCCTTGTTTCAAAGGCTGTCTAGAAGTGTAATCGCCGAGTCGGCCATAACTGACTTTTACAATCGTATGATGTACAGCCAAGATTTCGTCCACCGCTTGCATTTGACGCGCGGGAGTTGTGTCCCATGGCGTGTCGCAGGTGATTCCATTTCTTCAGGGGGTCAGAATTCGCGCATGCCCAGTCGCTTAGAGCCTCCTTGCACTGGATCGCGCGCATTAGGCAATGTACTTTTTTTTTAAGGGAGCGAGAAAGAAAAAGAAATGCCGAGCGTAAAAGCAAAAGCGTCAGCAAATATTGCAGACACTCAGAACATTCGGAAACACACATGAAGTGGTACACGTTGTGAAACCAGAGTGACACAGGTGGTGATGATGGTGGTGGTGGTGGTGGTGGTGGTGTATAAAACTTTATATACAGCAGAACCACACTAAAAGAAGATAACGCCAACCGCGTATAAAAGAAATATAAGACAATATTTAAAATTGTACATAGACATATACCACAATTTGATTACAGAACAACATAATCTGGCATTGGCTGTATTATGACAGCTGCCTTCAGATACATCTACCTGTCCACTCGCCCAAAATCCATCCATCCATCCATCCATCCATCCATCCATCCATCCATCCATCCATCCATCCATCTCTGAAGTTCATGCCGGACTCCAGCTTGAAATGAATATCTTGGGTCACTAATACACAATCCTATGTTGTCCATCAGACTACCATCCCAGGCAACAGAAATCCGATGTGCTGGTAGCATTTAAAAAAAGACACGTTCACATTCCGACTAATTCAGAGCTATACAGGCAGTTCTTTACCTAAAAATGGAAGTCCTGGGAGTGGTGGGAGGGAGGGAGGGAGAGAGGATGATTAGTTCTGAGCTATAAAGGCATTTCTTAATCCTAAGAACCTAAGAATGTAAGTTCTGGGAGTAGAGGGAGGGAGGGAGGGAGGATGGGTGTAAAGGTAGGGACTGAAGGGCTTATAAACAGTGCTAGGAAGTGGCTCGCATCTCCCTGGCAAGAAGACTTGAGATTCACGTCAACGCAAACCGATGTGGACAGCCGTCGGGTTCACGCTCGGACAAATCGCCAAAACTCTCGGGCCTAGAGCGGCCCCATGTCGGCCCCTGGACACTCCAGCTGCCGCCCCTGCCCCTTTCTCGGACCATCCCACCGGTCAGATTGGTTCCTTCCCTGGGGCTGGCCAGTGCTGCCCACGCGCCAAGATTTGCGCGCGCGCGCCCGAGACTTCGGTTCCAATTAAAGGCAACATACAGCACGTGCCGCGCTGCTCATCTGTGTCTTACAGCGGTCTGCCCCTTCTGTATGCCCGGACGCATCCAGGTCATGTCTGTGCTGTAAGTGGATGACTGCAACTTTTCTCCGCCCCCTCCCCTTTACTGTTTCCTGACCTTGACCCTGACCTCCGTTGTTTGCAGATGCTTCTCAAAATCATCATCGTCATCGTTGCACATCTGTAGCTGTTCGTCATCACAGCCATTCTGTTGTCTTTTGATTCTTTTCACAATAACCTATATATAAATGTTCGTGGACGGATACTAAAGAATTTCTCTCCCCGCTCCTGTTCCTTGGAAAGCCCCTAAATTGTCGCAATGTTTGGGACATGACGTCATTCTACTGGGCGGATGGCTGAATGGGTGATCAAGGGAAACAATAAAAAATTTCAGTACCCAGTGCAGTGTACACTCGAAACAATAGACATAACATTGTACTACAGGTAGATTAGAATAACATTGACAAAATGAAATATAATCTTTTAAAATTGGCAGACTTAAGACAAAACAGATTTTTAAAAATCTGCATAAACTGCTTATAAACGATTAAAATGAAACATAAAGCCATTTTTGGTAACCGCGGCAATTAAAAAGTTGATGTATCTTATCATTTATTACAATATTATCTGTAGTTAATTTCATCCTGAACATCATGAAAAAATTGCAGAAGGAGACAGAATCTATTCTTTTCTATTATGCATATTCCCAATAAAATGTGCAAGGAAGAATAGAAATAACTTGAGTCGGTCAACTTTGAGGTCTGCTGACTTCTGGCCCCTTGTGCAAGAAACCCGAATAGTATCTTATTCCTGTCATGGCGGCTATTCCAGAACAAGCTCCTTAAATTTCCTATGCACGAAACTCGATTAACCCATTTCCCTTCCTTGTAATAACATTATTCGGTCCTCCCAGGAGCGAACAGCTTATTCCAAGTTTGGCGAAACAACGTTTTCAGAGACAGAACAAAAATCTGTTCGACATTTGATGATTTAGACATAAATTTAGACAGAAATACATTTTTCAAAAGGCTGACATTTTGGGGATTACAGATAGAGTTAATGCTGACACAGAAGTTGTGATTTGGCATGAAGCTTATCATCACTGCTACAGGTAAAGGTCACACCGATTGCTGACACTCCGTCTGTTTGCTTCGGTTAACTCTTTGGATCCGGCGTTGATAGTATACTATCAACGCCCTATCATACCCTTCAGCCCGCGTTGCTTGTATACTATCAACGGATTTAAACATTTGCAGCGACGCATTTAACGGTGTAAGGGAGGTAAGCTTTATATCATTGTAAAGCTCTGTCATCGCCTGTTTCCCCTGCACTGTCTAAATGAGTTTCGGAAAAAGTTTGGGCTTGCCAAACGAGATTTAAGTGTAGTGGGGGCTGGCCAGGTCTGCTTCCGTTATTCAAAATGGCTACACGCGGGAAGAGGACCTTGCGTCTCTCCGCGGCACTTAGCGTTTTGGAAGAGCTAAATGAAAGCGATACCAGTAACGACAGTCACGAAAGTGTCAGACAC
>SMGT01004685.1:83245-95899 GCA_004794575.1 Lanistes nyassanus
TGAAAGTCTGATAGGAAAACAGTTAAGCTGAACCAAGTAAGACTAAGAGACACTGAGACACTGACAGTCGCCGTTTCGGAGCATTATCCTTCGTCATGACAATGAACAAACAGTAGACACACGAAAAACTATACACAAACAACGAGGGAATTATACGTGAACACTTATCTGATGTACATGGGTCACAAACAAAATCTGTTCCTTTCCAGCCATATCCCATTCAGCTGCGTTTAATTTTTTCAAGTTTAAATATTGAAGTTTTTGCTGAATGCTGTCCTGTAAATGCCGAACTTGATCAGTTGATGCTGGTAAACGTTCCTTCATTTTTTGTCTCCTCAAGCGTGTGTGAAGTGTGTGGTGTAACAGAAGCCCGATATCGCTGCCCCGGATGCCTGATGCAGACCTGTTCTGTGCCGTGCGTCAAACAGCATAAAGAAATTAGTGGTTGCAGTGGGCAGCGAGATAAAACGTCCTACCTACCTCTGCAAGAGTTTACAGAAACACATCTGCTCAGTGGTGAGTATTTGGAAGACAATGCCAGTAAGCAAATGGCAAATATATTTAATTTTGTTGGGTTTTTTTTTTGGGGGGGGGTTAATTCTTCAGTTTACTATTCATTCAAAATCCATGAAGATTTTAAAGGTTGCAGCATCTGACTTGCCAGTGAGAACAAATATAATGAGTAGTTCCCGCAAAATGCGCACTTAGTGTACTTGAATGGCTGTTGGGTACTAAACACTGTATCACTAACTTCATTAACAAATACATAGGGTAGGTCGCAAGACTCGCAACCACTTTAAAGGAATCATGGATGTCACTCTCTTTGTGCCTCAAATATGTTTACTGGTGAAACATGAATTGACATTTGTAATCCATGTGCTTTATAAACTCATTTTATATTACTGGTGCCTTTCTGTTTGTAAGATTACAGATTTTTAGAGGAAACGGGAAGAAAAGTAGACATTGCTTCAAAAGATGTTCGTCGGTTCCAGAGCAAGTCACGGCCTGTGAGAGTGAGTTTGTAGTTTGTAGAAAGTAGTAAGAAGTCATATTTAAGGTTCAGCATCTGTTTAGCAGATACCATGACAGCATGAGGTGATACAAAAGTGGCTGTCTTCATTAATAGCTGTTAGCTAATGGTTGTTACTATCATTTATAATTACTTTATAAACATTAAACATTTACATTCTTCATACTAGCTAAACATCTAAAGTGAAGAAAACAAAAGGAAGAAAACTTAAAAAGTTCTGCTGCATTGTATAGTGTATGGTTGTATTTACTTAACAACATGAAAGCAGGAAATTATTCTCTAATGAGTCTGTAAACTTGATGTCTTTGTAATGCTCCCTGCATGTTTTAAACTAATCTCTGTTTGTGCAACTGACAAATTTTTGATGAATCTCTTATGCTGACTTTTATGTGTAGTTAAATAAGCACGAACTATTTGTTTATGTGTGCAAGTCACCAAATGCATAAAGTGCTTCTTTGTGCAGGTAACCACATTTCTAAAACATGCGCGGCAAAGGGGTGTAGAACTTCAGCTGATGCCATACCCAATGACGAAGAGAAAAATTAATACATCCATGTATCATTATGCGTGAGAAAATAACACTTGTTTTTATCACTATATGTGAGAAATTAAATTTTGTAGCCTTCTGTAATATTTGTGAGAAGTAGGAGACATTGGCTGTAGTATGTAGCTTGACATTGGCTGCAACAACACTTTGGTCAAAAATCAAAAGCCTTGTGGTTATGGTTACCCAACTGAACCTTTTTTTTCTTGCCAATCTCAAACTTTGTTATTTGCTTAAAAGAATCCCACAAGGGACATAATTTTACTCTGTGCTTCATGGATGGCATCCCTTTCTGTGAGGGCTAACATGCCCTTAACCACAACACTGGGGGGTTTCTTTTGACCTTATGACTAATACTATTATAGCATGGAGAAAAGTACAGCAGAACTATCTCTTTAAAAAGTTTTCTTTTTCAAATGAGTTGTTAAAATTATGTAGTTATAAAAAGTTATATATTAATGATGGGAATTTTTTTGGTGGGGGGGGGGGGTCCTTATATTGTTAGGTTTTTTTTTGGACCATTTGCAAGAAATTGATGTTACTCTGTGAGTCAGTGTGTGTGTGTGTGTGTGGCATTACATTTCTGCCTGCAGGCAAGTGTGTGGACTTATTTATTATTTTGTGAGGTATGGTGCCTTATAAATACTATTACATTTATTATTTAACAAGGAGTACACAATGCAAAAAATTACAGCCCTCAAGGCGCCAAAGGATCATTGTTTAAAGTGTTGTTAAATTTGTCTTGCATAAATAAAAAAATGAATGTGTTCATGGAACAAAAACATCCTTAAAATATTTCCACCACTGTGACTAAGGAGCAAAAGGTTGCTGACTCACTATAAACGTTTAATTTTTTGCTTATAAGGCTTAATTTTTATTTTTTCTGATTTTGTTTCTTTGTTTTGGGTTTTTTTTTGGGTGGGTGGGTGGGTGTGGAATGTTGCAATACTTGAACTGTTGTTACTGATGTTGATAACATTCAATCCTTTATTCAATGATACATATAGCCATCTGTGGTTTGTCACAATAGATCCAAATCAGTTCACTGGCGAGTTGAGTGGATGTTCCCACATGAACACCTGACTTTCACCGATAAAGGGTAAATATAGAAATTCAGATGTCATTTCCGACAGATATGACGTTCCCTGTTAGCAGTTCTGTTAAAAGATTATTGAGAGTTACTGGTACACCAGGGGCTAGCCGTGTGAAGACTAGGGTCGTTTAAAAGAAAGGGATGATAGATCTTTTTTGAAGATCTTCAAAAAAGATCTGCCACGTTCCTTAATTTCGACTCTCTCTTTGCTACGTGTTTGGTTACGGTAGGCTCCCTTGATTGCATACGTCAGCATACTGTTGTGTCTAGCGCTGCCAGTACTTTGTTGGGGTTGTCGTTTGACGATTTATAGCGCTCTGTCCTCATTTGTTCTTGATTGATTATTGAGAATAGTAAATAACCTTTATTGAAGAAATGTAGAGTCCTATAGTTTATAGATACTGTGTTTGAAAGAGTTATTAATAATGTTGATGTCAGAGACTAAGGTGCAAGTCAGTGATTTTGTGGTAGGTGGTCATTGTGATCATTGGTGCACTTTTGTGACAGGTTCAAGGACACTCAGCTGTTGAGGGAGGGCGTGGAAGGACATGTTCAAGTGTACATGCAGAAATGCCCCAGCAGCCATCCGCAGACACCCTGTGGTGCACAGCCACCACTTGACTTGAGCCTGTACACTGAGGAAGGTGGTCGAAGATATCGTATTGTAATGAAAGTGGAGGGTCTCTTAGGAAAACAGAAAAGGTACGATATGGCCCAGGGTGGAGATAGCCTTTTGGGAACTGAGCAAGGCTGATGAGAATGTTATCAGGGATGGGGAAAATATAATGATAGGTGGTCCCTGGTCACTAGAAATCTTGCTGAGCTATTAAAAATTGAAAATTGCTTTAACTGTTGGGGTATTGATTCTTTTCCTGACTGCAGTAGTCATAAAAAAACTGCCATTTTGGTGAGTTAGGAAACTGCCCAAGGTGCATGTAAAAATTCTGGAACTTCCCCATCCATGGTTATACTTTTGTCACAACCAGGCCAGTTTATTATATATTTTTGTTTATTGTAAACCATAGGAAAAATGGCATCACAGCAAATCTTGAATCAATTTGATTCTCTGGGTTGTGCATACCATGCGACACAGTTGTACCAAATGTATTTCTAGCGCTTGTGTAGCATGTGAAATTGAGCAAGACAGCTGTGAGACCTCTTGGTGTTAGGTTTTTGAAATAAACTTAAGGTTTATAAATTTGCCACTGTTATCCATATTATGAATTGCAGGTTTTATGAGATGGACATCGAGAAAAATTTGGGTGAAAATCTGCGTTGCAGACGAGTTATTGAATTTCCCCAACTGTTGGTGATTCCAGAGCACCTGTTCAACTCTTACATCAGTCTTTCCAAGGGTAATTTGTCTGTTCATAACCTCACAATGTACAAGCGTAAGAGGAAGTTTTGTCTCTGATAATATCTGAACTAATTTATTGTGTTAGCCAGAAAATTGGCCAGGGTGAATTGCTGTCAGGCTTAGGGAAGTTACGCTTATGCAACAAGTGTTGGCTCCTGCATTGTTATGGTAAGGGACAAAAAGAGGCCTGCTGTGCTATCGATCAATCAGCCAAGAATGCTGCTAGTAGTGTCTACTTCTTATCTTACCCAAGCTAACTTTAGAAAAATTGCCTTAATGTGATTGTGCTGTCGGCTGCAGTGAGATCATCGCTAGTCCATTCTTGACTTTCAATTTTCCTCTAAGTGCCTCTGGAAACATGTTACATCATTCTGTCAACCCATTTTGTATCATTTTGTAAACTTGTTTTATTTCATGCTGCAATTCTTGTCAACAGATGAGGAGGAAGAACTGCGAAAACCACGTCATCAGCAACACACCTCGCTACCTCGCCCACAGCCATGCTACACAGAAGATGACTTATTTGATCCAGGCTCATCAATTTACTCGGTGTGAAGCAGCGTTACTGAAATAAACTTTCTCAGTTTTGTTTTTGATTGGTACTTGTCTTTGTGAAATGAGTATGTTCCCAGCTTGAACATGCATTGTGCAGGAGGGTAAATTAAGCAATCCACTGACAACCACTTGAGTGATAGCTGCAGTAAGATGCCCAGTGCACAAAGGCAGTTTAATGTTTGGGGAAAAGCCAAAAGGGAGTCTGCATGTAATTTTACACTCCAGGAAATAAACTTTAGCCACTGGATTTTAGCCAGCAACCATCCACACGCTGGCCTCCTGAGGGTCTTGCGCACACATACCAGTTTAGTATAACGTCTTCAGAGGTAGTCGTAGATGAGAAACTGACAGTCCTGTCAGTGTCAGTACATTATGATGTTACAAACTAGATCTTGAAAAAAAGACAAAGTAATTGTTGTGAATGCTGAAACTGTGTGATGACAACTACACAGACATGCATAACTTCACATGAAAAAACCTGTTATTCATCATTCAAGAATCCATTTTCTCTCCTTTCTCTGTCTCATATTTACAAATTTAAGAACACATAAAACATGTCAATACAGAAAGGTGATTATACCTTATTCAGAAAATTTATTTTTAAAAAGCACTTGAAGAAAAAATATTAAAGAATCTGCAGAGTGTTTTCGTGCAAAATATTCTGCTGAAAAAGAATTGAAAAACCAGTGCGAACTGCACGCCCTGCTTAAAAGCAAAACAAACTGTTAGTCACAATGAAGCTAAAGTGTACCTCATTCATCAATGTTAACGACCGACAACAGATTTAATGGGTTATTTTCATTCCAACAGCAAGATTCCCCGCCACGAAGGACACAACCCACGTATATAAAAGAACAGGTGAAGGACAAAATAATATCTAAAAAGTGTGTGCTCTCCATTGGCTGCAAGCAAGCAAGGCACCGTTAAACCATGGACTGAGCCAATGTCCCCAGACTCGCTTGCCACTCCTGCTTAAGCAGAAGGAACAGCTGGTTGAGGTCATCGGGCGGTGGGTGATTTTCTTGCAGGTGATGGTTCAGCACATCCCACATCCCACAGGTGCATGACAGGGTTCAGGTCTGGTGAATTTCCTGGCCAGTCTTTTCGATTCGCTGCAGCTGCCTTTGAATTCGATTCTGATTACTCAGACCTTCATGAAAACGCTCTCACAAACACCCACTTTATTCGCGCACAAGCTCATACATGTACACTTGACTAATAGACGTACCAGAGGAACCAAGAGGGACACATAGAGGAGGGCAGCAGTGCCACAGATGAACATTATAATAAAGGTCTCCCATCGGCTTTCACCTGTCTCGACATCTTCAGCCCTGCCAAATCATTATCCCGAACACGCAGTCGCACAGAATTAAATCACAAATGCTGAAATTTTAGTCTATTGTAGGCACTTCGGAAGTCGGATTCAAGACACGAGTTTGCAGATTTGGGAAATTTTCTAACAGAACAGTTGTGATCGATAAGTTTATTTCGGTCTGTAAATGCGTACGTAATTACGCACACCCTTAAGACATACATGCGCGCGCGCGAGCGTGCGTTTATTCTTCACCGCTGGCTGGCTGATTTCTCGATTTGGGTGAAAGTTCTCCGAATTGAACTTCTAAGCCGAAAGAAAGAGACCGGAAATTAATAACCAGGAGGACAAGCGGTTCGTCTGCTGTAGACCTCGCTCGCATCATGGAAAGCCAACTGCATAAGCCGAGGGTCGCTGCACAGGCCAGCATCAACCTTCCATACTGATGCATATTCAGGACAAAGGAACACACACACACACACACAGAGGAGGGGGTGGGGTGAAACTAACGCTGAGGTTTGCTTACCCAGATTCACAATTTCCCACTTGAACGGCTCGCCCATACACATACACACACATCCATATTACAGCAGAACTCACTGCAACACGTACTGCCCTCAGGCTGATAGCGTTAAAAGGTAAGAAAGTTAGCGACAGAGAATTAAATCATTTTTGTTTCTGACTCTCTGTCAGTCCTACAGGGCCCCCAAAATCCCTCGATTACCAGAAAGAACAGAAATATAAGTGTATGAAATCCTAGCTAGTCCTATAGTCTTCTTAAACAGGCTTCATAACCTAGGTAAAAAGAAATTTCTCTAAGGGTCTTCCCACATAGGAATCAAAGGAAACGATCAAGGAAGCAGTTGCTACACTAGCATTAAAACCAAAACCACCCACCAATATCCTCAAAATGAAACGTAAATATTTCAGCAGAAGAAAGTAAAATGGCCATTAAACAATTAAATTGCAAAAAAAAAACTCTAAGAAAACTCTAAAACTACTCATTATCGAATTTTCGAGCTGTACAAAGCGTTTCTCTCTTTTTTTTTCATTCTGGCTAGATCATCCAAGAACACATTAATTGCAGAATCCACACATCAAGGCGCACCACAAACCGTTACATATACAAATCGATATTTACAATATATATCGTACGCTATCTTTTTATAGTGTAGAATATGTCAGCAGAAACCATGCTAGACAGTTGACTCGTTCTGAATCTGCAAGGACGCTCACCCTTGTGAAGACGTGCTGCAGTAACAACCTAGGATGATACATACCTGTATATATCATCCTAGGTAACAACGGCAACATACGGTCCAGATCAAATCGCCTCGACATGGTACCTGGTCGAGTGACGTCCTTTGTGCTGTAACGGGATGGTAAGAGACCCCTTTGATCATAAAGCCGAAAGTACCGCTACTGAGTTCAAATAAGTTGAGAAATGACAATTTACTTCCTTCAGGGACCCCTCCCCCACTTCCCACTGAGACTATACATATGAAAAGATTGAGCATTAATTGGGACGGGGATCACACGTGATTGGCTGTAGTTGTCAAGCCGGCGGTCGATCGAGCTCCCAATGTTAAGTATATTAATTATGTGCTCCGCAATGACACTATCAAAATACTTAACAAAGAGAAAAAACAGGCGACTGCGGCTTGGGGTTATTACCTTTATTTAGGTACAACAAAAAAGGACTGAGCCAAGCGGGAATTAGACAAAAATTCGACGTTTTGGGCCATACTTAAAATAGTTATATATGAGAAATCCGTTATCTGAAAGTCTGCTTCAATGTTCGGTGTTGGGTGGTTTCTAGTTATGCAATAACCAACAAATCAAGCTGACAAAGCAGTTAAATAATAAAAATGGACATTAAAAGCTATGAGGAGAATCTGCCCCATCCCCCCTCGATCCCATAACTCGACACACCTAGCTGCACCTTCCCCTAACCCCTTATCCTCGAAGGAAGTTTTTAAAGGTTCGCCATGCTCGAAACGAAAGTGGCCGCCCTTCCCAACTCGTTTCAGACCGCTGGTTCTCTGTTTGATTATATACTTGCACGTGTTTTTCTGTCATACGGTGCAGCTTAAGTGTCCCCACCGCCTCATAGGCATACGTGTTCGAATCCTCGCCAGCATCATTGCAGTTGAGTTTTATATCGCAGTTGGGTTTGTTATGAATTAACGTTATTAGGATGTTCCTTTTAAGCCGCCCCCCCCCCCATATCCACTAAGTGCTAAGAACTGTTCACCTTTTACTAATACACTACAGGATATGTTTAAGAATCAGCTGAATTTAGAAAACTGGCTGTACATGTTATGTCATTGTTGATGAGGTCCTCGACCTTGCGCCAATTTAAGTGATTCATGGGAGGTAGTCCTGAAAACATGACAAGCATGCGCTTGTGGTTGCATCCCTTGGCTTGTATAAGCTTTTCGCATCAACATAAACATGGCTGCTCAGCCGAAGTGGGTGCCTCCCCTTCCTCCAGGCTGGGAAGGACGATATGATCCTATCCAGCGTAGATAGTATGTTCACTTGTGTTCACTTTAGCTTATGTCCGTGAAGATCATTTCGATTTTTCTTTTAGCTTGCAGTTTCGAAGGACGCCAAAATTAAGGGCATTTTGTATCACCATCCTTGGCCTGGTGATTTGGTTAACATTGTCATTGTACATGTTTTAAACTGTTTTTCCATGGTTACTAATTTTACCATACAAAGTCCAATGTCTTGGATCATACCTCTATGAATATTTATGATATTTTATGGTTTACTGATTACAATTTACAAGTCGTAGGAGACAAAATGTAGCTTCACTGCTTTAGTTTTAATCATTCAAATTAATGGTGTTATTCACATTGTACTATTGCGACACTTCACACGGGCGTTTCTCAATCAGCTAGAGCCATGCCCATAGAGTCTTACACTAGCCCCGCCTCCTCCTGCAGTTCTGACTAAAATGAATGACATTAGGTACTGGACTTATAATCAAGCTCTTGTCTGAGAGAAGAAATTTTTTTTACTATGCTTTCTCTGGTATGTGATGAACACCGACTTTTCATTGTGAGGTTTTAAATACAGGAAGGAACGACACTATAGGTTAAAGATCATTATTATTATTTAAAACAATACAATGCTAGTAAGAAATCATGCATAGAATAGATAATTGCCTTGCTAGTTATATAGGTAGTTTGATTGCATACAGATTTCTGGTGTGTTTAATTCAACAGAAAAGTTTAACGTTTAATTATAATTTATATATGTAAGTATCATGTGCCAGTCTTTCCTGCCATAGCTTTAAGATTTCTTTCTTAACAATAGGTGAAAGTGTGTACATGCATTATTAGTTGTTTATTTCACAGAGTCAGAGAGAGGTACGTATAGTTAATATAGACAGTGTGGGGACTTGAGGAACTGTCAACATCTGGTTTTTGTTCTGTAGCTTCTTCATTGACCATACTACCAAGCTGACTACCTGGGAGGACCCACGCTGGTCGAAAAAGCAGCAGGTGAATAAGTTCTCAAAAGGAGTTGATAGAAATATAATCAGGTGTCTGATTCAGAGCTTGCTAGAGGCTGTCATAGTGCCATCCATGCTGTCCATTTTACTTTCAAAATTTTAGTTGGAAAGGCTGAAAGAAGGAGAGAGGGAGAGCAGCTGCATGCATGCATGTGTGTGTGTGTGTGGATACATGGACACATGCAAAGGAGAGATTTTGAATTTACCCAGTACAAGAAGTTATTGTAGCATATAGGCTTTTTGTGTCTGACCAAGAGTCTGTACATGATTTTTATTGGACCTCAGTGTGTATATCAAGCAGAGCATACCATGTGCATACTTATCAAATTTACCCCAGCATATGCATGTGTATGTCAAGTGTGTGCATGCACATCAGGTGCTAAGCAGACCCCAGAAAGAGAGAGTGTGTGTGTCTTGTGGGCGCATACGTCAAGCAGACCCCAGAGAGAGAGAGAGTGTGTGTGTGTGTCTTGTGGGCGCATACATGTCAAGCAGACCCCAGAGAGAGAGAGAGAGAGTGTGTGTGTGTGTGTCTTGTGGGTGCACACATGTCGGGCAGACCCCAGCATGTGCATTCATATCAAATAGTAAGAATTGTGGACATAACTCATTAACTAGTGCTTTCTCATCATGCTTTGACCTTCCAAAACTTCAGATCTGTACTTGAGAAAACTTCTGCTTTACACCCATGTTGACTAAATACAAAACTATTGTCGCTGTCTTTGAGTCTTTACTCTTGTCGTAACCATTTTTTAAAATGTGCTTTTGAAACCATGGTTGATGCCAGCGCTTTCTAGAGTATTTCCTCCCTATTCCATTGTATACATCTATATGCTTCTGAGCACTGGTATGTTTTTCTGCATGGTGTCTATGTGTAGGAGTTTGAAGCTATGCGGACTGTACGCATATAATGATTTATGCATGTGTTTGTGACCTCAAATGAGATTGTGAATCAGCATTTATCTCTGTCTGAGTTGGGGATGTGGGTGTGGCTGTACTGGAGTGTGCATGCCTATGTACCTGCATCCATGCATATGTTTGTGTCAACATGCCTGCTTTGCTATGCATGAGAGAAAGAATGCATGTCTTTGCTGCATGCATAGATATGTTCACAGCCACATGTACAAGAGGGGAAGCAAACACACACATACATGCATCTATATACCCACATTGCTCATAGAGTACAAAGTGTCACTGTTGTATCCAGGTTGTTGTACATTGTGTCAGACATGCTGTATACAGAGAGCATTGTGTGCTTTCTCTATAGCTACCTTCTCATGCTGCTTACTCCTCAAAAACCCATGGCCCAGGGGAAAGCATACCACTGCAAGACATTTATAATGGCTCGAGCTCTTCACGAGGCTCGCCCAGACGCTTGGTGAGCTTGTCTACTCAGATTTGTTGCACAGGCTTGCTTAGTCTTGTGCTGCATCGTGACGTGTTCATAAGGCTTGTCCTTCTCAGTAATTTATCTGTAATGCAGTCTGAGCTTCTTTTTGTACAGTGTAGTTAGTACATCCAGGCTGATGTCACACTAAACCTTTTAACAGTTACAAGCACATCCAGGTGACAAGTTTGGTTTATTGGAGACTCTCAAGTGGATCAGCCTGTAGCTGGTTATAATTGTAGGCTCGGTTCCAGTACATTCTGCTACAAGCTGCTGCTTATCTGTGCTGTTCAACCTTCATAATTAGGACTTCTGGTCAATATTATTACTGGCTTATGAAGATACATAGGCAGGGGTCACTATAATTAAATTTCTTTTTCCATATTCCTATCTTTTCAAGTCAGCCTTAATCTTATCTTTTGTTTTGGTAGTCCTGTATTTTCAAGTCCCATGTCCCAATGTTTTCCTTTTTTTCCCCTCCATATTCTTGCAAGTTTTAACTCTGTAGGCCAACAGTAATCCAGTTTTACACTTTTAATACAGGTAGGTTTGAATAACCTTTTGATAATTTTTTTTATCGACTCAGGCAAATGAGACAACTTTCTCGAATGGCGTGGACCCTGTTTTGGCTCGTCTCAAGGAAAGGTTCCCAGGACTTGGGCCAGGTGTGATCACCGACATTCTTTCCATGTGGGTGTGACAGAACGGTCTTTGATGTGGGAACCTAGACAGCCCAGGCATAGAATAAGAGGGAGAGGGGAAAGAAGAAAAAAGAGAAGAAATGAGAATCATTGTTTCTGCTCAAAATAGTCCCAGCAGCAAAAGAAATGTGATGGTCCTCTTTCTTATGGAAAACAGCTACTAGGAAACTAACCGCCACCTGTAACACTTTCAGAATGCTAGAACTAAAACAAATCTGACACCTGGAATATTGATGGCTTGTATTATGTTCAGATTAAGTGCCCTTAGCTATCACTTAAAGTACCCTGAGATCTATGAAAATGATGGCTCCTGTACGCTGCACATGCTGCTAGCCTTGAGATAAAACGATCCTCCAAGGCTGTGCAATATTCTGTGAAACTTTGTAGGTGTGGACATGATGAAGACCAAGCAGTAGACTTGCTGAAAAGTCTGGAGTCAACAGATGAACCGTCAGGGGAGTCTTCTAAGACCACGTCTACAGGGGCTACCCCCATTAAGACCCCTTCACACAGTGCAAAGCAGCCCACATCTACAGGGGCTACCCCCATAAAGACCCCTTCACACAGTGCAAAGCAGCCCACATCTACAGGGGCTACCCCCATTAAGACCCCTTCACAAAGTGCAAAGCAACCCACATCTAAAGGTGCTGCATCCTCTAAGGCCTCTTCACACCACCCAACACAGCAAAAAGCTCCAGCAGCAGCTAAACCAACATCCCAGGGACCACTGCAGGTTGGAGATGCAGCTACAAAATCCACCTCGCCAAAGCGGCAGCCAGGAAAAGAGCCCCCGCCAGAACTCAGCCGAGCACAAAAGGCTAAAAGTAGGTGTCTTTTGGCATGAGTTTTGTGGCTTTCTGTATTCTTTTGTTTCATGCATATTCTGAGCTGCTTTATTGTTATTTCTTATTGTTGTTCACTTCCATTTCTGTTTCTTTGCCATGTCAATATTTTTAATGTGCTTAACATCCATACATCGGAGATTTGATGCTGTACACTTTCCTTCTTCCTGGTTTTCTTGGTCTTTGTTATTTGTCTGTCCATGCAAATCAGGGAAAGCAAATTTAATGAGTCTGTTCATGTTAATCAGCAGGGACAGCAAATTTAATGAGTCCATGCAAATCAGGGAAAGCAAATTTAATGAGTCTGTTC